>LPNX010854866.1:0-114406 GCA_001517045.1 Pseudotsuga menziesii
AACCGAAGCAACGACAGGCGCTGTCCTTGAAGGAGATGCAGGAGGCCTTGGGGCCGAGGATCCTGTTGATATCGTTTCTGTTGTAGAGTTCGTAATCGAAGTCCTCAGGCACGCTGATGATCTTAGATGGATCCCCATCCTGCACAATGATGAGGTGATAGGGCTCAAAGAAAGGCCTCCACATTTCAAGAAAATCCAAGCTCCGGATCGTGGGTATCACTATGTCCAGTTCGTCCTTCAGGATGGGGGTGGCAGCACTGGGACCTGCCATTGTTGCTTCTGAGACGGATTTGGATCAGCTGCCTAAAGGGAGAAACGTAAGAACATGAAACCCACAACACAACGAGAAAGAACTTTTCACTGTCAGATCTGGTTTGGTTAAGTTTGTTTATACAACTATATATAGTATATAGAGGAGCAGGCTGACCAAGGAGATGGTCAGAATATTTGTTATATGGGGATTCACGCTTTTCCCAAATTTCCGGAAAAGCTCTCCGTAGTCGGGGCTTTGCCAGCTGCCTTCTTTAGAGGGAACTTCAGATCTCATCCAATGGGTGAGAACTTCCTAAATCCGGTGAACTTAAGCTGATAGTTAATAACATAATAAGAAAAGGGTTAGCAATAAGTATCTCTAAATAATTCTCGGATGTTAACTGTTGAATTTAGGATATTAATAGTTAGAATTGATAGAATGGTTGATATCTCCAACAACAACACAATAAATGCATTGCTATAAATGTTTATTGAACGTTTTAAAAAATTGGATTTTTTACCAATTCTATATGTTGATGGTTTTCATATGTCATGGTGCCACATTGAATCTTTTAATATATATTTACATAAATTAAAAGTGTCCTTTTTTCAAGAGTTGAAATGGTGCAATGGGTTAAAACTTGAATATTATTTATCTATTTTTATTTTATTTAATTTTATATATAATCAATTTTAAAATAAAGATGTCATTATTGATGTAGGGTTTTTTTGGAAATTCTACACTAGTCATTTTTAAGTCGACGTTTCGATTCTCAATCGCGAACCATCTGATGTCCATTTAATTTTTAAAATTGTTAAACCATCTGATGTCCATTTAATTTTTAAAATTGTTAAATTAACAGGTAAGTTGAAAGATTGAGGATGTGAGGATGCTTACTAGCATAAATTCAAATCCTAAGTTCTATGAAGCATCGAGGTGCAAACCTCTTCTTAGGTATCCATTGATTTGATTCAAACCAAAAGACACATCTTTTTATTTAAGGTCCACATATAATTTTATTATTATTAATATTTAATATTATTTATGGTGGACATATAATATTTTTTATTATTTTTTATTTTGTTAGGAACAAACATTGCATCATTTTTCCACACATGGTTTTAAAACCATATGCAAGGCCCTCCTACAATGATGGGTTATTTAGGAGGCCTTGCACATGGTCTTAAAACCATTTGCAAGGCCCTCCTAAACCATGTACAATAAAACCATGGGTTGTTTAGGAGGCCTTGCACATGGTTTAAAAACCATGTGCAAAGCCTCCTAAACCATGTACAATAAAACCATGGGTTGTTTAGAAAGCCTTGCACATGGTTTTAAAACCATGTGCAAGGCCAACATTTTTTGCGAATAATTCAATTTTGTGTTTTTTTCTTGACCCACATATTTTTTTTACGGATAATTAAATTTTTACTTTTTTATTGTTTTGTTAGGTAGGAAGATTACAACATCTCCCCCATATTAAATTGTTTTTGTGGCCAACATTTATTTTGGCCTATTAGAAAATTTATTTTTTATTAATAGAAATAACTTTAGGAAAGTGATATTTTTTTATTTTGTGTTACAAAATCTCTCCCATAATATTCACTATCACTATTATTTTTTGCCGACATGTTACAAACATTGCATCACTTTACAAGATCTCTCCCATAATATTCACTATCACTATTATTTTTTGCCGACATGTTACAAACTTTACATCACGTTACAAGATCTCCCCCATACTGGGCTGTAGAGCGCCTCTCAACGCAATTAAACAATGAATTGGAAATTTAAACATCATTGTATTGAATTAGGAAGAAACATGTTGTCAATTGGTATTTAGTATTGGGCTATGTGATTCAAGGAAACTTTGACCTTTCATAGAGTAGTCACCTACTATTATTATTGATTCATTTTGTTGAACTCCATATCCACACTTTATAAAAGAATTAAAGCAATTAAGCTTCGTGAACATGCTTGACAACTAGTGTTTGTCAAGGATATGGTGGTTTGTTAGTGGGGCTAGATGGATTTCATTCCATCCACCCGGGTTCAATTCCGTTGAGACATGTTTTGGCTTGGATGTTCGGTTGACGATTTGCTCGACCTACCATCCATAGAAGTGCCGGGGGAAGTTTGTTGAGATTTCTTGCATGTGTGAGCTTTCCTTGATTCCTTCAGAATACCAGGAAGGTGGTTTAACAGAGGAATACAATGTGGATAAGGTAATGAAGGTTTGAAAGGTTCCCTAATGGCTCCAAGGTTGGTATTTATATACTCCACTAACCATTGGGTTGTTCATTTCCACCATTATTCTTACATCCACGTTGATTATGCATTGTAGTGTATTTTTTCCATACATCTCTTACGTATTTTTTAGAGGTGTTTTCCATTTTCAACAATTAGTTTATTGGATTGGGTGATAGAAATTGTTAGTGTCAACAATATAAACATGGTAGAGTCATTTGGAAGTGCAATATGGCATGTATAGCCATCACGTGGGTCCAATTCCATTGATGTGAATTTCATTTGAAATTGCTTTATTGTTGCAACCTAATAATGAGTAGATGACACTTTAAAGTCGATCAATGGGTGTTTGAGTTTCATTTATAACAAAAGTTTTTAGTTAATTTTTGAAGATGCGTGGTTGGTTTTTGACACTCAAGTTGGAATAAGAAAAAACATGGAAGCATCTGCCCTCTCCCTCGACTATTGCAATTATGTTTTCTCTTTTTTTGTATGCCCGAAATAATAGAAGAGATGGTGGAAGTTATTTTACTTATGGAAATCTAGTTAAAATTGTTTTTATTAAAAAAATTGTGCATATCAAAAGTGTATTAAGGGTTATTTACTCGGAATCCAACTATAACAAGGTCGTTTTAAAATTATCAATCCATTTATATTATTCATTTAAGCACCATAATCGGCCTTCTACCCTCCTTATGAAAATGTATATATTTTGAACTCTATCACTCATGTTGAATCCTTTTAAAGGTTTCATAATTCATTGTTGAAGCCTTAAGGTTATTGCAAACAACTTTGTCGATTTTATGGAATTCTCATCCAGAATGAAGATATAATATGAAATTGAAAAACTTTATGCAATATTACTTTCAACTTTCTATTATATAGGTATTATATCAAAATCCGTATTAAAGAAAAGAGAACCAATTTTCTATCAAAAGGTTCGTTAGATGGTCTACTACATTACAAGTTTCATCATTGAATAAAGATGGGCATAATTTTAATTTGAATGAAGACAGATATATTGGTTCATAATGAATAATGTATTGAATAATTTCAAGGGGGAGAACCTAGCACTCAATTGAAAATAAAATTGATAGTAAAACTAGAGTTCTACAAGGAATGGAAAACTAAGTATAAGTGGTTTAAAGAGACAAAACATGAAGGAAAAATAGTGATGAAATGCATATATTATGAAACACAGAAGGAAACTAAACGATGGGAAATTGGCATTGGTTTCTCTACCCTGTAATATGATTCAGCAGTTGTTCATGCCAATTTAAACTTCCATAAAATTTTAGAAGCAAATTGGATATATAGAATTCAAAGCAAAGCAAAACCTATTACAAAACACATAGCATGCACTAATGATAGGAATGAGAAAAGATTCATCCCAACTTTGAAATTAGTTTATTGGGCTATGCAATAAGTTTTATCCCTCCCAAAACATGAATCCCTTTTCTTGTTTGTAATGTATTTATAAACATTAAACATGCCAAAGAATAAAGAGTACACATCATCTACAAATCACATGGTTGTAAAAAAAATTGTCATAGAAAAAACACTGGCTCGCCAACGGACCAAAATGTTCACCCAGTTCAATGAGATTCTCATGCGAGTAACTTCAAACTCACGGGAATCCTCGATGCGACATCACTCTGATAAAATCATCCCCTTCAAAGTGCAAATGAATCTGGACATACCAAACCTTGAAGGAAAAATTGACGCAAAATCTATCAACAATTGGGTACAACAACTGGAATCTTACTACGCGGTGAATCAACTCTCCTAAGCAAAAAATATCACCATTACGTCCTGTTGGCAGTCAGCAACAACCCTCTCATTTTTTCTATTATGCTGAAAAAATGATCAGTTCTCTTCTATGATTTATTTTAAAAAATTATATAAGAGTTCCTTTAGAATCTTCGATTCAGAAGGTACTCTCAATTTAGAAGAGTTAAGAGTCATATTAGAAATTTATGAAATACTTTCATAAATTAGCAGCTGTCAATCTTGTAAATTTTATATATAATCAATTTTTGTCGTTATTAATTCATTTGATTATATGCCGATTTATGAGATTCAAGGTATAGTATGCTGATTAGTTTTTTCGGATTAAAATGAAATACATTTTGAACATCTTACAAATTTGGTTTTGATAAAGATATTTATTATCAAAAGTTTTTGTAATTTTTATAATTAGGGTTGATCTATTAACTGGAATATTTTATATTAACCCTAAGTTTATATTTTACATATCACTTGATCTTTTAATATCTTGTCATTGTTGTGTAAAAAGTATACATATGTCTCATGAAATAGCTAGAGTTCATTTATATATATATCATTTCAAAATTTTCATTATAATATAATCATAATAATTAAATTTTTATTTAGTGTTAGTTTTTGTAAGCTTTTCATCTGATCCTATTTTTGCATTTGGTCATGGGTATTGGGATTTCATGAATCAATTACATGTATATATATGGTTTTGAATGATTTAATTTTTATATAGAGCTGATCTTGCTACTTAGTTGTAATTACGAAACCCTAGGAAACATTATGAATTATAATGACGACTTCACATCATATGGTTCATGAGCATGATTGCCTTCCACACATAATCCTTATTTATTATCATTTGATAGTCATATTGATGGTACAGGATACGATTGTTTGAATTATTGACATTTGGTTTTGGTTTTAATTTCATGACACCAACTGACATTTGTTGGTTTAATGATGAAATCATGTTATTGGAATTCAATTTCATAAATGACTGATAGCCATTTCCATTTATAACGCTGTACGAAGCTATCATTCCAGTCTGTGTATTATCGATGCTTCGCTTTTGTATCATATGGTTATCGATCCCTGAATTGAATTATTTCGGATGTGGAAGTTCAGTTAGAATTCAAAGTATTAACATAATGTTTTCTGAAGGATTTGGTTACTTATGATTAGTTTATCCATTACTCATACCAAAAAATGCTGGCATTTGTTCTCATTATTTCGAGATTTAGTTACCATGGCCAAATTTAGGGTTCTCGTTCCTGTCATGTATGAATCAATTAGAGATTTGACATTTCACATAATTCCTTGCACTTGGATCCTGATTCCTTCAATTTTCACAACTACATTCGTTTCATACCAAAACCAGAGTTGCAGTGAGGAGATAATGGCTCCTCTCAGCCGATTTGAGATTTCAGGGCCTGAGCTGGTGGAAGCTAATGAGAAAGTTGCTGCATTGTTTGAAAAGATAGGATGGGGTTCATTTTTAGATGTTTCAGTGGTCATAATGCAGAAGTTACCAAACAATTCGCTATGAGCTTGAAGGAGAATGTAGCTCAAATTGGGGGTTTTAAATTTATAATTGATGAAGATAAGAGTGCAAAAGCAACAAAGCTTCCTCAGACTGGAGAACGTTGGTTTAAAGGAGGAAAGGTCGATAAGAAAAGGTGCAGGTCATTACTTTTACCCTTACCCACCAATGCAAAGTTAAAGGTTGGGGTTTCAGTTAAATTCTTAAAACCAGAATGGCAAGCATCTTATGAAATCTTAGTTAGGTATGTCTCTTGTGACGACCGTCTCTCTCATCTCCATTATTACCATCTGCGATTATTATTAGCGTTGAAGGGTTGTAAGCTCAAAAGATCCTTTTTACTTTCTTCAAAGCTTGAAGAAAATGGCACATTCAGTGCAAAGTACTATAGGCAACCTTGATAGGAGCTTGTTCCACCACAGTCTGATTAAAATTCTAATTCAGCATCAGTTATCCCTTAGTTGTAGATCCTGGGATGAATTATTGGTTGAAAATAAGCTAGGGTCGACACAATATTTACCTAGTCCTCCTCCCAAAACTAGCAGAAAGGGTAAAGCTCCATTAAAATTCGAGATGGATGATATTCATAAAACCGGGACAGGGGATAGTAAGGTACAGGAAGCAAGTTCACCTGTAGATACTCGTATTAGTAATGATGGTATCAATAAGGTCAATCCCTTTGATGCTGAAACAAATATGGATCAATCTCTATTTGTTAAACGTTTCAGCACATCTGTAAAGGTGGATGGTAAATTGATAAATGATGGCAAAATTGACTATGTTACTCATGAATTCATCTTTGATTTATGCACTCCTAAAAAACCTTGTGATGATTCTACATGAAATCTTGAATAGTTAGCACAAGTTTCTTGTGATAGGAGAAGTTTTGAGCCAAAGGGTTTTGTGTCTGTTCATTCACGAAGATTCACTCCAAGCATGACTACAGCGCCTTCAGTGTCCATTCCTGTAAATATTCAGCAGCATACTCAACCAATTGTTGTTCAACTCGAGGATGATGTTTCGTCTTTGATTCCTGAGACAATGCATATGAATAAACCTATTTCCATAGTGGAGAATCTTGGAAAATCGTTGGCCAAAAACATTACTAATCCAAGTAAGTTTGAAATAGCACCATCATGTATGGATGCTTGTGGGTCTGGCCCTGAGCCATCATGTATGAGCATTCCATCACCAGTTCAGGATGTAAATAATCTTGATTCTTCTCAGTCTGATGATTCACTTCATGATCAGGATGAAGAAACACTTCAACAAGTACTTGATCGAGTTTATGAAACCAAAATTGCAGAATTAAAAAACGAATTAAAAGAATGTCAAGCAGATGCAGACTTAAAAGATGAAGAAAATAAAACATTCAAGGCATAATTACTAAATTGGGTTAATAGATGGAAGATTATGAACCTGAAGAAGAATCGATACAAGGAAGCCAAGAACTCAACAAGAGACACTAACCAGCACTTGATTGAGCAAGTAAATCGACAGAAGCTGACGATCATTAAGCTCAAAGCTAAAGTTTCTAAAGCAAGAAAAGTAATCCGTTTACAAAACAAAACATGATGTCATTTTTTTTTTGTTCTGCTGGTTTATTTCTCTTTTTTGACAGGAAATAAATCTTTAATAAGCACACCTGCAAAATCGTAGATTTTGCAAGCATGCTTTTAATTTGTTTTATTTTATTTTATTTTTGATTAACATGATTTTAATGAGAAATTTTATTTCGTATGTTACAGGTGTACATGGTATCATTATGCTATAAAGAATATAGGCTGTTTTTGTTCACAGTTGGCATTTGTTGGTACTTCTGGAAGGATTGGTTGCTCAAGATGGCCATGTTACAAGTTAGTTCGTTTGAGCACGAGATAATACAGGCTAGTCATTTAATTGACGGTTTTATCTCATAGGATAAATGTTTATGCCAGATGTCTTTTGAAAGGAATTCGATACAGCTAAATAGGGATAGGATTCCTATTGTCTTTATTATAGCATTTATTAAAAACTGAAATGAATAACTAGTTTGGTTATATAAACTAGTAAGTTCGATGTAAAAGGGGTGGATGGAGTATTAGAAGAAAGACTTAATTGAAATGTCATTTCAGTTCTAGTTTTATCTCTTTACTGGAGTTTTGCCTTCAGAGAAGGAGTGTGACTTAAGTTCTTAGACTGGTATCACTGTTCGGTACTATTTTTGAACACTTTATATATATATTTCAATATATCATCTTCTAGTTATACTTTGGTACAGTTATACTTTTTATGATTGTATTCATTATCTGAGATAATACTCTGTTAACACAATATTACTGTTTGAATGAGTATGTTACTATATTTGATTGATCAATATTTTTATTGAAAATTAGAATCTTAGTAATATACATATTTATGTTTATTTTGATTTCATTCATATTTACAATGTTTTCATTATAAATATCATCTTTTATTCGAATATTTAGTATTGCTTATTGATTGTTAATTAATAGAACATTATAGAGAAGTTTAAAGTAGTTGTCTATTTTAATTTTCTGTTATTGTGAATATATAGCAGAGTGGTTTAATGTTAATGATTTAAATATTTTCATTTAAATCATAATTATTTATCTCTCTGTTTACTTGAAATATTAATTAATAATTAATCTAGTATTTAAGTTGCTCTCAGCTCAGATAGAATAATTAGTTAAATTTAGTCGTAATATAGTTTATTTTAAACTTTAATTTATATTTAACAGTTGTTAAATAGGATTAGATTAATTCTGTAATATTTGTAATAGTCTTTGAATTAGAATATTTGAAGCAAAATCCTCAAAAAGTTAAGACTTTCATTAGGAAAACATTTTAGGTCTTAGAAAACTAATTCTAGGGTTTGTTTAAATAATAATTAGATTAGGATAAATTTTTACTGAATTTCAAATTCTCCTTAAGAGAAAAATTTAGTTGGTAGAAGGACCATAACCTGCGAGGTTTTGCCATATTAAACACACCGGGAGCTGCTCTAATCAACTTGTGTGGGCTTAATCTCCTTAGTTGGCCTAGGTCAGAAAATCAGGCCAACAAATGGCGCTAGAAGGACGGTCTATTAATGATTAATGGCAGGTAGAACTAATGATAAAACTTCAACCAGTCAACAACCTCCATTACAATCCAAAGTCAGCAGAACACCGTTCATAGAAACTGTTAGGAGCATCATTGAGCGTGATCATATCACATCCCCATTTACTCCTAAACAGAGTACTCAAACTTTAGAAGAATCACGTCATATTCTTACAAGAGAATATGCTAGTCAACTTGGTGTAACCCCAATAGATTATGGTCTACCTAGACAACAAAGATGTAATCCACAATTGAATATAGTTACTCAAGATTTAGTAGAAGCCGATAGCACTCCAAGTTATCAAGTTAGAAGTCACCTGATAGAAACTACTCAAATAAATACTGCTAGAAGATTGACTTCAGTAGGCGGTTTTGATCAACCACCCTCTCCTCCAGAATCACCACCTGATAGTCCAAGGTCATCTAATTCAGGGAGTTCTTCAGATTCTGAAGGAAGTCCTATGGCTGGAAACATACCTGTAGGAGGAGGAGGTAATCCTCCACCTAATCCTCCACCTAATCCACAACTTCCTTGGTTGAGAACAGCTATTGTAGCTGTACCTTGTATACAACATCCTCTGCCCAAACATTCAGATAAACTTCTTCCGAAGTTTAACCCAGATAACAAAGAACCTCCATAGGTGCATGTAGATAAATCCATGTTAGCTGTTCAAACGATGAATGTTCAACATGAAGATGTGGTTTGTCGGTTGTTCCCTTTAAATTTTGAGGGAAAATCCTCTACTTGGTACTTTTCGCTAGTTCAAGGATCAAATACAAATTGGGATGAATTCAATAACTTAGATAAATTTGGGGAGGATAAAACACCTTCTCTTTTAGCCCTTGAGTTATCTTGGATTAAAATGGAACCTAAAGAAAGAATTAAATATTTTAATCAGAGGTTTCTTACACTAAAAAAATAAAATTCATGTTGCTTCTCAACCACCTGAAGACATAATCATAGAGAACTATACTTCAGCTTTACCAAAATATCCTGGGATGTTCGTTAAGAGAGCTGGTAAAATAACTCTGGTAGAAACTTTTGAGGAAGCCATTCAAGTTGAGAAGGATTCGATGTCCTAGGAACCAGATAGAAGTGGGAAAGTTGATACCTTCCCTTGTAGAAAAATTGAAAGACCTAATTCAGAAAAGGATAAGGAATTTGATGTACAACAGCTACAGAATGCTATTCGGGCATTAACCAATGAAGTTGTAGGATTAAAAAAAACTAATTCTGAAGCTTCCTCCTCTAGACGATATTTTAGAAATCAGTTTAGACAGAATCCTAATACTAATAATAAAACAAGTACACCGCCTAATATAGCAGTAAATGAAGAAATTTTTAATACTATTCGAGCTGTCTTATCCTTATCTGAAACTCCCTCAAATCAAGAAATGGTTGAAAATGAAGAAGAAGAGGAATCAGAAAATGATGAAGAATTGAAAGAACCTCAACAAGTTAACAGTCATTTCTGGGACAGTCTTGTAAAAGATTATGAAGGTAAAAGTCCTCCTTCAGGACAACATGCCTATAATACTCGTAGTAGAACATTCACAAACACTCCTAGAGCTTCATCAAGTTGTACCCTGAGTAATGATAACAATAATTCACAACCTAATAAACAGACCCAATCTAGCAAACAGACTCAATCTACGAGGATTGCTCAGCCTATTCAAAATGCTCCAAAGTTGGATTTACAATATGACATAATTGAATATTTAAAGAAGACACGCGCAAACATCAGTATGTATGATCTTCTTCAAATTTACCCAATCCCTAATAGTCATATTATAAATCCTGCCATGAGTTCAATAATTCCTAATGCTAAACAAAGTGTTGTTGCTAACAATTCTAATAATGATTTAACATCAACTAATAAAGGAAAGTCAGCAGCTGATAAAGCCTCGCTAATAGGGAAGAATTCAAAATCAACAAATCCTCCATTCCTACTTACCTTTGAGATTTTTAATAGGAATGTTCATAATTGCATGGTTGATTCCGGAGCATCTTCCATTGTAATGCCTTTATCTGTATACAAAAGGCTGAATGGAAAATATGTTCCATCAAATTCACAAATAACTCAATTGGATAGGACAAATGTGAGGGTTGTAGGAGAGATGAAAGATGTTTTATTCAGGATTTCCTGTAACCCTTCAGTTTTTCAAATCATAGACATTGTGGTTGCAGATATTCCTGATGCGTATGGGTTGTTTTTGAGCAGAGATTGGTCTCAACAATTGAATGGATTCTTTGCTACAGACTGGTCAACTTTATGGTTACCTAAGAATGGAAAGTAAAATCAAATTAAGATAAACAGGGAAAGATATATGAAACATACTATGACAAAATTACATGATCCTAGTGAACCAGTTTTATTTTCAAACTCCATTATGGGGAATTACATGTATGAACTAGGATTTGGTAATTTTAAATCTGAAAATTCTGGTTTTTTTTTTTCTGAAAATAAACAACAATCAGAAATTCTTAATGTGACAACTATTTATCATGACTCTTCATTCAAGGAAATTATAAATGATGTAGATAATCATCATATTGTAAATATTATAGAAAGTAAAGTAGTTGTTAATAGTTCTACTTGGACTTTATATTTCGATAGGGCGAAGTCTAAAGAAGGAGCAGGAGCTGGTTGCCTGCTAATAGACCCTCAAGGAAATAAAACATGTATAGCTTGTAGGCTAGAATTTAATTGTACAAACGATACTGTGGAATATGAAGCTTTAATACAAGGTTTGAAAAAAGCGATTGATTTGGATATCAAAGTGTTAATTGCATATGGTGATTTTGAAATCATTATCAGACAGGTTTGTAATTCTATTCACTACCTTTCTAAACATTTGTAGAATTATCAACGAGAGGTATGGAATCTCATTTCACATTTTGATGCATTTAACATAATTTTAGTTTCAAGAGTTCAAAACCAAGAGGCAGATTTATTAGCGAATGTAGCATCAAAATTAATCCCATCAGAAAATTTTACACCAGATTTCTTTTTCAGTTGAATTGATTTTTAGGACTTCTATACCAGATAATATATTTAACTGGCATGTGTTTGATAATGATGTGCAAGTGCTGAATTTTCTAACAAATGATGATATCTTTAAAGATTCATCCATTGATGAAGTTACACATGACGAAAATCTGCGGTATTTTTCGGTAATAAATGATTTTTGTTCAGTTGAAAAGCTTTTGAGAAGGTAAAACCAATTCCTAATCCAGTTTTGAGATTAGAAAAGTTCTTTGATCTTCAAGATAAATTTAGATCTATTCCTAACTGTAAAACCAATAGCTCTCAAATGAAATATGAAATCATAAATTTAGGAACGGAACTAAATCCTCAAACTGTAAATCTAGGAATAGATTGTACTCCCGCAGAAAAAACAACATTCATAAAATTGTTTAAAGAATTTAAGGATGTCTTTGCATGGACACATGACGATTTGAAAACCTTCAATCCACAAGTCATGCAACGCATAATTACAATTAAACAAGAGTCAAAACCTTTTCAACAAAAACTAAGGAAATATCATCCGTCATTAGAACCAACAATTAAGAAGGAACTAAATAAACTGTTAGCTGCTAGGATTATTTTTCCTATTCAGCATACTCAGTGGGTAGCCAACCTAGTTCCAGTTAGGAATAAAAATGGTGATATTAGATTATGTGTTGATTTTAGAAATCTTAATAAGTCTTCCGAAAAGGATAATTACCCAATTCCTCCCATGGAACAAATTCTTCAAAAAGTTTCTGGGTCTGAGATACTGTCACTTCTTGATGGTTTCTCAGGATACAACCAAATATTGGTTTCCTCAGATGATCAATTGAAAACAACTTTTAGAACTCCATGGGGAACATATGCTTACAAAAATATGCCCTTTGGGTTAATTAATGATGGGGAAACTTTTCAAAGGGCAATGAATATTGCTTTGAGAGGCTTAATTAATGATTCAGTAGTTGTCTATTTAGATGACGTTACTGTATATTCTAAATGTCAACATTATCATATTAATCATCTTAGAAAGGTACGTGAACGATGTAGAAAATTCGGAGTATCCTTAAATCTTAAGAAAACAATATTTGCTATTTCAGAAGGTATTTTATTAGGTTGCGTGGTTTCAAAACACAGGATCATGATTGATCCTGAACGAACCCAAGCTATTTCAAAAATAACTTACCCTTCTAGCAAGAAAGCAATGCAATCATTTCTTGGTAAAATAAATTTTGTCAGAAGATTCATCCCTAGTTTTTCTGAAATCATCCGTCCTTTACAAAAAATGATTAAGAAGGATGCTATTTTTAATTGGGGACAAATTGAAAAAGAATCATTTCAGAAAATTTTAGAAGCTATTTCAGAAGCTCCTAGTCTTTTGAGCCCAGATTTTAACAAAGATTTCATCGTGTATAATTTCACTTCTGATATATCATATGCAGCAGTTTTAACTCAACTAAATCAACAAAATAATGAAGTGCCAATTTCTTTTATGAGTTCAAATTTTAAAGGTGCTGAATTTAATTACCATGAAGTTGATAAGCAAGCTTTTGCTATTTTCAAAGCTGTCAAACACTTTCGTCCATATTTATTGAAATCTAGAACGGAAGTGATAGTTCCTTATCCTTCAGTCATAAATTTGCTAGTGCAAAAAGATTTACGTGAAAAAAGGGCACCATGGATGACAGCTCTTCAAGAGTATGACTTGGAAATTAAACCTTCAACGGTAGTCAAGGGTCAAGGATTATGTAAACTTGTTGCTGAAGCAGCTCATCTACCTAATAATAATTCTGAAGCTGTCATTGATGAATTTTTACTTACAAGGGAAATTTACTTCTATCCTCCACCACAAGATTCTTGGTATACAGATATAAGAACACTTTTAGAAATAGGAGCTACTCCTGATTACTTGGAACCAAGGAAAAGGAGAGCACTTAGACTGAAATATGCTCCTTATTTATTAATTGATAACATCCTTTTTAGGAGAAATTCAGACGGAGTTTTGCTTCAATGTCTAGATCAAGATGAAACAGAAGTGATTTTGAAAGAATTACATTTTGGACCAGCAGGTGGTCATTTTGGTGGAGAAACTACAACACATCAGGTTCTTAGGGCTGGCTATTATTGGCCTACTTTATTTCAAGATTCCTATGATTTTGTCAAAAAGTGTCAGGAATGTCAACTTGCTGCAGGAAGAGTTAAGAAGCATGCTTTCCCTTTACAACCTATTTCAGTAGAAATACCTTTTCAGCAATGGGGTATTGATATAGTAGGACCAATAATCCCTCCCTCTTCTATGCAACACAAGTATATAATAACTACAACTGATTATTTTACTCGTTGGGCAGAAGCTGCACCTTTGAGGGTTGTAAACACCAATCAGGTTATATTATTTTTACAATCTTTTATCATAACGAGATTTGGTGTTCCAGATTACCTTGTCTTTGATAATGCTTCATATTTTTCATCAGTTGAGTTAACTCAATTTTCCTTAGAGAAGGGAATAAGAGTTAGGTATTCAACTAACTATCATCCTCATGGAATTGGTTTAGCTGAATCAACAAACAAAAATTTATTGAAAATTCTCAAAAGAACTATTTCAACTCTCCATCGTGATTGGCATACATAATTATTTAATGCCCTTTGGGCAGACAGGGTAACTCCTAAAGCTGCAATAGGTAACTCACCCTTCTTTTTGGTTTATGGAATTGAGGCTATTTTACCACCGAATTTATTTTTACCTCCATTACAGTTAGCTCAATATGTTCATGATGAAGATTGTCCATCGATGGAGAAAATGATTGACACTTTATTAAAACTTGATGAAGAAAGAGATAGGTCAAAGCAACATTTTACAAAACATCAACAAATTGTGAAGTCCTAGTTTGATCAATCCTCAAGTTCTAAGGTGGGAGATTTAGTTTTAAAATGGGATAAAGTTCATGAGGAAAAACGAGATCATACTAAGTTTCAGAAACTTTGGTTATGTCCCTTTGTTATTGCTGAAAAGATAGGTCCAAGTACCTTTCGTTTGCAAACCCTAGAAGGTCAGTTCGAAACATTCCCAGTGAATGGACCGATCTTAAAAAAATATTTTTGCTGATTTTTTAGACCCTAAAAATGTATATAATTATGTATATGAGCTTGTTTTCTGTCTGTAAATAATTATATTTCAATTTTTTTATGTATATATTTTTATCATAAAATTGTTAATATTTTGTACAATATTTTATTAAATAAAGGATTATGATAAATTCATGATACTTATGTACATTTCAAACATCATTCTACTCTTGAAACTAGTTTTCGATTTTCTTAATCAAGTATTAATATATTGATCATTTGTACTAAGGATTATCAAATTTATGTATATATGTTTTAAAATAATCAGTCACTAATGTACATGTGTCAATGGATAGGATAAGTTGTAAATAAATAAGTCCTATGTTTTGAAAACCAGTTTGATCATTATTTTAAAATTATGGTATTAGACTAAATCTTTTAATTGGTTCAGAATGATCAAAGTTTCTTAAGTCTATTAAGAACCTATCATTATTTGTAAATATTGGTAAGTGTTATTCAAATTATTCCTCACTCTTCTATTTTCTTATAATAGTTGGGATAGCTAATTAATGTCTTTTTTGAAACTTGTACTTTGAAAAATTCTAATGGATCTCTATCATCAGTCACTATTTTTAAAGTTATTTACAATTTGAAAATTTTTTAGAATCCATTCCGTTCAATAAAATACTAAAATGAGAGACGGAAGATCTTAGTAATAAGCCAATCTGATCAGGATCATAAATATCACTGGCATGACATTATTAGGAAACTGATAATGGCTCTTGGTCGTAAGGTCAAGAGATAGGGGGTCTCATCATGAGCCAACTGATTCATTTTCTGGTGATATTAGTGACTGACATTACCATTTGGTCACCGTGCTAGGTAATGATCTCTTATTTTATAAAATTTAAAATTTAAAATTGAATAAAGTAAAACATAATTTTGATTGAAGAATAGGAGGTCTCATCACAAGCCGGCCTAATCATGATCATCAGTGTTGTCTAGGATAACTTCATTTCGGATCATTAGGGTGATGGCTCTTGGTTAAAAGATCAAGAGACAAGAGGTCTCATCACGAGCTAGATTGCTTATTCTAGGTAGTTCTCGTGAATGATACTATCACATCAGGTTATTATGCCTAGATAGTAGTCTTCAGTCAGAGTAATTGTTTCAATTCTAGTTTTAAAAAAAAAAGAGAAAAAGGAAAGAAAATGGTTATATCCATGGAACAGATTCTAGAAATTTTTCATAGAAGTAGATTTCTATACCTTATACTGATGGTACATATTATCTTTACTATAAACTACTTTGTTTCGATTAGGACATTAAGAATTTATCTTTTACAAGATTTTTATTTACAAGAGATGGGATATTCCTGAATTTTACTTATGAATTAATCAGAATAATGGTTTTTACTTAGACAGAGAATTTTTTATTGTTTTTAAAAAGGTTTTAAGATTTTGTTTATATTATCATTTGAAAACTACATGAGCAGATATAACTGGGTCGCCTAGGTCGTTTCCATTTGTTGGCAGTCAGCAACAACCCTCTCATTTTTTCTATTATGTTGAAAAAATGATCAGTTCTCTTGTATGATTTATTTTAAAAAATTATATAAGAGTTCCTTCAGAATTTTCCATTATGAAGGTACTCTCAATTTAGAAGAGTTAAGAGTCATATTAGAAATTTATGAAATACTTTCATAAATTAGTAGCTGTCAATCTTGTAAATTTTATATATAATCAATTTTTGTCATTATTAATTCATTCGATTATATACTTATTTATGAGATTCAAGGTATAGTATGCTGATTAGTTTTTTCAGATTAAAATGAAATACATTTTGAACATCTTACAAATTTGGTTTTGATAAAGATATTTATTATCAAAAGTTTTTGTAATTTTTATAATTAGGGTTGATCTATTAACTGGAATATTTTATATTAACCCTAAGTTTATATTTTACATATAACTTGATCTTTTAATATCTTGTCATTGTTGTGTAAAAAGTATACATATGTCTCATGAAATAGCTAGAGTTCATTTATACATATATCATTTCAAAATTTTCATTATAATATAATCATAATAATTAAATTTTGATTTAGTGTTAGTTTTTGTAAGCTTTTCATCCGATCCTATTTTTTCATTTGGTCATGGGTATTGGGATTTCATGAATCAATTACATGTATATATATGGTTTTGAATGATTTAATTTTTATATAGAGCTGATCTTGCTACTTAGTTGTAATTACAAAACCCTAGGAAACATTATGAATTATAATGACGACTTCACATCATATGGTTCATGAGCATGATTGCCTTCCACGCATAATCCTTATTTATTATCATTTGATAGTCATATTGATGGTACAGGATACGATTGTTTGAATTATTAACATCTGTTTATATGGATTTTAATGATAATAATATTTTCGAATCACTTCGTAAAGATTGAGATCGTATTGACATTTGGTTTTGGTTTTAATTTCATGACACCTATCAATTCAACTGACATTTGTTGGTTTAATGATGAAATTGTGTTATTGGAATTCAATTTCATAAATGGCTGATAGTCATTTCCATTTATGACGCTGTACGAGCCTATCATTCCAGTCTGTGTATTATCAATGCTTCGCTTTTGTATCATATGGTTATCGATCCCTGAATTGAATTATTTCGGATGTGGAAGTTCAGTTAGAATTCAAAGTATTAACATAATGTTTTCTGAAGGATTTGGTTAGTTATGATTAGTTTATCCATTACTCATAGCACAAAACGTTGGCATTTGTTCTCATTATTTCGAGATTTAGTTACCATGGCCAAATTTAGGGTTCTCGTTCTTGTCATGTATGAATCAATTAAAGATTTGACATTTCACATAATGCCTTGCACTTGGATCCCTATTCCTTCAGTTTTCACAAGTATATTCGTTTCAAACCAAAACCAAAGTTGCAGTGAGGAGATAATGGCTCCTCTCAGCTGCTTCAAGATTTCAGGGCCTGAGCTAGTGGAAGCTGATGAGAAAGTCGCTTCATTGTTTGAAAAGATATGATGGGGCTCATTTTTTAAATGTTTCAGTGGTCATCATGCAGAAGTTACCAAACAATTCGCTATGATCTTGAAGGAGAATGTAGCTCAAATTGGGGGTTTTAAATTTATAATTGATGAAGATAAGATTGCAGAAGCAACAAATATTCCTCATACCGAAGAACGTTAGTTTAAAGTAGGAAAGGTCGATAAGAAAAGGTGCAGGTCATTACTTTTACCCTTACCCGCCAATGCAAAGTTAAAGGTTGGGGTTTCAGTTAAATTCTTAAAACCAGAATGGCGAGTGTCTTATGAAATCTTAGTCAGGTATGTCTCTTGTGACAACCGTCTCTCTCATCTCCATTACTACCATCTTCAGATTATTATTAGCGTTGAAGGGTTGTAAGCTCAATCTTCCTTTTTACTTACATCAAAGCTTGAAGAAAAAGGCACATTCAGTGCAAAGTACTATAGGCAACCCTGATAGGAGCTTGTTCCACCATGGTCTGATTAAAATTCTAATTTAGCATCAGTTATCCCTTAGCTGTAGATCCTGGGATGAATTATTGGTTGAAAATAAGTTAGGGTCAACACATTATTGGCCTAATATTCCTCCCAAAACTCGCAGAAAGTGTAAAGCTCCATTAAAATCTGAGATGGATGATATTCATAAAACCGGGACAGGGGATAGTAAGATACAGGAAGCAAGTTCACCTTAGATACTTGTATTAGTAATGATGGTATCAATAGGGTCAATCCCTTTGATGCCGAAACAAATATGGATCAATCTCTATTTGTTAAATGTTTCAGCACATCTATAAAGGTGGATGGTAAATTGATAAATGATGGCAAAATTGACTCTGTTACTCATGAATTCATCTCTGATTTATGCACTCCTAAAATACCTTGTGATGAATCTACACAAAAGCTTGAACAGTTAGCACAAGTTTGTTGTGATAGGAGAAGTTTTTAGCCAAAGGGTTTTGTGTCTGCTCGTTCACGAAGATTCACTCAAAGCATGACTACAGTGCCTTCAGTCTCCATTCATGTAAATATTCAGCAGAATACTTAGCCAATTGTTGTTCAACTAGAGGATGATGTTTCGTCTTTGATTCCTGAGACAACGCATATGAATAAACCTATTACCATAGTGGAGAATCTTGAAAAATCGTTGGCCAAAAACATTATTGATCCAAGTAAGTTTGAAATAGCACCATCATGTATGGATGCTTGTGGGTCTAGCCCTGAGCCATAATGTATGGGCATTCCATCACCAGTTCAGGATGTAAATAATCTTGATTCTTCTCAATCTGATGATTCACTTCGTGATTAGGATGAAGAAACCCTTCAATAGGTACTTAATCGATTTTATGAAACCAAAATTGTAGAATTAAAAAATGAATTAAAAGAATGTCAAGCAAATGCATCCTTAAAAGATGAAGAAAATAAAACATTCAGGGCAGAATTACTAAATTGGGTTAATAGATGGAAGAATATGAACCTGAAGAAAAATCGATACAAGGAAGCCAATAACTCAACAATAAACACTAACCAGCACTCGATTGAGCAAGTAAATTGACAGAAGCTGACGATCATTAAGCTCAAAGCTAAACTTTCTGAAGCAAGAAGAGTAATCAGTTTTCAAAATAGAACATTATGTCATTTCTCTTTTTGTTCTGCTGGTTTATTTCTCTTTTTTGACAGGTAATAATTCTTTAATAAGCACACCTGCAAAATCGTAGATTTTGCAGGCATTCTTTTAATTTGTTTTATTTTATTTTATTTTCTGTTAACATGATTTTAATGAGAAATTTTATTCTGTATGTTACAGGTGTACATGGTATCGTTATGCTATAAAGAATATAGGCTGTTTTTGTTCACAGTTGGCATTTGTTGGTACTTCCAGAAGGATTGGTTGCTCAAGATGGCCACGTTACAAGTTAGTTCGTTTGAGCACGAGATAATACAGGCTAATCATTTAATTGACGGTTTTATCTCATAGGATAAATGTTTATGCTAGATGTCTTTTGAAAGGAATTCAATACATCTAAATAGGGATAGGATTCCTATTGTCTTTATTATATCATTTATTAAAAACTGAAATGAGTAACTAGTTTGGTTATATATACTAGTAAGTTCGATGTAAAAGGGGTGGATGGAGTATTGGAAGAAAGACTTAATCGAAATATCATTTCAATTCTAGTTTTATCTCTTTACTGGAGTTTTGCCTTTGGAGAAGGAGTGTGACTTAAGTTCTTAGACTGGTATCACTATTCAGTACTATTTTTGAACACTTTATATATATATTTCAATATATCATCTTCTAGTTATACTTTGGTACAGTTATACTTTGTTATGATTGTATTCATTATCTGAGATAATACTCTGTTAACACAATATTACGGTTTGAATGAGTATGTTACTATATTTGATTGATCAATATTTTTATTGAAAATTAGAATCTTAGTAATATACATATTTATGCTTATTTTGATTTCATTTATATTTACAATGTTTTCATTATAAATATCATCTTTTATTCTAATATTTAGTATTGATTATTGATTGTTAATTAATAGAACATTATAGAGAAGTTTAAAGTAGTTGTCTATTTTAATTTTTTGTTATTGTGAATATATAGCAGAGTGGTTTAATGTTAATGATTTAAATATTTTCATTTAAATCATAATTATTTATCTCTCTGTTTACTTGAAATATTAATAAATAATTAATCTAGTATTTAAGTTGCTCTCAGCTGAGATAGAATAATTAGTTAAATTTAGTCTTAATATAGTTTATTTTAAACTTTAATTTATATTTAACAGTTGTTAAATAGGATTAGATTAATTCTGTAATATTTGTAATAGTCTTTGAATTAGAATATTTGAAGCAAAATCCTCAAAAAGTTAAAGACTTTCATTAAGAAGGCATTTTAGGTCTTAGAAAACTAATTCTAGGGTTTATTTAAATAATAATTAGATTAGGATAAATTTTTACTGAATTTTAAATTCTCCTTAAGAGAAAAAATCAGTTGGTAGCAGGACCATAACCTGCGAGGTTTTGCCATATTAAACACACTGGGACCTGCTCTAAGCAACTTGTGTGGGCTTAATCTCCTTAGTTGGCCTAGGTCATAAAATCAGGCCGACACATCCTTAAAGATTTCAACCTCTGTACACTGCTAGTCGGAGAATATAACGACAAATATGGAAAAATAAGAGGACCCCATCGACACATGGGTAAAATTTGTCGAATATGTCTGAAAGGAATTCTACCCACCTAAGTATCTTGAACATCAGTATAAGAAGTGGCAACAAATAAGGCAATGGAAAGAATAGTCTATATAGAGTTACACCGACGAGTTCTATCGACTCATTGCTAGACTTGGTGTCCAAGAAGAAGAGAAATTGCTTGTCAGCCGACTCCACCAAAGCTCGATCATCAAAAGAAGAACTTTCAGAAAGACAAGAGGGATCGCAAAAAACAAGCTCCTACCGGGAAATGGTGTGATTGTCATAGTTCATCATGGCAGGATACATCAGAATGCAAAGGTCGGAAGACATTTTTGGAAAAATTGTCGACATCTGATTTGTCCGACAGAATCCTGGTAGAATCCGATCCAGATGCATCAACCCTCTTGGCTTCGAATTCTACCACTCTGATAGCCTCGACTATCGTCGATGAGGAGGAACGAGAACACCTGTTCCATACACAGATATGTGTTTAGAAAAATCCATTACATCTAATTGTGGACAATGGAAGCCAGAAGAACTTCGTTTTTGAAGATCTTGTGAAGAAATTAGGTCTTGTCACCACTCCACATATGCAACCTTACAATGTCGGTTGGATGAAGGATGGGTGGGAACTAAGGATCACACTACAATGCCGACTTGCCTACTTCATTAATCCTTTTGAAGATGAAGTACTATGTGATGTGGCATCGCTGTCTGTAGTTGACACCTTGTTCGAAAAACCTTACCTATGGGATCGACACGGTACATATCAGTCACGTCCTTAGAAGGTGATTGTAAAAATACAAAACCAATGGTATGGCATACCAAAGCAACAAACCACATCAACGGTTGATATGATATGTTCCAAACAAACAAATAAGCTTATCAATCATGCTAAAAAGTTTGCATTAATCATGATAAAGCCTTAGCATTCCAGGAAGACTGCAGTGACAAGTCGACTCACCGACCAGCGCAGCTCCCGATAATAAGAACACATCGACAACATTCTTAAAGAATACCAGAATGTATTTCAAGCACAAAATAGAGTACCTCTGCGTTGTCAAGTAAAACACTCCATTGAACTTGTTCCTGGTTCTTCATTACCTAACGCATCTATCTATAGAATATCAATTCTCGAAAATGAAGAGATTTGCAGGAAAATACAGGATTTGATTGACAAGGGTCATATCCACCCCAACTCCTCTCTTTGTAGAAGTCCAGTTGTATTAGTTCCAAATAAATATGGAACTTGGCACATGTACATCGACTATCGGGCTCTCAACAAAATTTCAGTGAAGAACAGAGACCCTCTTCCACGGATAGATGAACTCATCGACAATCTAAAAGGTGCTAAGCTCTTTACGAAACTCAAACTGAAGCCGGGATACCACTAGATTCCAATTGAGTCCACCGATGTATGGGAAACGACTTCCAAGACCAAGGAAGGATCGTTTGAATGGTTAGTCGTTCCTTTCGGCTTAACCAATGCACCTACAACCTTCATGAGATATATGGATGACCTTCTACAACCTTTCATCAGTAAATGTGCCATATTCTATATCGATGATATATTGATTTTCAGTCAATCATGGGAAGAACATGTCAAACAGCTTTGACAAGTATTCGACACTCCCAAGCAACAACAACTATATATGAACATGGAAAAATGCTCATTTACGATGACCAACATCAAATATTTTGGGTATGTAATTGACTCTGCATGAATTCATGTCGACCCAGAAAAATTATTGAAAAAGAATGGGGTTGAAGGGGAGAGAAAATTTATAATGTGGTGGTGGAGAGCATTGATGTCATTGCCAATGGGATCCTGGGAAACAAAGCAATCATCATCAATTGTGAAGATATATTTCTTCTTGGAGACCATGTAACCGAAGAAATGGTAGGCACTATCCTTGAAGGAGATGCAAGAAGCCTTGGGGCCGAGAATCCTATTGATATTGTTTCTGTTGTAGAGTTTGTAATCAAATCCCTTGGGTACTATGATGTTCTTAGATGGATCCACATCCTACACAATGATGAGGTGATAGGGCTCAAAGAAAGACCTCCACATTTCAAGAAAATCTGAGTTCTGGATCGTGGGTATGACTATGTCCATCTCATCCTTCAAGATGGGGGTGGCAGCACTAAGACCTGCCACTGTTGCTTCTTGAGATGGATTTGAATCAGCTTCATAAGTGCCAAAAAGGGAGAAACATAAGAAAATGAAATCCACACAATGAGAAAGAACTTTTCACTCTCAGTTCTGGTTTGGTTAAGTTTGTTTATATAACTATATATTGTATATGGAGGAGCAGGCCAAGAAAGGAGTATATATAGTATATGGAGGAGCAGGCCAAGCAAGGAGATGGTCAGAATATTTGTTATATGGGGATTCACACTTTTCCCAAATTTTTGGAAAATCTCTTCGTATTCAGGCTTTTCCAGCTCCCTTGTTTAGAGGGAAGGGTGCCAGATCTCGTCCAATGGGTGTCATCTTCCTAAATCCAGTGAACTTAAGCTGGCAGTTAATAAAATATTTTGAAAAGGGTTAGCAATAAGTATCTCTCAATAATGCTCGGATACTAACCGTTAGATTTAGGACATTAATTGTTATCAATTGATATCTCTAATCGCAACAATAAATGGGTTGCTATGAATGTTTATTGAACACTTTAAAAAATGGATTTTACCAGTTCTACATGTTAATGGTTTCCTTATGTCATGGTGCCACATTGATACAATGGGTTAAAACTTGACTATTATTTACCTATTTTTATTTTATTTAATTGTTATATATAAACAATTTTAAAATAAAGATGTTATTATTGATGTAGATTTATTTTTTTAAATTGTTAAATTAACACGTAATATTTACCGTTGGATTTAGGACATTAATCGTTAGAATTGATAGAAGGGTTGATATCTCCAATCACAACAATAAATGGATTGTTATGAATGTATACTGAACGCCTTAAAAAAAATGGATTTTACCAATTCTATATTCTATATGTTAGTGGTTTCCTTATGTTATGGTGCTACATTGAATCTTTTAATACATATCTACATAAATTAAAAGTGTCTTTTTTCCCAAATGTTGAAATGGTGTAATGGGTTAAAATTTTGACTATTATTTGTCTATTTTTATTTTATTTAATTGTTTTATATAAACACTTTTAAAATAAAGATGCCATTATATTAAACAATGAATTGGAAATTTAAACTTCATTGTATTGAATTAGGAAGAAACATCTTGTGAATTGGTATTTATGATTGGGTTATGTGATTCAAGGAAACTTTGACTTGTCATAGAGTAGTCACCTACCATTATTATTCATTCATTTTGTTGAACTCCATATCCACACTTCATAAAAAAAATTAAAGCAATTACACTTCTTGAACATGCTTGACAACTAGTGTTTGTCCAGGATACAGTGGTCAGTTGGTGGGGCTAGATGGATTTCATTCCATCCACCCGGGTTCAATTCCATTGAGACATGTTCTGTCTTGGATGTTCGGTTGACGGTTTGTTCGAACTACCATCCACGGAAGTGGGAAAGTTTGTTGAGATTTCTCGTGCATGTGTGAGCTTTCCTTGATTCTTTCAGAATACCAGGAAGGTGTTTTTTCCATGTGAAAATAAAAACTAGTGTTTGCAATACTGACCCTCATTTTGGTGCATTCCATATTTGGAATACATTTCATATTCCTAGCCCCCCTCCCTAATTTATCTACTCTCCATCCTTGCAAAATACACTTGGTGTCAATGGTGACAGAGGAATACAATGTGGATGAGGTAATGAAGGTTTGAAAGGTTTCCCAATGGCTCCAAGGTTGGTATTTATATACTCCACTCCCTCATGGGTGATGTTCCCTTGTTCTCAAACTAGGTTATTTAACAATTGGGTTGTTCATTTCCACCATTATTCTTACATCCACGTTGATTATGCATTGTAGTATGTTGTTTTCCATGCATATGTTGTGGTTGTGATGCGATGAATGGGTATGGTACATGATGCGATGAATGGGTTTGACCCCGTTTGCATTAAAAGGTACATGATGTATATATTGTAATTAATCGTGGTATGGAGCTAAAGGAAAAATCCCCACCATCGATTTGGTTGTGTTATGTTTCGACGATTGGAATCATTGCCGATGGTATATCATGCTATCCGGCACCTTATAGTTTTGGCATCATGTAAGTATGCACTTTAATTAAAATTCACCCAACCAGCTATGTCAATGCAACCATGATGAAAAGGGCATGATTTTCCTAAGGATGAGGGTGGGGGGGGGGGCGAATTGTTAAACCATGAACCTATGGGGAAAACCCATGTGTCAGCTATTAAAACCTGATGTTGGTTGGGAAGTTATTGCTGGGTAGTGATGTGTGGCAAGACTGTCAATCCTTTCCCACATGCACACTCCACTAGCAATCTCTTCACCCTCACTTTGGCAGGGAAACCATTACCCATTACTCCATTCTTGCTCATCCTCGCGCACAGGCTGGAATTGCTCATCCTCACGCATAGGATTCTTCCTTGTTTTCCTCACGTAGCGAGATGGAAGAGCGGCCTCTGGGCACGATTTCTATTGTGTGTGCGAATGTCATGGTTGGGGAGTATTGATGTGGGTTCATTTGCAATTTTTTGGTGAATAATCCATTCACTTTCTATGTGCATATGTGTTTCCATACCGATTTTGTGGATTCTGGGGGTGTATGTTTTCCTTACCAACTTGGGGCTGTGTATTTCCTGTTACTTCATTGTTGAGACCGGGGCCATTGTTTTCCCCGCGTTTTTTTGTTTGTTGTGGGTTATTATTGAGTCGGTTTGGCCACGATAGGGCCAAGAACGACTCAGGGATCGGATTTCCCTTCCCAAGCTGTGAGTTGCTAGTTTTGTTGCGTGTATGCAGTGGTTGGTCTTCAAACTATGTTGGAGTGGGGTGAAGGCTTGGTTTGCTTGATAAACTTGGTGTGTTTGGGAACCAAAAAGACAGCGGTAGAGGGATGGCTTTCTTCTCCACAACTCTGGAATAACACTGGAAGGGAGGTCAGGGCTTGGGTGTGTGTGGGTGTCCTAGAAGTCAGGCTAGTTCTAGTGTAGGTGTCCTTAGCTTTCCAATGAGCTCACCAGCTTAGCATTCAACCTTTCCCGACTCCTTGATGGCCCGATAAACCCAATTGTGTCGGCTTGGCTGATTTGTGTATCCTTGGCTATGTGTAAGCCTACTTGTTCTTTATTTCTTGGGGAAATCATGCCCAGCTCAGGGGTGGCAGTGTTGCTGAGAGATTAAGGAGCACGCTGGCCTATGGTTGGGTGGAGTGTTGCGGCGACGTAGCTGGTTGCGGGACGATTTATTTATAAGATAAGTATTCTTGACTATGTCGTTTCTGCAATCATATTTACTGTTAATGAATTATGGTGAACATGTTGAATGCTTGAATGTATGGTTTTGCTTCTGCTGTATGTTAAACAATTACGCATCTCTGCATGTTTTTACTTGCAAGAATTTTTCTTCAGTTTATATGTATGTAGATGTTCATGGGGCTAGTTTCCCGGATGTTTAGTGTTATGGTAGCATCCTCTTCACTGGTCCGAGGGTCGGGGACATTGCAATGTGGATGAGGTAATGAAGGTTTGAAAGGTTCCCCAATGGCTCCAAGGTTTCTATTTATATACTCCACTCCCTCATAGGTGTTCCCTTGTTCTCAAACTAGGTTATCTAACCATTGGGTTGTTCATTTCCACAATTATTCTTACATCCAAGTTAATTATGCACTGTAGTGTATTGTCTTCCATACATTTGTTGTGGTTGTGATGCGATGAATGGGTATTGTAAAATACAGGGCTAAGTAATCGTTTATAGAATCCTAAGTGTATAGACATCAATCTTGTTGAGGTGAGTAAAATATTTACCATCTTACTTAAGTTGCATTTTGTGACCATTTCCTTGAGGCAATGATATAAGGTCTATATGAATCTATTTCATATTCTTTCTTACTATTATGCAATTGTTTCTCATCACCTGCATTGAAATTGTTTTGTGTTATGACTATTTTAGATTTGTTTGTCATTTTCAATAATTAGTTTATTGGATTGGGTGATAGAAATTGTTAGTGTCAACAATATAAACATGGTAGTGTCATATGGAAGTGCAATATGGCATGTATAACCATCACTTGGGTCTAGTTCCATTGATGTGAATTTCATTCGAGAATTATTTATTGTTGCAACCTAATAATCAGTATATGGCACTTTAAAGTCAATCAATGGTTGTTTGAGTTTCATTTATAACAAAAGGTTTTAGATATTTTTTCAAGACTCGTGGTTGGTATTTGACACTCAATTTGGAATGAGAAATAATATGGAAGAATCTACCATCGTCCTCGACTATTGCAATTAAGTTTTTTCCTTTTTTGACTGCCCGAAATAATGGAAGAGATGGTGGAAGTTATTTTAATTACGGAAATCTAGTTAAAATTGTTTTTACTGAAAAAATTGTGCAATATCAAAAGTGTATTAAGGGTTATTTACTTGTAATATGTTTCACTAGTTGTTCATGCCAATTCAAAATTCCATAAACTTTTAGAACCAAATTGGATATATGGAATTCAAAGGAAAGCGGAACCTATTACAAAACACATAGCATGCACTAATGATAGTGTTATATCTGATTTTGCCACGCTCAATATATCATGGTTTTATGGCCTATCCTTGTCCCTATGCAGAATCTATGTACCCGCTTTGCTCAGTATTACTTTGATGCTCCAGAAAAAAACCCTTTAAAAAGTCAAATTTATGGGTATACGCGGGTCACCAGCCTAGTGCTTGCTTGTACACGTAGCTTGCTCCATTATGACCCGCATACAATGGGAAATGTGCTCAAAAAATAAATATTTGTAGTTTTCCGTCTTCAAGTAACAAATAAATTGACTCTTGGCCTTCCATATGCCTAGAAACGCTCTGACTCGACCCTTCACTTCTCATTGAGGGGCTATATATTGAGATAATTGGAAGAGTTGAAGGAGGAGGACTTGTGAGAGCAAAGAGATTATAGTGGATTTGTGCCCCATTCTTGCATACCAAGTATGCAACCATTTATCCTTGGAGCAACCATTGGTGCTCTTTCCCAATCTTACCTTTGTCTTGTGAGCTTGCCTTGCTATGGAGGATTAAAGTGGTGGAGGACCAAGTGGAGGACTCGGTTTCTCGATTTCTACGAGGTGTCGACAAAGGTACAAATGTGATTGAAAGATCAATGGGGATCTTCTACGAACGTCCAGAATAAGGTACGCTTATCATCCCTTAGTGTTAGCCTTGTTTATATCTTTAGCATATTGGAAATGGATTGGTTTATGGTGTCATACTGTCTGTTGTGGTCCACCCTAAGCCATAGGAAGTTTTCTCTGTAACAGATATCAACAAGGAAAGAGTCATCACAACTGTGAAATTAGTTTATTATCTTATGTTAGAAGTTTTGTCCCTATCAAAATATTAATCCCTTTTCCTGTTTGTAATGTCCTTATAAACATTAAACATGCCAAAGAATAAAGAGTACACATCATCTACAAATCACATGGTTGTAAAAAAAATTGTTATATCTAAGTATTTTGAAGATGTAGAGATTGTAAGAATGTTGGATAGCCCTTTTTCCGCATTAATGCTAGACAAAAGTATATAGTGTAGTTTAGAGAAACTTGTGATTTATGCATCTCAAAAAGGTTTGGGCCTCCAATATCCCAAAAGCACATAAATGTTTGTGACAGAAGAGGAAAAACAACATATGATGCAAGAAATTTTTAAAAGAAATTAAGGGTTGTTTCTTATTTGAATTGGATCAATATATAATTTATATTCTATTTTAGTTATTTCTAGGTGGAAAGATTTGATGAATTGGCTTGCATGGCCAATTTTAAGGGCATGTATCATTTTGTAGATTTGTGGTCCAGAACCTTTTGAGGCCTATTTGAGGGCTTAAATGATGTTTTTTGGGGTCAAAAGCTCATCACTTGTGCCATGCCCCTCAACACTATTCTACATTTTGATACCTTTTCGACGGTGCAAGAACAGCCTCAATCAGAGTCTGTATGAAGAAGTTGTGCGTCCCACAAGTTGACCACCATGGAACCAAGTGGATTCCACCCTAGCTCTCATTTCTTACACATGTGGAACTAGTCACATGTGAACATTTAAGAACATTCTAGAAGGTACAAAACACTAACTCTAATAAAAAATCAAGGCACACAAAAACACTAAAATAAACCCTAGACAACTATCAAGCTATGTTAAATACCGAGTTGTTAGGAAAAGAAGGGCACCCATTATTTTGATGTCATTGTTGTTCCATAGTTGATCAATAGCACGGGAGTGGATATTAGAGTAGAACATATGAAGTAGGATATCCTACACTAGGCATTCCAATTGTAGAGACATTGGTAACTCCATATAGAGCACCACTTTCTTTATATTTGCAATCTATATAAAAGAGCAAGGCATAGTCCTCATTTTTAGTTGGGTTTTTCCCAAGAGTGGGTTTTCCTAGGGTAAATCTTGAATTATTTATGTGGATTATGTCTTTATTTGGTTTTGTTATTTTTCTTCCAATTCTAGTTTATTCTGCACTCAATGGAAATAATCTAATAAAAAGAATGAAACTCTAAGATCCATTTTGACAAACTGTTCTAGTGGAATATCCACGAAAATTTACAAATCATATTGGTATAAGAGAAATTTTCTTTGCAGTTTTGTGGGAAATTGCAGGATCTAGTGGAAGAACAAAGAAAAAGTATTCAAACCCTAGCCATGTCAAACAAGTTTGGTGAAGAAGTGGTGGGAGATTATGAGCAATGATTTACAAATATGGAAATACAAGTAATTGATATCTCATAGAACATGTCAATTCTCATGGAATCTCTGGAGAGCAAGTTTGTATATTTAAGTGATTTTGGAAGATCTAACTCAAATTTCAGATGAGAGGATAAATCAAAAGATAGAGGGACCTAGAAAAGGAACCAAGGAAAGACTTAGAGAAAGAGAATCCCAGTTCCAGTTCCATTTCCCATTCCCAGTATTTATTTAAGATGGAAGCAAAAGTTGATATCAAGCTATACTAAGGTGATATTGATGATTTAAAGTTGAATCATTGGTTGCAGCAATTATATGTCTATTTTAGTATCCATCAAACACATGAGGAGCATAAAAATTCATTTTCTCGATTGAAATTAGAGGGTCATGCATTAACTTGGTAAGAAAGCCACAGAGAGGCACTTAGGAAGGAGGGTGATCCTCTAATCAATAAGTGGGAGGATTTTTGTTATAGAGTTCGTAATAGAATTCCTCATGCATTTTGATGGTCTTAAATGGATCCTCATCCTACACAATGATGAGGTTATAGGGCTCAAAAAAATGGCCTCCACATTTTCAGAAAATCCAAGTTCTGGATCATGGGTATCACTTAAGTTGCATTTTGTGACCATTGTCTTGAGGCAATGATATAAGGTCTATATGAAGCTATTTCATATTCTTTCTTACTATTATGCAATTGTTTCCCATCACCTGCATTGAAATGGCTCTGTGTTGTGACTATTTTAGGGTTGTTTGGCATTTTCAATAATTAGTTTATTGGATTGGGTGATAGAAATTGTTAGTGTCAATAGTATAAACATGGTAGTGTCATATGGAAGTGTGATATGACATGTATAACCATCACTTGTGTCCAGTTCCATTGATGTGAATTTCATTTGAGAATTATTAATTGTTGCAACCTAATAATCAATAGATGGCACTTTAAAGTCAATCAATGGGTGTTTGAGATTCATTTATAACAAAAGGTTTTAGCTATTTTTTCTAGACTCGTGGTTGGTATTTGACACTCAAGTTGGAATGAGAAATAATATGGAAGCATCTACCCTCTGCCTCGATTATTTAAATTAATTTTTTTCCTTTTTTGACTGCCCGAAATAAAGGAAGAGATGGTGGAAGTTATTTTAATTATGGAAATCTAGTTAAAATTGTTTTTACCGAAACAAATGTGCAATATCAAAACTGTATTAAGGGTTATTTACTTGTAATCCAACTATAATAAGTGCCTTTTAAAATGATCAATCTATTTATATAATTCATTTAAGCACCATAAGTGACCTTCTACCTTCCTTATGAAAATGTATATATTTTGAATTCTATCACTCATGTTGAAGCATTTTAAAGGTTTCATAATTCGTTGTTGAATCTTTAAGGTTATTGAAAACAACTTTGTCGATTTTATGGAATTCTCATCCAGAGTGAAGATATAATATGAAATCGAAAATAATTTATCCAATCTCTAATTACTTTCAAGTTTCTATTATATAGGTATTATATCAAAAAACGTATTAAAGAAAAGAGAACCAACCTTCTATAAAAGGTTCTCTGGATGGTCTACTACATTACAAGTTTTGTCAATGAATAAAGATGGGCATAATTTTAATTTGAATGCAAACATATATATTGGGTTATAATGAGTAATGTGTTGAAGAATTTCAAGGGGGAGAACCTAGCACTCAATTGAAAATAAAATCGCAAGTAGAACTAGAGTTATACAAGGAATGGAAAACTAAGTATAAGTGGTTGAAAGAGACAAAACATGAAGGAAAATAGTGATGAAGTGCACATATTATGAAACATAGAAGGAAACTGAACAATGGGGAATTGGCGTCAATTTCTCTACCATGCAATATGATTCACTAGTTGTTCATGCCAATTCAAAATTCCATAAAATTTTAGAACCAAATTGGATATATGGAATTCAAAGGAAAGCAGAACCTATTACAAAACACATAGCATGCACTAATGATAGTGTTATAGCTGATTTCGCCATGCTCAATATATCATGGTTTTATGGCCTATCCTTGTCCCTATGTAGAATATTCGTGCCCCTTTGCTCAGTATTACTTTGATGCTCCAGAAAAATCCCTTAAAAAGTCAAATTTATGGGTATACGCGGGTCACCAGCCTACTGCATGCTTGTACATGCAGCTTGCTCCATTATGACCCGCATACATCGGGAAATGTGCTCAAAAAATAAATATTTGGATTTTTCCCTCTGCAAGTAATGAATAACTTGACTCTTGGCCTTCCATATTCCTAGAAACGCTCCGACTTGAACCTTCACTTCTCATTGAGGGGCTATATATTGAGCTAATTGGAAGCATTGAAGGAAGAGGACTTGTGAGAGCAAAGATATTATAGTGGATTTGTGCCCCATTCTTCCATACCAAGTATGCATCCATTTATCCTTGGAGCAACCATTGGTGCTCTTTCCCAAGCTTACCTTTGTCTTGTGAGCTTTCCTTGCTATGGAGGATTGAAGTGGTGGAGGACCAAGTGGAGGACTCAGTTTCTCGATTTTGATGAGGTGTCGATAAAGGTACAAATGTTATTGAAAGCTCAATGGGGATCTTCTACAAACGTCCGGAATAAGGTACGCTTATCATCCCTTAGTGTTAGCCTTGTTTATATATTTAGCATATTAGAAATGGATTGGTTTATGGTGTCATACTGTTTATTGTGGTCCACCCCAAGCCATATGAAGTTTTCTCCGTAACAAATAGGAACAAGGAAAGAGTCATCACAACTGTGAAATTAGTTTATTATCTTATGCGAGAAGTTTTATGCCTCTCAAAATATTAATCCCTTTTCCTGTTTGCAATGTCCTTATAAACATTAAACATGCCAAAGAATAAAGAGTACACATCATCTACAAATCACATGGTTGTAAAATAAAATTGTTATATCTAAGTATTTTGAAGATGTAGACATTGTAAGAATGTTGGATAGTCCTTTTTCCGCATTAATTCTAGACAAAAGTATATACTGTAATTTAGAGAAACTTGTAATTTATGCAACTCAAAAAGGTTTGGGCCTCCAATGTCCCAAAAGCACATAAATGTTTGTGATAGAAGAGGAAAAACAACATATGATGCAAGAAATTTTTAAAAGAAATTAAGGGTCGTTTCTGATTTGAATTGGATAAATATATAATTTGTATTCTAGTTTAGTTATTTCTAGGTGGAAAGATTTGATGAATTGGCTTACAGGGCCAATTTTAAGGGCAGGTATCACTTTGTAGATTTGTGGTCCAGAATGTTTTGAGGCCTATTTGAGGGCTTAAATGATGTTTTTTGGTGTCAAAAGTTCATCACTTGTGCCATGCCCCTCAACACTATTATTCACTTTGATAAATTTTCGACGGTGCAAGAACTGCCTCAATTGAAGTCTATATGAAGAAATTATGCCTCCCACAGTTTGACCACCATGGAACCAAGTGGATTCCACCTAGCTCTCATTTCTCACACATGTGGAACTAGTCACATGTGAACATTCAAGAACATTCTAGAAGGTACAAAACACTAACTCTAATAAAAAAATCAAGGGACATAAAAACACTAAAATAAACCCTAGACAACTATCAAGCTATGTTAAATACCGAGTTGTTAGGAAAAGAAGGGCACCCATTATTTTGATGTCATTGTTGTTCCATAGTTGATCAATAGCACGGGAGTGGATATTAGAGTAGAACATATGAAGTAGGATATCCTACACTAGGCATTCCAGTTGTAGAGACATTGGTAACTCCATATAGAGCACCACTTTCTTTATATTTGCAATCTATATAAAAGAGCAAGGCATAGTCCTCATTTTTAGTTGGGTTTTTCCCAAGAGTGGGTTTTCCTAGGGTAAATCTTGAATTATTTATGTGGATTATGTCTTTATTTGGTTTTGTTATTTTAATTCCAATTCTAGTTTATTCTGCACTCAATGGAAATAATCTAATAAAAAGAATGAAACTCTAAGATCCATTTTGACAAACTGTTCTAGTGGAATATTCACGAAAATTTACAAATCATATTGGTATAAGAGAAATTTTCTTTGCAGTTTTGTGGGAAATTGCAGGATCTAGTGGAAGAACAAAGAAAAAGTATTCAAACCCTAGCCATGTCAAACAAGTATGGTGAAGAACTGGTGGGATATTATGAGCAATGATTTACAAATATGGAAATACAAGTAATTGATATCTCACAGAACATGTCAATTCTCATGGAATCTCTGGAGAGCAAGTTTGTACATTTAAGTGATTTTGGAAGATCTAACTCAAATTTCAGATGAGAGGATAAATCAAAAGATAGAGGGACCTAGAAAAGGAACCAAGGAAAGAGTTAGAGAAAGAGAATCCCGGTTCCAGTTCCATTTCCCATTCCCATTGTTTATTTAGATGGAAGAAAAAGTTGATATCAAGTTGTACTAAGGTGATATTGATGATTTAAAGTTGAATCATTGATTGCAGCAATTAGAGGTCTATTTTAGTATCCATCAAACACATGAGGAGGATAAAAATTCATTTTCTCGATTGAAATTAGAGGGTCATGCATTAACTTGGTAAGAAAGCCACACAGAGGCACTTAGGAAGGAGGGTGATCCTCTAATAACTAAGTGGGACGATTTTTGTTATAGAGTTCATAATATAATCCCTCATGCACGGTGATGGTCTTAAATGGATCCTCATCCTACACAATGATGAGGTTATAGGGCTCAAAAAAATGGACTCCACATTTTCAGAAAATCCAAGTTCCGGCTCATGGGTATCACTATGTCCATCTCGTCCTTCAGGATGAGGGTAGTATCACTGAGACCTGCCATTGTTGCTTCTTGAGATGGATCTGGATCAGCTGAGCTAAAGAGACAAACAAACTGCAAAAAGGAGAAAGGGACATGTTGTCAATTGGTATTTACTATAACCATCACTTGGGTCCAATTCCATTAACAGTGAATTTTATTTGAAATTACTATATGGTTGCAACCTAGTAATGAGTAGATGACACTCTAAAGTCAATCAATGGGTATTTGAGTTTCATTCATGTTGAAAGGTTTAAGTTAATTTGGCAAAGCTCGTGGTTGGTATTTGACACTTAAGTTGGAATGAGAAATATGGAACCATATGACCTCTACCTTGACTATTGGAATTGAGGGTTTTCCTTTTTGTATGCACAAAATACTGGAAGATAAGTTGGTAGTTATTTTAATTATTGAAATTTAGTTAAAAATATTTTTCTTTGAAAAAATTGTGCATATCAAAAGTGTATTAATGGTTATTTAGTCATAATCCAACTATAATAAGCACCTTTGAAACTTCTCAATCTATCTATATAATTCATTTAAGCACCATAAGTATGACCTTCTACCTTCCTTATGAAAATGTATATATTTTGAATTCTATCACTCATGTTGAAGCCTTTTAATGGTTTCCTAATTCTTTGTTCAAGCCTTAAGGTTAATGCAAACACCTTTGACAATTTTATGGTAGGCTCATCCAAAATGAAGATATAATATGAAATTTAAAAGACTTTATCCACTATCTAATTAATTTAATCTTTCTATTATAGAGGTATTCCATAAAAAACCATCTTAAAGAAAAGAGAAGCAACCTTCTATCAAAAGGCTATTTGGATGGTCTACTGCATTACAAGTTTCATCACTTAATAAAGATGGGAATAATTTGACTTTGAATGAAGACTGAGATATATTGGGATATAGTAAATAATATGTTGAATAATTTCAACGGGGGAAACCTAGCACTCAATTGAAAATAAAATTGAAAGTAAAACTAGAGTTTTACGAGGAATGGAAAACTAAGTATAAGTGGTTGAAAGAGACAAAACATGAAGTAAAAATAGTGGTGAAATGCATATATTATGAAACATATAAGACCTTTGAACCATGGGGAATTTGCACTGGTTTATATACCATGCAATATGATTCACTAGTTGTTCATGCCAATTCAAACATTCATAAAATTTTATAACCAAACTGGATATATGGAATTCAAAGGAAAGTAAAACCTATTACAGAACACAACATGCATTGATGATAGGAATGAAGAAAGATTCATCACAAATAAGAAATTATTTTATTGGGTTATACAAGAAGATTTATCCCTCTCAAAATATGAATCACTTTTCTTATTTGCAATGTCCTTATAAACATTCAACATGCCAAATAATAGAGAATACACCTCATCTACAAACAACATGGTTGTAAAAAAATCATTTTTGCTATATCTATGTATCTTGAAGAGGTACACATGCACGACCCACCAACAAAGCCTCATCGACAGGGGTTCCCACTCTATCGACTCCCAACCAGTGCAATCTCCCTGAGCACTGGCCCAGATAGGTTTGACCTCGCTCGGCAACACCCGCAGAGTGGATGAAGTCTCACCCAAGATGTCGAGGGAGAGCTGTCGAAACCAAGTTTCCGGAAGTAAGAAGGGAGGGCATGGAATCAACGACTTAACTTCATAATCAACATATACTCCAGAGATTGTTTTATTAAAATTGCATCATTCATCACAAATTTATAACTAGTAGATATCTAATGGATCGCATTACTCTATTCATCATAGCAATAACAATCATTCATATAACAGATCCAGTAAACATCCATCATTATCATTGCAGACCATAAAAACAAGAAAATAAGAGACAAAATCACTTTAGGGAAACATCCGTCATGTCATATTACTTCTATGAAATAGATTCACAACATGCAGTACATCTCCACAGTAGGAGACTGAAAACTGATCGACATAGAGCTCTTTTTTCCTATCAACCAACTCCTGGTCGACACCCTGCTGCAGCTACACTAAGACTTCGATAGGTAACATATTGAGATTGACAACAATGCTCGGTAATGGTTGCAGCAGTGAATTCACTTATGCACTTCCTACGTCAATTGTAGTCGGGGGAACTTGAACATTCCTGGCCCGCGGCTTGGTGCTAATCGTCGGGAAATATTGCATCATGGCCTTTTATGGTGTCGCTTTTGAAACAACGGCAAAAATAGAATCTAGCTTAACACTTACCGCAGCGAACCCTTCTTGACTGGACGCGTGCATAGCCTTGATAAGCCATTGCAGTTGGTTCTCCATCACCAAGTGGGAGCTATTTCTAATGTCAAAGTCCATGTGTATTTTAGTGCGTAACTCCTCCAACATGCATCAGGCTTGTGGATCGGAGTCCGTCGATGACTCTCCATCGGAGTCATGGAGATATTTCCCTATTTGGACTGGCTCATCAAGGGCATCTACCGGTGTCCCTATAGAGATCTCTTCCGTGCTCACAGGTTCGCGCCAGTCAGCTGGCCAATATTGAACAATGGACTCCAATTCTGCATCAGTGATTTTGTAGGCCACAGGAATCCATTGTTTGTTGGGATCCTTGCGCTCCTAGATGTAAATGGAATGCGGCTTGATAGCAAACTGAATGATCCTTTGATATTGGAATGCGGTGATCGTGGATAAACGGGGAAACTTAATGGCTGTGGCCTGTAGTGCCTCCCAATAGACCTAAAAATGGATCGCACAGTCCTGCTGTCGACTGGGTTCCGAGACCCACCATAAGTTTTGATAGCGTGCACCTTTACACACCTTTTCTACAGCAACTGTCATTGGCTGGTAGTCTTCTGGCTCCATCCATGCAACTAAAGCAATGAGAATTAACAACCAACTATAGGAAAAACTGTGTTCCCTGGCCTGAGCAACAACAACATCTTCTAACAATTGGTTTAATAGAAACAAATACCAGTTCCTTTGCACCCCTTCAGTTCATTTTTTCTCACACGCAACCACACCAGAATTGCATTGGACAGGTCGATTCTTCCAAACGATCTTGTTGGCCAAAATGTGTGCCCCAATACGCACTGATCGCTCAGAAATACTGTTGATGCGATATGCCCGACCATCACGCTGCAATCCAAATCACTCCTTCAACTGCTGGAGAAGATTTTTGTAATTATCCTGCCCTTTGAAATACTGCGCCGCATCTTCACCAGCCTTTGGTAATCCCGTAATGTCGGCAATCAGGTCCACTGTGACTGGAATAGGGTTGTCCAACCAGAGCATCCCACCATGAAAGCATGCTAACATTTGTTTGATGCAAGCATTTTATTTGTTCAATCTCCCAAAATGAGGGATGTTAATGAGCCCCAACAACCCAGACCTGTCTAAGCCCTACGCCCGTGGGTGAGGAATCCGCTGAATAAGTGCACCAGGTACCATCGGGATGGACCGGTAAGGCTCCTCTGCTACGTTCTTTAGTAGCAGCAAATCATGGTCTTCATGCTTCATCTTGACCAAGGCGAGTATGATGTCCACTGGGAAAGTCATCCCTTTTGGTAGCGGCGGAAACTTTGGTGGATACCTCTGATTCTTGGTGAGCTTCCTTGGCTTCACTTCGGGCCGTGTTGGAGAAACATATCCAGGATATCGTTGATAGATATGCCCTTGGGTTCCACAGATTCAAAAAATACCGAGCTTGATTGTTTGGTCTATGTTGGTTCTTCCCCTTTCACCCTAGCCGTCGTGCGTGTGTATCTCTTCTCCGGTGGTGTGGAACTGGGATTCTGGGCCTTTCGCTTTGCTCTAGGGATCAAAGAGCATCTGATTGGCATGCTCATGAATTCCTCTTCAACCCACATGGGTCGAATGGGGGATTCCTACTCGCTTGAAATCTCAACTATGTCGGGAGTGCAAAGCATGCCACACTCTACAATCCTCACAATGCAACTGAAATTTCACTCCTTGCCTATCACACTCAATTCTACTACTGCACTGAGCTCAACACTTTGCTCAACTCAACTGAACAATACCTTGTGCTCGCATCCCGCACATTCTTATAATAACCTACCTAATCCAACTCATCATTGCCAAATATATCGTTTTCATCATGACCCAATCTAACATTAATAACACCAAATCTGCTAAGGATCCCATCTTACTAACGGTCAGATCAGTCATAAATGCACGTCACTTCATCAAGCATCGCTAGCTAACTGTATTAACTATCTATATTTATTATTAATTTGACCACCTCACAGTCTTGTGACTGTCGTCAATGGTCTCCCTCTCAACAATACTGAATGCTATCCTTGCGCAGCTTCTCCCTCTGTGCTCGCCTCACTGCAATCTACCCATTTTTTTTCTTTTTCTTTGTGCACTGTCTCAAGCATTATGCGGTTTAGGCCTCATTCTACCGGGCTTCAAGTGACTGCCATTCACAATTTTGGGCAGCACCACACCATCTAATTGATGTAACTGAACTACACCCCCAGACGTAATTGAATGAACAAGATATGGACATAACCAGTTGTTAACACCCAAAAATGGTTAACTACCTCATCTACCCCATTTCATGGCTCATTCGTCCATTTACCTACCATATTTCCCTGAAAATCCCACTAAAAGCCTCCAAAAGGCCATAAAACCATCTAAAAAGGCTCTAAAAGGCCTAAAATGCCTCCAAAAGGCCCAAAAACCCCTTTTTCCTCCAAAAATAACCAAAATTCCTCCAAAAATAGCAAAAATCCCCAAAAGGGAAGAAAAGGAATAAAAATAATGAGGAAAAAGGAGAAAAACCCTAAAAGGGCCAAAAACCCTAAACAAGCTGCCCTAAACCACATGGTTTCCAAAAACCATGGGCAAGCACTTCACCACTAAAAAACTATAAATAAGTGGTGAAGCCCCCTCATTTTCACATCCACAGTCATAGCATCCTTACTTTGCCAAAACATCTCGTGAAACCCTAGCTTACCATCAAGCTTCCTCCGTCATTGAGACCCCTTTTGGCCTATTTTCCACCATCGGAGAAGGAGAAGGACTAGCTTGGAGCTCGGAGCCGCCGACATCGGACCAGCGCAACGGACTCCACCAACCTCTACATTGGAGGTAACTCTAATAAAAACACCATTGCATATTTCGTTATTGTCTTTTACTTCCTGTTATTTACTTTTACTTTCTTAGCTTAGCCTTTTACTTTCCAGTTTAATTTTTGTTTAATCGAACTGCTACTAAGGATTCCAGATTCCTTAGTAGGTGCTCATCAGCATAAGCTAGGGTGAAAACCCTAGCTACACCAGTGCACCTGTAACTTACCGGGATGCTTCATGAACTTACTGTCGTATACCAACTCCAAGTCTACCTATGCAAACTACTTGTTCTTAATGTGGTGATCATGCCACGCCTTTTGGCGATCCTTCTCAACACGCTGGTGGAATCTTGCGACAAAGCATTCCTCTTCTAGCTGGATCAACTATGCAATGCGCTCCTCTAATGCTTTTGCAACATCCATGCATGTCACAGCAGCAATCCACAGACTAGGAACAATGTACTCCATAGGCATGACCGCCTCTTTCCCATATGCTAATTTGAATGGTGTCTGTCTCGTCAACCTTTTACAAGTGGTGTGATATGCCCATAGTACCACTGGAATTTTCAAATCCCAATCATTGTGATTAGTATTGCATACCTTTGTAAGCACGGTTTCCAATATTTTGTTGAAGTCCTCGACAGTTCTATTTTCCTGAGGGTGGTAGGTTGTTCTTTTCTGATGCTACACATGCAACTCCTCTGTTAGTTCTTTCATGGTTCGAATGATAAAGTGACTTCCCTGGTCACTCATCAATATCCTGGGACATCCAAACCTTGTCACAATACTCTTGAATATGAACTTGGTTGTTGTCGCAATAGTGCAATCCATGACTGGCGCGGCCTTTTCAACCTTGTCAGATAATCGGTTGTTGTAATGTTGTACCATGCACCAGACCTCTTTCCTGGTGGATTAATTGGACCCACAAAGTCCATGTCCCATTTATCAAAAGATTGTAGAGTTACCTGTGGCACTAGCGGCATCTCATCCCTCCGTGATGGTTTGTTGATGCGCTGACAAACATCGTAGCTTTGTGCATAATCTGCTACATCATTATGTAAGCTATGCCACCATAGGCCAGTGCACAGCACCTTACATGCAGTAGCCCTGCCTCCGTAGTGGTCACTCGTGATTCTTGCATCTGCTTCTGCTATAATAGATCCTTTCTCATGTGGTAAGATGCGCCATCACAAGATTTCATCTAGTCCAAGTTTGTATAATTGCCCCACGATCAGTTGGAAATCTGAAGCTTTCAATACCAAATGCTTCTTTTGATTGGTCGACAGGTCCTCTGGAGCAACTCCAATTTCCAAGAACTGAATGATTGGAGCATAATGTTCATCTACGATCTCTACTCGAAACATCTGTGCATCGGGCAATCCATCATCAATATTGGTAGGTTCTTCTCCTATCTCAATGAAAGATAGATGATCGGGGCCAGCATTCAACCGTCCTGGCTTCACAATTATCTCAAAGTCAAATTCCTGAAAAAGTAGAAGCCATCGACAAATATTTCCCCCCAACACAGGATTATTGACAAGGTATTGCAAAGAAGAATGGTCTGTGACCATTTTGAAGTGACCACCCAACATATAGTGCCTAAAATTTTATAGCAGATAGACCATGTCCAATCCCTCTCTCTCAGTGGTTGTATAATTTCTTTCTGCAAAAGACAACTTCCTACTTGTAAATGCAATTAGATGATCTAGGTCACCCTCGCCTAGATGTGCAAGTACTACCCCTAGCATGACAGAAGAGGCATCGACATGGACGTGGAACTCCTTGTTCCAATCGGGGAATACTAGGAATACTAGGGAATCAGTGTGTCAAAACTCCCCTAACACTCATGATTCCACTCGAATGCAACATCCTTCTTTGGCAACTTCTCCATAGGGGCTGTAATCGTAGCATATCCTTTGATGAACTTACGATAGTACCCTGTGTGTCCCAGTGTTGCCCGAAGCATATTCACATTAGTAATTGGTGGCAAACTAAGGATAAGTGCAATCTTCGCAGGGTCGACCAACATCCCTTGCTTGCACACGATGTGGCCTACCAGTATTCTTAATGGTGCGAAAAAAATACACTTCTTTGAATTCAATGCAATTTGATGTTGTCAACACCTTTCCAGCATCAATAGTAGATTCGCTAAGTGATCCCTAACCAAACCATAAACTATCCAATCATCCATATATACTTGTAGGAACTTCTGAATGAATTCTTTGAATGCTGCAATGACCACCCGAGAAAATATTGCTGGTGCATTATTCAATCCAAAAGGCATGACTGTATATTGGAAACAACCCCATTCAGTGACAAATGTGGTCTTATGCCGATCTTCCTTTGCAATTCGGATCTGGTGGTACCCTAAAATTCCATTCATGAATGAGAACATCTCTTGACCGCCTACCCCTTCAAGGACCTCATCTGTAAAGGGGGTGGGGAATGGATCATGCAGGAAGGCATCATTTAGTTTCCTCAGGTCGACACAAATGCAAACTTCTCTAGTATTTTTGTCATGAACCACCATAGGGCTTATCCATTCCGACTCTTCAACAGGCTCAATGATTCCAGCATCTAAAATCCAATCAAAATTAGCTTTGACATGTTCTTTGTATTGCGGGTTCAATTGATAAGGCCTCTGGCGTACAAGTTTCGTGTCCGGTTTCAATGGGATTTCCATATCCCCTAGATCCCCTAATATCCCTTTCATTTCCAAGAACCGTGTCGGAAATAGATCCTGGAAATCATGCAGTAGATCTATGACCTATGCCATTTTCTTATCGTCCCAATAGTCCCCAACATTAGCAAACTTCGGGTTTTCTTCTGTCCCAATGTTAACTTTTCGGATCTTCAGTGGCTGACTCATGGGTCCGCTGGTATGTCCGGTGCTGCAACATTGTGACTGCCTTCTAATTCTGGGATATTGACATTCCTCATGTCATCATCATCTTCAGGTTCACCAGATATATTGTAGCACGTCATCAGGGATTGCATATGGCACTGCGCATGTTGATCTACAGGGTATGCAAGTGGCACAACCTTCAATACTATGTCGCGGATGAGTTGGAGTGCATTGTGGACCTCATGGTTAGTGTTATCTCCAAAAATAAATTTATTTTGATAGTATGAAGAATTCGATTCATGTAATGAAAGAACTGAGGATGACTAACAAATTGAAGGTCTATGTTTTTGCTATGGTTGAAAAATTTGGAAGTTATAGCTTTCAATGACTTAGGAGGGGTTCTTAATAGCTCATTAGCCACTGAAAGGATTTGTTTCGGCAGCTAACAGTTTAACGCACGGTAAAGGTAAACCACCGAAAGTGGGCCCAAGCGAGTAAAATACAAAAACACTTTCAGTGGCTTAGGAGAGAATTCCAATGACTCATTAGCCATTGAAAAGTGTTGCTTTCGGCAGCTTAGGGAGAAGACCAAGAAGGGTAGTAACCACCGAAAGAGGACAGAAAGCGACATTGGTAAAGGCGCTTTCGGTGGCATAGGAGAGACTCTAGACAGCTCATTAGCCACCGAAAGGTGATGCTTTCGGCAACTTATCGAACAGTTCAAAACAGATTTTAACCGTCGAAAGCAGGCAAATAGGCGTCAGGGAAAAAGTGCTTTTGGTGGATTAGGCGAAAACTCGGACATTTCATTAGCCATCAGAAGGACGGTTTTTTGGAGGTTAAAAGGGTTTTTCGGTGAGGCCAATCTCTGCCGAAAGCTGGGTTTCACCATGTCGCTAGGATAACAGTTTCGGTGGCTTAGGCGAAAGGGATATCATTTCATTAGCCACCGAAAGCCATATTTTCGGTGGCTAGTAGAAAAACTTCTGAAGGCTGTTAACCACCAAAAAGGTAAAATATGGAAACGGTTAGAAAGCGATCAAATCAAACCTCATCAGCAAGATAAACGATCAGTGAAGGGCATGACAAACCACTGAAAGGACTTGAGCCTGCATATCTGCGTGAGGAAATAAGTGAAAGAGGTCATTCTAAAACTGAAAAAGGACTGATAGGATTGGAAACCTTCATTTTCCTTCCACCTATCCAAAAGAATAGCAGAAAATATCACCGAGTATCCAGGCTGATTTGAAATATGATTGCAGGGCAAAGGAAATCAAGAATATCAACTACATCCAGCACCTTATGACCTCAACATCCATCATGAGATCAAAAACCCTCATAATCAGTGCCAAAACTCCATTACATCTCACTTTTGATCTTAGCATTTCTCTCCAAAGAAAGCCATCTCTAAGAAGCAGCCTGCTAACACAGTGTCATACAAAACTTATAATTATTTTTGCAGGTACCCAGGAGTGGCATTCAACAAGATGAAGAAGTGAGGACCTACTCTCAGGCAGGAGTTGGGAGATATCAGCTATTTGGAAGCACATCCAGAGGTCTATAAAATTTTCCAGCATGCTGGCTGCTACAGGTTTTGTGAGAAGATACAAGGTTCCCATCAGCAGGTGGCTAACGTATTTTCCCTCTCATTTGATGGCTCTAAGGTAGTCATAGGCAAAGAGGAATTTCACATAGATGAAACCCCAATCAGTGGAGTAACTGAACTCCTTGGCACAGGAGAAAAATGGTTCAAAACCACCATACCAAAAGATGTAGAGTTCAGGTCTTACCTAAAGCTTGAGCATAGAGGAGTGGTGTGGAACAAGAGTGTGCCGTCATCCTAGTTAGAAGAGAGGTGGAAGCAACTATTGAAGGCCATTTTGTTCTACCTAAAATGTGAAGGAATATATAACAGAGCCATGATCTACCATTTCAAGTTAATGAACCACTTCATAGGTAAAATCCCACTTAATTTTCCCTTTTACTTACACAGGGGTCTGGGAAAAACGACACACCAGGTGAAGGCTCAGCCCACCAAGACTGCTAGTAGACTATCTCACCATGACCTTATCCAACTATTGATCCAAGAGTTGCAAAAAAGGAGGAATATGGCATGGCCTTATTTCTTGTTTTGGAATGGATTTGAGACAGGCCTTAAGCCAAAAGAGAACGGGAAGTCTCCTGCCAAAAAGTCCAGTACACCAAGGAGTGGGAGAAGAAAGAGAAGGGCTATATCCCCAGTAGTAGTAGAACAACCTCCTTCCTCTTCCAAATCCAAAAGGGTCAAAAGGAACTTGGACTTTAGTGAAACGGGCCAGGAAGTAGCATCACACAGTGAGAACATTTTAAACCTGCCCTACTTAGACTCAAATGAGAAACCAGAAGAAGGTGCAAACCTAGCTTTGCATATTGTAGAAGTGACTAAAAAAATACCATCCTCTACACCACAAGAGCAAGAGGAACCAACAGAGAAGGCTTCCTCCAACAAGCCCAAAACTCAAAATATAAATCAATTACTGAGGCAAGGGTATGAGATGGAGATTTTGGAAAGGGAGATAAATAAAAATAATGCAATATTGACCAAAAGGAAAAAGCAACTACAAAATGCTTTCTGGTAGATGACAGGAGCATATATCTTGCTGAAAAGAAGACATCGGAGATACCTAAAGGACAACACAAGGTTGTATAGAATGATTAGGCTCCAAAGGCTGTAGTTGAATGAGGCCAAGGAAAACTCTAGAAGCCACCCCACATTGGAAACCCTAGCTGAGTCTGAAATTAGCCTTCAGCCTCCAGAAACAAGCCAGGATGTTGTAAACCCTCCTAGCACAGAGCCTGCTGAAGAAGAAAGCTGAGCAGATAGACCTAAAAGAACACTTTTGGAAGAAACCTAAGAACTTTTGGAAAACAGGGCTTTCGGTGGCTTAGGCGGATGTTGGGGCAGTCCATTAGCCACCGAAAGTGCTGCTTTCAACAGCTAACAGTTTCAATAGTCTGGCCTCTTAACCACCGAAAGAAGACAGAGGCTTAAAATTTAATTTTTGGCACACAAGACCAGTTTTGGGAAAATATAGATGGCTCAGGGGCAAAATATGAAGATGATGGACATGGAGGAAAGCATTAGGAAAGGTTTGTTTCAATTTTACTATGACATAACAGTAGAAAAGGTCACCAACACCTAGTTGACAAAGGAAAACAATGACTTAAATAGCAAAAGGCCAGTGGCAGTGATTTCCAGTAGTTACCTTAGTTATATGAAGGTTCATACAGTGAACTAATTCTACAATTAGTTAGACAAGTAGTTAATTAGGGTTTTTAAACCTAATTTGCAAAAAACAATTATTTTGTTTAATTTTGTTAAAACAGATCCAATTTTTCAGGATCTGAGTATTTTGTAAAGGCTATAAAGCCTAAGACTTATTTTATTGAAGGGTTTCGACTTCGCGGACTTGTAGAGCAATACTATTGTCAAGCTTCTCATTTTTCTCATGATTTAATATAAGCTCTTTTGTTATCATTTGTTTAGCTTCCATTTCTTTCTTTTCTGTGCTTATGCTTGAATGTGTTATTCAGGTTATATTCAAGTTAATTAATGACTGATAGTTGTCACCCTATTGGCATGCTGATGTGATTTGAATTATAAGTACCATCCTTATCATGATTTAGCCATTTATATACATTTGTTTTGTGTGTAACTCTGCCATCCTGATGAGTTCTCCATCTCTACACCTTATTGTCAACCTCTGAACAATGGTAACTAAAATCCTTGTACCTTATTGAGTTTCATGCATGTCTTGAGAGTGGAAGGTCATATAGGTCACCTGACTTGATCCATATTAGAAAACCCCAAAAACATTGTAAGTTACGCGGCATCCTCGAGCTGCAACTTAGAGGAGTTTCCTGGAGTGATAACAAATTGGCGTTGTTTCCGGGGAGAGGACACTGAAGCTCAACTTCCCTGGGAAATGACATAGATCCTTGGTTTGATGATAGACAAAGCTTGGGAATTATTCTAGTTGTAATCATCTATATGGAAACTCCATTGAAACAAGGTGGATTCAAGAAGACCAAGTACCAAAGCAAACCCTCAGGGGCTGCCAGTAACACCGGTTTTAGATCCATAAGAGATTCTGAGAAGAGCTAGGGTTTCACTAAGACAGACCAGCAGTGCTGCAAAGGAAGCTACATCAAGTATTTCAAGAAATATTTCTGCTATTATTTCTTCTATTGAAACACTTGATTCTCAGGAATTTATAAATACATCAAAAAATTCTAGGGTTTGGGCATCTTTAAGCATTGTTGCTTGTGAAGATCCAATCCCTGGTGACTCCACTTGGATAATTTTACCACCACCACCTTCTCAGCTACTAGCTACATTAGTACTCTCTGCCTCCACCCTTTCCATACCCATTTCCAATATGGATGCTCCTCAATTGACCAAAATGGAAAGGATCCTGGTAGCTAGGTATGCCCCCCTAAATTTGCCTAAGCCTCTCTTGGCCATGCCCACTGGAGATTACCTCAAGTACATGCCTAAGTTCACAGGAGAGGGATATTTCACAGCTGAAGAACATCTAGAGGCATTTTCCAATTATGCTGAGAACATTAACATAGAACAGGAAGATGTGTGGACTAGGGTTTTTGTACAAAGCCTATATGGTTAGGCTAGGAAATGGTTCAAAAAACTTCCTGTTGGGTCAGTGGAGGGCATTGAAGCCCTAGATGACATCTTTCTAAAACATTGGGGAGAAAGGAGAGACTACCTCTATTATATCACAGAGTTCAACAACTTAAAAAGAGAGAATGGGGAGTCTGTCTCCAACTTCACCAAGAGGTTCAACAACATGTACAACAAGATCCCCACTAAAATCAAGCCCATTGATACCTCAGCCAGGATATCTTATGCAAATGCCTTTGACTCTGATTTCTGCCTACTTCTCAGAGAAAGGAGGTCTCCCTCCTTATCACTCATGCAGGATGCTGCCCTAGAGGTAGAATCAAACATTGTGGCATCTCAGAAGGTCAAAGGAAAGATAGACAGGAAGAAGCAGCCAGCAGACCCTATTGGGGCTTCTTCATCAGAGAACAATATTGACAAAATGACCAAACTGTTATATAACCTGACTGCTGAAATGTCTAAGCTAAAGGACCAAGGACAGATACCTGTGAGGGGTAAAGGGACAAGTGATTTTGTTCCTCAAAACCCTAATTTTGTCCCTTACAGAAGAGGCAACCCCCCAGTTCAGATTCTCAGAAGGGAAAGGAATCAAGGGGAAGATCAAAGAATAAGAGCTCCATTTTATAATGTTGTATTAGAAGAAGAGCTAGAATTCATTGAAGAATAAGGAGAGGTTGAAGAACACATCCACTGTATGGAGGATGAGGTGGACTACTCTTTTCTGACACGGGCAGAATATGAGGAAGCCCTAATTGATGAGCAAATTAGTGAAGAAGCTGTATATCAGGCTGATGGTCAAGGAGGGTAAAATTTGAGGTCTAAGATGGTTGCTCCTCTAAAGAAGAATTTTGTACTTGTCAAACGACCTACTACACCAGCTAAAATGGCTCCTGTTTCACCAAAGAAAATGGTTGTCATTCCAAAACCATTACAAAAACTAGTACCTTTAGCAAGCCCTGACCATGTCGAACTCAAAGCTCCAGTACATGAGGTAAGGTTTCCTGATATGCTGCATTATTATTTCAACCTTGAGTCAGAGATTCATAAACTGAAGATCCATTTCCCATTAATTGAGCTAAGGAAAAATGATGCATTCAAATCTTCCATTCTGAATTCTCTTCAGCCAAAGCTGCATATTGATACTAACTTTGTAAATTTGCAAGATGACAAACCTATTGTAACCCTAGGCCCCATGATCGAAGACCTAAAGGAATCATGCCCACCTTTCTATATATCCTTGAATATCCATGATAAAGTCCTTCATAGCTGTCAGGTGGATTCAGAAGCTTCCCATAACCTAAAGCCAAGGGCTGTTATGGATGAGCTTGGTCTCAACATTACAAAGCCCTACCATGACTTATTCTCCTTTGACTCCAGAAAGGTCAAGTGCTTGGGCCTCATCAAAGACCTTGTTGTGAACCTAACTCAACTACCTTCAAAAAGCATCATGATGGACATTGTAGTGGCTGATATCCCTCCCAAATTTGGTCTCTTGCTATCTCGAAAATGGAGCAAAAGGATAGGTGGCACCCTTCAGATGGACCTTACATATGCCACTATCCCAATGTTTGGAGGGGAGACCAAGAGGCTATACAGGGAGAATCAGCTGGCCTACATCATAAGCAATGAGAGGAATTCAATGAATCACACCATCTATGCAGTAGACATTGATCTTGGGTCCTGCATTCTGCAAATAAATGATTCTTAGCAAACATCAGTCCAGCTTACGAATCCCACTTGTCAGCAGCCCAAAGAAGTGACCACAACAGCCTGGAACATGTATTTTGATGGAGCTAGCACTCAAATCTCAGCAGGTGAAAGTGTAGTATTGATCTCTCCAACCAAGGAAAATATCCATCTATCTTATAAGCTTGATTTTAAAACTACTAACAATATAGCAGAATATGAAGCCTTACCGCTAGGATTTAAAGATGCCAAGGAGATGGGGATCATGTGCATGAGATTTTTTGGAGTTGCAGACCTTATTATACAGACAACTATCCACTGCCCAAGATGGAACACCTGTTGCAAAGAGTCTTAGGGGATAGGGTTATGTCATTCCTGGATGGCTTCTATGGATACAACCAAGTTGTTGTACACCTTGATGACCAAGAGAAGACTACTTTTACCACCCCCTGGTGAACTTTCTTGTATGCTAAAATTCCATTTGGGCTGATGAATGCTGGGACTACTTTTCAGAGAGCCATGGACCTAGATTTTGTAGGGTTGAAGGATAAATTTGTGCTTATATACTTGGATAACCTAGTTGTTTACTCTCATAGCCATCATGACCATTTGCGGCATTTGAGGAGGGTATTTCTGAAGTACAGAAGGTTTGGAATAACACTCAACCCTAAGAAGTCCCAGTTTGCACTCAGTGCGGGGAAACTCCTAGGTCACATAGTCTCAGTTGAAGGTGTAAATATTGATCCAGTAAGGGTGGAAGCAATCCAGAAGTTGTCCATATTGAGGTCAAAAAGGGACATTCAGTCCTTTTTGGGTAAGATAAACTTTGTCAAGAGGTTCATCCCTAATTTCTCTGAGCTGGTAAAGCACATAACGGCCATGTTGAAAAAGGATGCAGAAATAAAATGGACTGACCGGACAAGAAGCTATTTTGAATACATCAAGAGGGCTATCATGGAGGCCCCAACCCTAATTAGTCCTAATTATACCAAGAGTTTGTATATCTTCTCTTTTGCATCCTATGACACAATGGTGGTTGTGCTGTTACAAAAAGATAATGAGGGTCTTTATCATCCAATTGCATTCTTCAGCAAAACCTTGAGAGATGCTAAGCTGAAGTATGATCCAATTGAGAAATAGGCTTATGCTCTCATAAAGTCATTGAAGACTTTCAGAATTTACATTCTCCATGCAAAATTCTTTGTATATGTCCCTTTAGCTGTTGTGAAGAATGTTTTGACTCAGCACGACATTGATGGGAAAAGAGCTAAGTGGATTTCCAAGCTCTTTGAGTTTGATATAGAGGTGAAGCCCACTAAGCTAGTAAAAGGCCTAGGTCTGGCCAAACTCATGGAAAAAGAAAACTATGAACTAATGGGGATAAACTTCACCTGTGTCAAATCAGCAAAATTGTAAATTGTGGTAGCAGCAGAAGTGGATCAAGATCATAATGACATTCAACCAGTGGCTGAAAACATGTCTTCATGTGAGTGGTACTCAAGTATTATTCAATTTTTGTAGAAATTAGAAGTTCCTTCTGATCTCACTCCTAATCAAGCATGAGCCCTTAAATTAAAGTCTGTTAAGTTTTGCATAATTGACAAACTGCTGTACTGGAAAGATCAGTCTGGAATTTTGTTGACATGTCTAGATAAAGAAGAATCATATCAGGTCATGCATCACTTTCATTCCAACACATGTGGGGGCCACCATTATTGGAAGACCATAGCCCACAATATCCTGAGGGCGGGATACTATTGGCTAGTCCTTTTTGCTGATGTATGTACTTTTGTAAGGGCCTGTGACCAGTACCAAATATTTATAGGGAAGCAGCAGCTCAAATCCTTGCCCCTTAAGCCTATTGTGGTGAATGGGACTTTTCAGCAATGGGGTTTGGATTTCATAGGTGAAGTAAATCCATCTTCTAGTGGGTATCATAAATGGATCCTAGTAGCCACAGACTACTTTCCCGAATGGATACAGGAATTACCCACCAGGAATGCCACTCATCAGGTCATCATGAGATTTTTATATGAGAATATCTTTACCAGGTTTGGCTTCCCAATGAGGTTAGTAACTGATAATGCACCAGCTTTCAAAGCTGGGGCATTAGTTAAAATGTGTGAGTCAATGGGAATACAACTGGTGCATTCCACATCCTATTATCCTCAAGGCAATGGCCTGGCTGAGTCATCTAACAAAATCCTAGTTAAGATCATAAAAAAACTACTGGAGACAAATCAGAAAAGATGGGATTCTAAGCTTAAGTTTGCTTTATGGGCTGATAGGGTAATAGACAAAAGATCTATAGGGATTTCTCCACTCAATTTAGTTTATGGTACTGAGGCCATTTTTCCAATTCAGCTCATTTCGCCAGTGGCAAAATTATTTTAGGAAGAGGAAAATCAACCAAATGATATGGTGAGGAGGATGATGGATTTGGTGGAGTTGCAGCAATTCAAGGAACAAGTGATAGGAAAATCAGAATCCCATCAACAGAGGATAAATTTCATGTTTGACAAGAGGGAAAAAGTAGACAACTTTCAGGTTGGAGATTAGGTCCTCAACTGGGATGCTGTCAGACAAGACAAGGGTAAACATGGAAAGTTTGATTCCTTGTGGATTGGAGATTTTGTGATAGCTCAAGTACATAAGAATAACACCTTCAAATTGCAGAATCTAGAAGGGAAAGAGTTGTTTAATGGCCCAGTGAATGGGCAGTTTCTGAAACTTTACTTTATTTGAGGCTCCGAGGCCTTGTCATTGTAAATTAGTAGTTAGTAGGTTGTTTTTGCTTACAGAATAAACTCCATGCCCAATGCAACAGTAAATGATAGTGTTAATTTTTTAGTTGTTTTCATGGAAAGGCATTTTGGTCTAGGATTCTTGGGACCTCACTGGGAGGTTCCCATCCCCAAGTAGGAGCTAGATGTTATCTCCCAAAATAAATTTATTTTGATAGTATGAAGAATTTGATTCATGTAATGAAAGAACTGAGGATGACTAACAAATTGAAGGTCTCTGTTTTTGCTATGGTTGAAAAATTTGGAAGTTATAGATTTCGGTGGCTTAGGAGGGGTTCTTAATAGCTCATTAGCCACCGAAAGACTTTGTTTCAGTGACTAACATTTTAAAGCAGGGTAAAGGTAAACCACTGAAAGTGGGCCTGAGCGAGTAAAATACAAAAACACTTTCGGTGGCTTAGGCGAGAATTCAAATGACTCATTAACCACCAAAAATTATTGCTTTCGGTAGCTTAGGGAGAAGACAAAGAAGGGTGTTAACCGCCAAAAGCGGACAAAAAGCGACATTGGTAAAGGCACTTTCAGTGGCTTAGGCAAGACTCCGGATAGCTCATTAACCACCAAAAGGTGATGCTTTCGGCAACTTATCGAATAGTTCAAAACAGATTTTAACCGCCGAAAGTAGGCAAATAGGCATCGGGGAAAAAGCGCTTTTGGTGGCTTAGGCGAAAGCATGGACATTTCATTAGACAAAACAAGGAGGGTTTTTCGGCAGTTAAAAGGTTTTTTCAGCGAGGCCACTATCCACCGAAAGGTGGGTTTCACCGCGACGCTAGGATAACGGTTTCGGTGGCTTAGGAGAAAGGGATATCATTTCATTAGCCACTGAAGGCCATCTTTTCAGTGGCTAGCAGACAAACATCTGAAGGCTGTTAACCATCGAAAAGGTAAAATATGGAAAATATTAGAAAGTGGTCAAATTAAACCCCATCAGCAAGATAAACGATCAGTGAAGGGCGTGACAAACCACTGAAAGGAATTGAGCCTACATAACTGCGTGTGTAAATAAGTGAAGGAGGTTGTTATAAAATTGAAAAAGGACTAATAGGATTGGAAACCTTCATTTTTCTTCCACCTGCCCAAAAGAACAACAAAAAATATCACCGAGTATCCAAGCTGATTTGAAATATGATTGCTGGGCAAAGGAAATCGAGAAGATCAACTACAGATAGCCTCAACATCCATCCTGACATCAAAAACCCTCATAATTAGTGCCAAAACTTGAGTACATCTCACTTTTGATCTTAGCATTTCTCTTCAAAGAAAGCCATCTCTGAGAAGAAGCCTACTAACACACTGTCATACAGAACTTATAATTATTTTTACAGGTACCCAGGAGTGGCATTCAGTAAGATGAAGAAGGGAGGACCTGCTATCAGGTAGGAGTTGGGAGATATCAGCTATTTGGAATCACATCTAGAGGTCTATAAACTTTTCCAGGATGCTGGCTGCTACAGGTTTTGTGAGAAGATACAAGGTTCCCATCAGCAGGTGGCTGAGGCATTTGTCCTCTCATTTGATGGCTCTAAGATAGTCATAGGCAAAGAGGAATTTCACATAGATTAAACCCCAATCAATGAAGTGACTAAACTCCCTAGCACAAGAGAAAAATGGTTCAAAACCGCCATACCAAAAGATGTAGAGTTCAGGTCTTACCTAAAGCCTGAGCATAGAGGAGCAGTGTGGAAGAAGAGTGTGCCATCATCCTGGTTAGAAGAGAGGTGGAAGCAACTGGTGAAGGCCATTGTGGTCTACCTAACATGTGAAGGAAGATATAACAGAGCCATGATCTACCATTTCAAGTTAATGAACCACTTCACAGGTAAAAGGACACTAAATTTTCCCTTTTACTTACACAGGAGTATGGGAAAAATGGCACACCAGGTGAGGGCTCAGCCCACCAAGATAGCTGGCATACTATCTCACCATGGCCTTATCCAACTGTTGATCCAAGAGTTACTGAAAAGGAGGAATATGGCATGGCCTTATTTCTTGTTTTGGAATGGATTTGAGAGAGGCCTTTATCCAGAAGAGAAGGGGAATTCTCCTGCCAAAAATTCCATCACACCAAGGAATGGGAGAAGAAAGAGAAGGGCTATATCCCCAGCAGTAGCAAAAAAGCCTCCCTCCTCTTCCAAATCGAAAAGGTTCAAAAGGAACTTGGACTTCAGTGAAACGGGCCAGGAAGCAGCATCACATAGTGAGAACATTTTAAACCTTCCCTACTCAGACTCAGGTGAGGAACCAAAAGAAGATGCAAACCTAGCTTTGCATATTGTAGCAGTGACTAAAGAACTACCATCCCCTACACCAAAAGAGCAACAGGAACCAGTAGAGAAGGCTTCCTCCAACAAGCCCAAAACTCAAAAGATAAATCAATTACTAAGGAAAGTGTATGATATGGAGATTTTGGAAAGGGAGATAAAGAAATATAATGCAATATTGACCAAAAGGAACAAGCAATTGCAAAATACTTTCTAGGAGATGAGAGGAGAAAATATCTTGCTGAAAAGAAGACACCGGAGATACCTAAAGGACAACACAAGGTTGTATAGAATGATTAGGCTCCAAAGGTTGCAGTTGAAGGAGGCCAAGGCAAACCCTAGTAGCCACCCCATGTTGAAAACCATAGCTGAGGCTACAGTTAGCCTTCATCCTCCAGAAACAAGCCAGGCTGCTGTAAACCCTCCTAGCACAGAGCCTGCTAAAGAAGAAAGCTAAGAAGACAGACCTAAAAGAACATTTTTGGAAGAAACCTAAGAATTTTTGGAAAACAAGGCTTTCTGTGGCTTAGGCGGATGGTGGGGCAGTTCATTAGCCACTGAAGGTGCCGCTTTCAGCAGCTAATGGTTCCGATAGTCTAGCCTCTTAACCACCGAAAGCAGACAGAGGCTTAAAGTTTAATTTTTGGCACACAGGACGAGTTTTGGGCCAATATAGATGCCTCAGGGGCAAAGTCTGAAGATGAAGGACACTGAGGAAAGCATTAGGAAAGGTCTATTTCAGTTTTACTATGACATAACAGCAGAAAGGTCACCAACACCTAGCTGAGAAAGGAAAACAATGACTTAACCAACAGAAGGCCAGTGGCAGTGATTTCCAACACTTACCTTAGTTATCTGAAGGTTCATATAATGAACTAAGTCTACAATTAGTTATACAAGTAGTTAATTAGGGTTTTTTAACCTAATTTGCAAAAAACAATTATTTTGTTTATTTTTGTTAAAACATATCCAAGTTTTCAGGATCTAAGTATTTTGTAAAGGATATAAATCCTAAGACTTAGTTTATTGAAGGGGTTCGACTTCGGGGACTTGTAGACCAATACTATTGTCAAGTTTCTCATTTTGCTCGTGATTTAATATAAGCTCTTTTGTTATCATTTGTTCAGCTTCCATTTCTGTATTTTCTGTGCTTATGCTTGAATGTGTTATTCAGGTTATATTCAAGTTAATTAATGACTAATAGCTATCACCCTATTGGCATGTTGATGTGATTTGAATTATAAGTACCATCCTTATCATGATTTAGCCATTTATATACATCTATTTTGTGTGTAACTCTGCCAACCTAACGAGTTCTCCATCCCTGCACCTTATTGTCCACCTCTGAACAGTGGTAACTAAAAGCCTTGTAACTGATTGACTTTCATGCATGCCTTGAGAGTGGAAGGTCATATAGGTCACCTAACTTGATCCATATTAGAAAACCCCAAAAACATTGTAAGTTACCTGACATCCTTGAGCTGCAACCTAGAGGAGTTTCCTGGAGTGATAACAGTTAGCATCTCGGAAACTAAAAGTTTCCACAAAGAAAATTGACAACTCTACCCAGGTAGTTATAGTTCTATGCAGCTCTGCCACTAGATACCATGATCTAGGAATTTCAACCAAAGTATGATTGAAAGCATGGACCCACTCATCCTTGGGTCGCGATGCCCATAAATCTTGACATTCCATTAAATGACTGATGGGGTTAGTCTGCCCATCATATCCTCCAGCGGGATAAGTCTCTGAATCACCAAAACACACTAGCATCAATCATTGACATGGTGCCCATTCATGGATTGTATGTTTGTGAGCTGCCCACCAGCGTGTTGGGGTAGCCTTCAACGCTTCCTTCAGTGCCAACAGCCTCTGTGGCTCAAACACTTTCTCTTCAAATTCTTGGAGGAATTCAGACAACTCTGGTAGCCCCTCGTAGATCGGTAACTCAACGATCTTAGTTGTAACACGACATAGAGATTGCGTGATTAGTCCATAGACACCTCATGAAGACGATTTTTCCAATTTTCTAGAGCATCATCGGAATCAGAGGATGCATAGCTAGCGCTATGCCATCCAATTTTGGCATCGGGAGTAGGGTGGATGTAGTCCTCTGAGATATTGTAGGCATGATCCCAGCCTCTACCATCCTAATCCTTGATAGTTTCAATATACCGGCGTCCTTCCTGGGGGTCCATGGGAGCAATGACTCTGATATATTAGTTTTCGAATTTCATAACCCGCTTCTTGAAATTGATAACTTCCATGCTATCATTATCCCATCCAATCTCTAGCAGTGCAGGGTAAGAACCTCAACCATCAACTACTTCAATGGCATCGAAATCAGCATATGTACTCATACCTTCGATATCAATGACCAGGTTCGAGACACGACCAATAGGCTGAACCTTGGCCTAATTTTCTAGTCACAGTTGCACAGGGGACCACCCCAATGTTGGCTTTCCCATCAACTGCCAAGTCTGTTTGGTCAAAATATTCACATCCGACCCTAGATCCATAATAACAGAATCGACTTCATAGTCCCCTATCTGGATGTTCATTCTAATCTCTTTACATGTCTTTCTCTTCTAGAGGGAATTTACTGCAGAATCCTTCAACATCTGATTTCATTGGAACAATAGCTTCTCAATCTCTCTGAGACCCTCGAGATCTGTAGCTAGTGTCAGACATCTCTCAAAGAACTGTTGCAAGGTACCAAGCTATCACGGTGGTCCTACCTCTACAGAAGGATCAAACACATATGGCATTTCAACAACAGGAAACTTACCCATATTCCTCCCGATCGCATGTTTGGCCTGAAAGAACATCTCCTCAACCATCGCAATGTCAAATGTTTCCCTTTTATTCCCCGCAAACCGAATTTGTTGACGGGGTCCATCTTCTCCGGTCGTCGCACCTGCACGAGTGACAACAACAACGTTGACAGCCTAGGTTCTGGGCTCTGCTAGAATTGTTGCAACCGTGGATCCTTGATTCAGGTTATGAGCTTGGTTCAAAGGTGGATTCTAAGTCGACGGTGGGTTCATTGGCTGATTCTAAGTCTGCAGCAAGATCTGAGGCTGATTCTCCAATGGTTGCTGAGTCTGCACTTGATTTTAGGTTTGGAACTGGTTCTGCAATTGAGGGATGTTTCCAGCCTACCACTTCGCAATCAATTAAGGGGAATTTTTGACATTATGCTCACTTAATGTGCAGTATGTACACTACGCATGGGGACACTCCCTTTGATAGTGGCCAAATACCCCACAAGTGTAACACTAGATGGATTCTCAACCTCGTCCAAATCCTCCTCCTCGTCCCATAAATCCTCCTTGGAATCCTCCATTTTGCTGATATTGCTACTGGGCTAACTACTGCGGGGGATTTGATTGCTGTTGAACGTAGTGTGTTTCTTGAACATACTGTGGTTGAGTATGAACAGTCGGCACTTGATTATATTGTGGTTGTGGTGCAAACTGTGGTTGTGCTAGGAACTGTGGTTGGTGTGAACAGAGGTTGCGACTGCGACGGAATAAACTACATTTGCGGAGGTGGTGTATAATGTACTGTCGGCTGTACTATCTGTAGCTGTGACTGCTAGTCTGTGCGGGGATCCTCGCCCTTCACAAAATATGAATCGTATGTTCTCTCTTGAAGCAAGTCGTAAGCTCAGCAGTCTTTTGTCCTTATGCCCTACAAAGCGAAAAAAGGAGCAATACAAACTTTCTTCCTTCGTAACCATCTTCTACATGTAGCTATAGTATTCATGTCGATGCCCATATACCTGACATATGCGACACCATGGCACACCAGTGTAATTCAAAGGGTTTGGTGATCCTGAGAGAAAATAGTTTCTGAAAGTAGGACAAGTGTCCTTGGTGTGTCCATCTGTACGACACTGTGTGCACCAAAGTTCATCATGCTCTTCTTTTTCCTTCTTAATATCCTGCAGCTGGAGTGTCAAATTCACTAGCTGCGCCTGAATCTGGTTCATGCCAACTGCAGTCTCCCCAATAGGTGAAGCTTCCAACTTCATCGCTATCTCCAAAGCCTCATTCTGTGTTGCGATATTTTGTTGCATTAACAACTGTATGATGTGTGGAACCAGTGCAGCGATGAACCAATCCTTGTGCTGAACATCACTCATTTTGAAGCTAACTTGAGCCATTAATGTCTTAAACCGTTGATCAAAATCGCAAATAGTTTCATTCAAAAACTACTTGATCCCCTTGATTTCTGTAATATATTGGGCCTCAGATTTAAGTTTCTTAAATTCCTCGAATAGTCCTTCCCGGATCTCATTTAGTGTTTTCTCCACTGTCCCCTGAGGAACCTACATGAATCTCATGTACCAGTCAAGTGCACGACCCCTAAGGGTGTTCACCAATTGGATTCTCTTAATATCGTCATCCACACTTTGTTTGGCAGTCCAAACTACTTCAAATAAGAACCAGTACTACTCTGGGTGATCGGTCCCGTTTCCATGGAATATTGGTAACTTCATCTCGTCGCCCGCCATTCTGGGCCTTCTTCCTACAAACAGTGTTCTACTGCTCGACTTCTGTTGGCACGTCGAACAAGGTGATGTAGAATGCACTTTTCTACCTGTTGGTGGAGTAGTGTGCGGAGGTGTGGACACCTTACTGCTGCGGTTCGAGCTTCTCACTATCCTGGGTGTAGCCTGGGCCTGTTCATCCTCGTCGTCAATGTAGGGTTGCTTCGTCCCATGCGGTTGTTCTTCGCAGTATTGCGTCTCAATCGCAGCAGGAACTTCCCCTGTCCTATGTCTCTTCTCTTGTTGAAAACTTGCTCCTCCCCTTGTACAACCACTTGTTTCTTCGCTGACCCTCACAAATTCCTTAGAACTCATACCCATCCACCCCTTATCTTGCCATTTGTCTCCCCCCTTTCATCATAGTGTCCATGGCCCCTGCACACCAGAGTTCCACTACTCAAGGTGCATTTTTAGAATACCCTTCTCATAGACAAGCATCTTAATAGAGAATTGCAAAGACAGCAAGAACCTACCTCGTGGCCCGTTGAAGAACTCTCTTTTTTCTTCGTTGTATGCCTTATTGGTATCAACTACAAATTCAATAATGTATCCTTATAGAATACTATCCATCCACACTTTGACAGCTCATGATGCTTTGTTATTGGTTTCTTGTAGCTCTTGGATCGGTCCAGGGGTCCAAGATGTCGGCTCTCCTCCTTGATGGTTATTCTTCTTATAAGTGAACCGCGCTAGCCATTCATACAGTATGACTTGGAATTCCAAAAAGAACCATTCATATGGACCATCGTACATATATCTATTCAACCACCTGGTTGTCGACAGCTCCGAGTTCTGATTCTATGTTTCAGCGAACTCTCGCAGCTTTAGGTCAAACCAATCTTCAATCTCCAGTTTTGTTGAAAGCCACAACATATCCTCTCTTCAATTGCAACAAGGTCCCGGCAACAGAACCATTTTTTGGCACAACCCACCAACAAAGCCTCATCAACAGGGGTTCCTACTCTGTCGATGCCCAACCAATGCGATCTCCATGAGAAACAGCCCAGACAGGTTTGACCCCACCCAGCAACATCTGCAGAGTGGATGAAGTCTCACCCGAGATGTCGAGGGAGAGCTGCCAGAACCAAGTTTCTGGCAGTAAGAAGGGAGGGCATGGCATCAAAGACTTAACTTCATAATCAACAGATACTCCAAAGATCGTCTTATTAAAATGGCATCATTCATCACATGTTTATAACCAGTAGATAGCTAATGGATCGCATTACTCTATTCATTGTAGCAGTAACAATCATTCATATAACAGATCTAGTAAACATCCATCATTATCATTGCAGACCATAAAAATAGGAAAATAAGAGACAAATCACTTTAGGGCAACATCTGTCATGTCATATTACTTATGTGAAATAGATTCACAACATGCAATACGTCTCCAAAGTAGGAGACTAAAAACAGATCTACACATACAAAGCCAAAAACCCGCTCACAATAGATGCAGATGCAAAAAGATACCCAAAATACAAGTTCCTCTCTAGAATTCTCTCTCCAAGTTGATATCTTTACTATTGAAACTCTAGCTCTAAATATAGGCTTGTGCCTTTACATTCAAGGTCCACTTCTAACTAACTTCTAACAAACTACTGACCTATATCCACAAAATGTGGTCAATCGGTACAAAATTGCATAAATAATTCCAAAAATGGTTATTCTTTTGCCTATCGTGCTGTTGTGGTCCTTTGCGATGGCATGTGAGCTTGCGCAACCTCCGTGGTGCTGTGCAACTCACTTACCCAATACCCCTGCCAACAAATAGCATGCATTGATGATAGGAATGAGGAAAAATTCATCACAACTATGAAATTAATTTATTGGGTTATACAAGAAGATTTATCCCTCTAAAAATATGAATCACTTTGCTTGTTTTCAATGTCCTTATAAACATTCAACATGCCAAATAATAGAGAGTACACATCATCTACAAACCACATGGTTGTAAAAAAAATAATTTTTGCTATATCTATGTATCTTGAAGAGGTACACAATGTAAGAATGTTGGATAGTCTTTTTTTGTATTAATACTAGACAAAAGTATAGATTGTAGTGTAGAAAAACACATTGTAATTTATGTGACTCAAAAAGGTTGGGGCCTCCAATGTCCCAAAAGCACATAAATTTTTGTGACAAAGGAGGGAACACAACATATTTTGGGGAATTTTCTAAAATATGTTATTTAATCCTAGTTAAGGGATTAGGGTCTATTTTCTAATCCGGGCTAATGGATTACGGTATTGGATGTTGTGGAATACCTATATTTTATATTGTGAGTAATTCATAATGATAATGAGAAAATAGGAGGCGTGGCTCCAAGGTTTGTTGGTTTTCTAGGTTAAGAGTTTCAAGGTAAATATTTTTATATTATGTGTGAATGTTGGCATGCAATATTTGTTTTTATTAAACGAATATGTATGCTTTGCTTCTCTAGATAGGATTAAAACTTACAATATGGACTAGTTGTTTTTGGTATTAATCCACAATTCTCACATGAATTCCTCGAACTCATTTCCGTAGAACTCTTCACCATTTTCTATCCTTAACAATTTATTATATTCTTTACTAGTTTTATAGAACATCTATAAACTATTTAAATTTCTCAATAAATTAAGATTTCTCGGGGAAAATAGATCCATGTGTTCCTTAAAAAATCATCAATTAATGAAATATAATACACATATTTACCTAGTGATGGAAGAAATAGGTCCAAACACATCTATGTGTATTAACTCCATGATTCATTTTTCTCTTCTAGAACCATATGGGAATCTTACCTTATTTTCTTACCATATATGTAATGTTCACAAAAATTGAACTCAAATCAGAAATCAAACATACCTTCTACCATACCTTTACCATGTAATGCTTGAAGGCCCTTCTCTCCAATATGCCCTAGTCTTTGATTCCATAGCATTGTTTTTTTTATAAGGACAATAGGGGTCATGTCTTCTTCATTTCTATCCTTATGAATAATAGACTTTTTACACCAGTCATTAAAAGTCCTTCCAAACAACTTGTACATAGTTCCAATCTAAAATACCCACATCAATGTCATTGCTCCTTGAACCATCTTACATGTACCCTTTTCAAATACAACATACACACTTGCATCACCCATCTTACTTACATATTTTAGGTTTTTGTCCAAATATAGAATGTGCAAAATATCAAGAAGATTTGTAATCTTTCCATATTTGAGGAGTAGCTTGACCCCTCTACACCCTATGATTTTTGTTTTCGATTCATATCCTAGGAAAAAATCACCTGTCTTGTAATTTTCATATTCATAAAACCACTTCCCATGAGGAGTCATATGAAATGAAGCACCTGATTTGATCAACCACACAACATAATATGGATGTGTTCCAAGGGGGATGATTATCCCCACTTGACCCCCCTATATTTGGGGATCTACAAAGAATACAACACATATCCCACAAAGAGGTGCATTTCTAAAATCCCTTAAGGGTATTTTAGTGAATTTGTAAATGCACTGAATCATCTAGAAGACCATAACTAAGATGATATTTATGATGTTAAACTTGTTTACTTTTCCTAGAAGAACTTGACCATTTAATAACATGAATAGAAGTTCCAAGTCCTTGAGTCCAAGGATAAATTATTATCATAATTGGGGTATTACATTCAAATATTTCAAATATGTGAAAAAAAATTAAATTGAGGTAAAAACGTTGAAACCTAATTCCTTTGAAAAATACAATATTATATCTATAAGAGAACACACTCATGCTAAAGTTATTAATAGATAAATCTTGGATATTATATAAGGGGTTATACATAGGATAGGAAGGAAAAAAAATGAAATGCCACAAATCAAAGCATGTAGTTTCCAGTCTACCCAAAACTCTAATCCCTCGCCACTGAACCACAATGTAAATGCTCTCAACCCTAGTTTAAGGGTAATTTTTATAACACTAATGTTTTATGAATGAATACCTGCACTTCTCTAAATATGAGTGTGTCATGATACTCTTCTTAAATACAAAGTTAATGTGTAAAGTATACAAGACAAATGCTTTACAATGGTAGAAATGTGATAACCCTAACATCTCCCTGGTTATAATGATTGTAAAAAGGACTGGTTTAGGTAGACTGGATTCCTTCAAGTTTCATAATAATATTTAAAAAAAAGGTTCTTTCTAAGATTGATAATTGTAGTACATTAGACATTTTTCATTATAACAAATAGTTACTTGTTTGGGTCTCATACAAATATTTATTAATTATTTCCCATCATGATCCTAGTCCTTAAACATATGCATTAAGAAGTAGTGATGCACAAGGCATAACTTGTTGCCGAACAAAATAACCTCAAGGATGAGGTATACGCCTTTGATGTTGCCGAAGAAAATAAATTGTTGCCAAAGAAAATAACCTCAAGGATGAGGTATACGCCATGATTTTATGTTTTTTTTGTTTTGTGTATTCCATGTCCTCTTTCCTTCAAGACCTCCCCACTAAACCCACTAATTGCAAAAAACAAAAATCTCTCCTTCCATTAAGATTGTCGTGAAGTAACTCTTAAAGTATTGGAACCTAAAAGAATCCAAAATGACAAGTCCTCATCGGTTCACCCATCTGGTAGCCTAGATGCATTGGCAATCAACATGCCCAAGTGCAACTCTGCAAAAAAATTGGCACTTGGGGTGCATTTGAGATCGACAAGGAAGACACATGTAGTGGGACGAGGAAGGTGCACGTGCACAAGAAGGGGGATTTCACCATGTGGATATTTGACAAGAAATATGGTAGAGATGGAAAGCTTCGACAAATAGGTCTTTGACAAATAATTCAACATCAACATGGGAAACAGTCATGAGGCATGAATGCCAATGGCTCTACTTGTTGGGGCATGGTAGTAAGACACGCCAAAAGGATAAAAATGGTTGTACACCTGCTTGACACATGTGGACACCAACGGTTTTCCTTAGAACAAGTATCGGGTGATTTTTCCATCGAGAGGGCCCTCATAGGCAGGCCATGGAAAAGTGCATGCACGTGTAAGACAATCGCAAAAGATTCATGTCGTCACTTGGTGCTATTGAGAGTTTTTATAAGGACATTGGTACATCAACATGAGGGCATCAACACGTTGACCCACAGCTTTGACAACATGACCCACATGTGTGGAAAATGCATTTCATAAAGTATAAAAGGGAGGGAATGACAATTAAATGAAGAAATTTCAAATTGGGAGCCAAGGCCAAGGGGAGCTTTGCATTGGACGATTGTGCCAAAAACTAAGGAATGAGGTGATATAGGCCTCAAATATATGGTGATAAATCCAATGAGTTGTTACAAGGACAAGGAAAGACGATAGATTCTAACAATAATTGATTTCAGGTAGAGTTTGCTAAGGCATACTTTCCACTGGAAAGGTCAAGGGAACAAGCTTGTTCGTGGAACAGTGTTGTGGCAACTCCAAGTTGTGACAGAAAGTGTTGCAGAGGAAGACTTGTAGGAAAAATGAAGTATATTGGAAAGAGTTTCATGGGAAGGCTAAGGTGTTGGTAGTAAGTGAAACTTGGGGTAAAATGTTGTCAGGAGAAAGAAGAACAATTGACAAAGAGAGGTCATTGGAGAAAGACTAGATTTTCGACAATCATAATATGTTGGTAGCCTAAAAAAAAATTTCCTACCTTCCCAAATAGAGTTGTTGAATGTAAGAGGGTTTCTTCAAGGAATGTTGAACCCATCTCTTTGTATCTCCATTGTATAATACTTGTACATTTTATAAAACAACTTGTCAATTCCTAGTTTGGGCACCATACATCTTGTGTATGACGTGTTTGGCATGAATGGACAAGTAACATAACATGTAAATTATAATCATGTAAGCAAATGACTCACAGAAGATAATAGTTCAAATCGTAGGTTAGGCTGGTTGTTGGTCATGGTTGGTCGACAACATTGTAATTCATATATGAAGGTATGGGTGGGTTGTGAGCGAAGAGGCTTAGTCCATTAGGGAGTAAGATTGGGAGACCAAAGCATTGGGAAGAAAACTTGGTGGTGTCACACAATAGATACGGGACCAACGCAAAACAATTGGGTATTCTATAAGATTGTGATAATTGGTATCAGAGCAAGGTTTTACTGGATGAATAGTTTTAGAAGTTCTTCACAACTATCCTAGAAGTGATAGTGTGTATCAAAGCAAGAAACAATTAGAAGTTGAAGTCTCAGTGAGAGCTATTTAGAACTATCCTAGTTGTGGCAGTTGTTATTAGATCAAAATGGAGACTTTCAGAGTGATTCCACAAAACCTAAGTTGATAGTTGATTCTAAGGGTAGAATCGGAAATGGAAGTAGTGCAACAACTATTGAAAAAATCAAGAGTGACCATCAACATAATCAAGAGCAGTGTAGGATTCAATTAGATCGTCAGAAGAAGTCTCCAATTAGTCTATTTAAACAAATGCATCGAAAAAATTGTGTGATAGTAGAAGTGTGCATCCATTTTGTTACGTGAGGTGCACGTCAGCAAGACATTTTTGTCAGAAGAAGGGTGCGTTAGAAGGATTGGACAAGGAACACCCTTTGGTAGAGAGAAATCTATCGATAGATAGAACACCAGGGAGGTCACACCCATCGAGAGAAAAATAACCATTGACAGGTTGTATCACATGTGTGGGCTCTCCTTGTTATGGTTGGAAGACCCTAGAAGTAAGGGCGCGAGCTCTTGGACAAGTTAATAGGTAGAAAGGAAAATGCCCGAAGCACAAGTTCTAGTTAAGCGCAGTAGCAAGGCATGGGAATCAGGTAGATTGTTGGGAGTGGCATTGGAAGCACACCAAGAAGAATCTATGGTGGACTACTCAGAGTGGCATCGACACTTACTTGGGGGGAATATCAGGTAGACTGTCAAGAGTGGCATTGGTAGCATGTTGGGTTTACTATTGGGAGTTCCATCAAGAGTGCGTCAATATAGAGTTGGGAAAAATAGACAACTAATGGAATCAGGGAACTAGTAAGACCCATTGGTATAAGCATGAATTGATAGAGAACGTGCATTTAATAAAATATTCATTGGTAAAGGTGTGATCGAAATACTTTTCTTGTGTGATAGACAAGTGAAGCATATAGGTTGATGTGAGCATCTCCAACAATGACATATAGTGAAGGGGCAACACACATTGCAATCAATAGTGCATTGGGAAGAGTTGTTTAGAATTTTGTGCGATTTCAGTAGACTCAAAAAGTGTTATCAAAGGAACACGTAGAGGGAAGTTTTGAGAGTAGTAACAAAACCAGCTCGTGCACCCAAAATAAATATAAAACAACCTTAGGAATCTTCATTTTGGACAAGCATGAGGGATTTAGGAAGTGAAGAAGGTATAACACACCACAAGGAAGTCAAGTTTTAGTAAGTCAACACTTAGTTGTTTTCATGTTTGGCATAGGCTAAGTGTTTTTTGGGCTAGTTGGATGCACTAAAGAAAGAAGATGACAGTGTTGTGTGGAAATCTTGGAACAGGGCAGATAATCTAAAGGAAAGAAATAATGGGTGCAATGGGAGGAAAAATGATGAATTGTTGGTATGATGTATTCAATTCGAGAGTGAATGTGCAACAACATGTGAAATACAACAAAAGAGCATGGAATGAAAATGTAGCATTTGTTGGGCCTACGGAAAGGTAAGAAAAATTCACTTAGAATTATGCTTAAGGATGAAAAGAGTGCAAAAAAAGAGAAAGAAGTTTCAAATAGAGGTAGCAACAGAAAGAAGGAAGGAAGATCAGATGAAGGAAAAGAAGGAGAACGAGGTGCGACATAGGTATATAAAGAGGAAGGGGTTAAGGAAAGAAGTAGTTGAATAAGAGAAGTCACGACAGAAGAGAAGCCACGACAGAACAAAAGGCGTGAGATAAGAAGAAGTCGCAATATAAGAAAAGCCACTATAGAAGGAAAGGACATGGCAGAGGAGGAATGCGACGGAATAGAGCCATGTCAAAAGGCGTGCAATAACACAACATGTTAGAGAATTATACCACCTTATTACCATGGTCATACACCTAGGCCAGATTTGCATTTGTTTCATACTTATGTTATATGGTCCATAACTAGGTTGTGTTGGTCAAGCAAGGTCCTTTTGGACTCATTAATGCACCCATTTTCCCACATTGAATCATTTTGGTTACACATGCACCATCATTAATGATATTTTAGTCCTTGGTGCATTCCCACTCCATAAAATAGGGAAATTGGTTGACCAGAGGTTACCATGCATGGTATTTAGGTATTTTTGGTCCTTTTGGACCATTTATTGCTTCCTAGAGCCACTCCCTCTCACACATGCACTCCACCACACCTAACCTACCTTCACTTATGTCCTAGCATTCTCCATCCACATTCACACAAGAATTCATGGCTGTTTGAGGTGGTTTAGGAGCTCAATGGTCCACATAGGGGGGGTTTAAGGTCTAATCTAAGCCTGCCACATGTATGCATCCAAATTGCCTCTAAAGGATAATCATTTTCTCCAAATGTAATATAACATGTTCCATGCATATTTACATACTGGACAATGATAATAAACCCTGTTATACTCCATTCTTAATATGTGTTAATTTCAGTATTTTCACAGTTTTTCTGCATAATTTATGAGTATATTGATTTATGAGGATTCCTTTATCTCCTAGATATTTGTTTGAATCGGATTTTCACATGGTATCAGATCTATTTGGAGCTGCAAATCAAATCCAAAGCGTTTGAGTTGTTATCTAGGGTTTCTTCTAGAAATATTTGATTGTTTTCATTACAGGAAATTCCAATGTTTTTGTCACTCATTGCGCAAGTAGAAATGGAGAAGAATAATTTATTTCTTACCCCATTCAACTATTTTGAATGGAAGGAAAAAATGGTGATCCAACTCAAGTCTAAAGGGCTCTACAAATTCACCATGGGGACTGAGAACAAACCCAACTCTATTGTGGAAAAATTGAAGCACTTCAAGAGATTGGATGAGGCATTCATGATTCCTTTTCTCAGTATCTCGAGGGATCTTCTCTTCCATGTAGACAGTATTACTATACCCAATGAAGGCTAGCTCAAGCTCAAGTCACTATTTGGAAATATTGATGAGATGAGAGGACACCAACTCAAAAATGAGTTGATCTCATTGAGCCCAACTCACTTTGAGATGATCCAATATTTCTTCACAAAGTTCAAATTTTGGTGCTTTAGCTGAAAAATGTGGCATTGAAAAGAAGGACGAGCAACTGATCTTGTCCATCCTTTCGAAGCTAGTCCTGGGTACTCAATGTTTGTGTCCTCATTCCACTCGGGAAAGCTGGAAACTTGAAATTGGAGAATGCCTTCATTGATAGACTTCGTGGAGTCTTTAACTCAGGAGCAAGACAATTTGGTGCAAATGGGTACCATCAAATCCACCAAGGATCAATCCATTTCTATTGGAGTTTCGAATCTATCCAAAGGAAAGAAGTAAGACAAGGATTTGAAGCAGTAAGAGAAGAAGAAGTAAGACAAACCCAAATATTTAGATTGGGGTGCGAATCCTAGCAAGGACAAATAGACGAAGAAGAAAGATAAGAAAAAATACACTTATTGTCACAAGGGGTGGCATCTAGAGAGTGCATGAATGAAGAAAACCATTGACATGATGGTGAAACTCCTAGAGAAGAACAACATCCCACTACTAGAAGGCGCAAGGAAGAAAGAGGACAGTTCAAGCTCAGAGAATAAGGATAGATGCCATGCTTTAGTTGCTAGGTCTTTCGGCTCTTCATCCTTCATCATAGATTTAGGTGCCTCAATGCACATGGATTCCATGCAAGATTTGTTAGTTTTTCATCATATAAGCTAGCATTATGATCTTAGGATATTTTAACTGAGAGAATAACAAGCACATCAATAAAACATAAGCACATCACAAGAGACAAGAGACACAAAGAGCTTTCCTTGGGGAAACCATAAAGGAGAAAACCCCGCAACTTCCTCAGAGATAGAATCAGCACCAAAACAGTAAAAGCCCCAAAACAGTAAGATGATCTCCCGACAGTAGCAGTCTCTCTCTCTCTCACTGAGAGAGCTTCTCCTCTTTCACTCATGCGCCCCAATGAGTGAGTGTGAGTGTTGCAAGTGAGATAAATAGAGAGGCTCACTCTCTATTTATATTCTTTCATTCACTTGAAGTGCACTCCAACATGTCGACCTCACATAACAATTACTTACTAGAGCCGACATCTCTAGGAGTGTCTAATAACCCTAGTGCCCCACCACTTGTGGGGACTTTGCCTCCTCTGACCAATAGGAGGGTAACGCAATGGTGGGGACTATTGCCCCAACTTAAAATGACTCACCTAGGGTCGAATTCACTAGGAGAGTCTAATAACCCAAGGGCCCCACAACTATGGGGACTTTAACCCTTGACCAATAGGAGGGTTACCCACAATGACTTGACATGACTTTCTCATTATAGAAACTTCCTGGAATAAACATCGGGGTATGACATGAATCAAATACATTACAATACATCCTAGAATGAACATCGGGTTACAATAGATAAGAGATACAAGTGAATACATTCCGAAGTTACAATTACATCAACACTCCCTCTTAACTAGGAAGGTATTCTCTCGACACAATTTATCAACACAAGTCTTCTTCTCTGTATCATCTGGGTCATCGTCGGGTCTTCGTAATCTTTAAAGTCATCTTCATCTGTAAGTCATCTTCATTTGGATCAAGATCATCACTTGATATAGATCATCATCACTGAATCTAGATCATCACTGGATCTAGATCATCACTAGACATCATCATCAGATATAGATCATCACTCGATCGGGATAATCACTGCTGGATCTGGATCATCACTCGATCTGGATCATCTGTAGAGCATCATCTCTGGATCTAGATCATCACTCGATCTGGATCATCTCTGGAGCATCATCTCTGGATCTGGTCATCACTCGATCTAGATCATCACTGCTGGATCATCATTACTGGATCTAGATCCTCACTCGATCTGGATCAGTACCACAGGTGCTATCTCATGATTATTCTCATCACAGGAAGTTCTACAGAGCCAGCCCTTTTTAATGCTAGTTGTAGACCTAGCCATCATGTAGGTCTTCGCCCAGCACTTACATCTGACCTACTCGTCAGAGAGGCACGCCCAGCACTCACATCTGATCATATAGGAACCAATCCTATAATCACATCAAAAAGGCCCAGCACTCACATTCGCCAGCATGATAGGACATCACATCACTAACATCTGTGAAAAGGCTTCAGCACTTACATCTGACCTACTCGTTAGAAAGGCACAGTACTCACATCCATCCAGGCTGGAACACATCCTTCTCACAATGATGGAATATTTTCCCACTTTCATCCAGGCTGGAACACATCCTGCTCACAATAATGAAAGACTCTCATCCAGGATGGAACACATCCTACTCACAATGATGAAATATTTCTGCACTTACATTTGTCCAAGCAGGAACACATCCTGCTCACAATGATGAAAGGGCTCTACACTTACATCCATCCAGGTGGGAACACATCCTGCTCACAGTGATGGAAGGGCTCTGCACTTACATCCATCCAGGTGGGAACACATCCTGCTCACAATGATGGAAGGGCTTGCACTCACATCTAATCTTGTAGGAACCAATCCTACATTCATATCAGAATGGCCCCCACTCCTCCTCAACTGAGCTACCTGGTAACTGACCAGGTGCCTCCTTCTCCTAGAGAATGGCAGTTGCCCTTACATCCGACCTGCTCGTCGGAATGGCCAACACTCACATCTGACATGGAAGGAACTTAATCCTTTAGCCATGACATAATGGTTTAGCCCTTACATTTGATCAAGTGGGAACACATCCCTCTATCACATCAGAATGGCTACTCAGTCCTAGACTGAGTGTTCCTAGTAACTGACCAGGTGCCTCCATTCCTAGAATGGCAATTTCCCTTACATCTGTCCTACTCGACAGAATGGCCAGCACTCATATTTGTCATGGAAGGGAGCAACCCTATCACCATGATAGAATGTCTTAGCCCTTACATCTGACCTACTCGTCAAAATGGCTATGGATCTCAGCACTCACATCTGACATGGAAGGAACCAATCCTCTCACCATGATAGAATGGCTCAGCCCTTATATATGACCATGGAAGGAACCAATCCTCTCACCATGTCAGAATGGCTATGGGTCTCATCATTTTCTCTTGGAGGAAACCTCGATCTGGAGAACACCAAGCTTCTCCCTAAAGTACTCAAACTTCAGCCTAGCCAATGGCTTCGTCAATACATCGGCTATCTGTTTGTCCATCGCAACATACTGGAGCTTCACTGCTCCCCTCTACACCATATCCCTGATATAGTGATACTTGATCTTGATATGCTTCGACTTGTCACGGAACACTAGATTCTCTGACAACTTCACGCAACTCTGGTTGTCACAATGTATACAAGTAGCATCCAACTAGAGATAAAATATATCAGACAGTAGCTTCCACAGCCATACTTCCTCACAACTATCTGAACAAGTTGCAACATACTATACTTCAGCTGTACTCAATGCCACACAGGATTGATTCCTGCTAAACCAAGAGATCACACCTGATCCCATACTGAAGCAACATCCTGAAGTACTCTTCCTGTTGATGGCACCGCTTGCCAAATCTGAATCAACATAACCTTCCAGGTTAATCTTTTGATTCACATCGTACTTTAGCCCATAATCAACTGTACCCTTCAGATACCTTAGAACATGCTTTGCAGCAATCAAGTGAACACTTCTCGGATCTTTCAAGAACTGGCTCAAGGTGTTCACAGCAAAGCAAATGTCTGGTCTCCTGTTCGTCAGGTACATCAATGACCCAATCATCTGACGATACATTGTAGCATCAACCGACTCTGATGAAGCATCACAAAATAGCTTTAGGTTCGATGCCATAGGTGTGGTCATGCAGTCCGTCATCCTGAACCTATTCAGGATCTCTACTGCATACCTCCCTTGTCCACACCTCCATGCCTAGAACAATAGTGCATCGACACATAGCAGGAGCATCACTAGTCTTCTGTCTTCAACCTTGAAGCAAAAGGTTGGAATCTTCTTTACTCTCAGTAAAGCCTAGATTCATCAGTAATCTATCCATCCTGTCATACCATGTTGAACCTTAGGATCTTCTACAGTCACTCCCTCTGAAGTGGAGCATCATACTCCCTCTGTCTTCCGTACTCTATGCACTGAAACATTCTGTACTGGAGTGACAAGTAGTATCCATCTAGGATCATTGCATACCAAGATCCTCTATTTTGAACCTTTTCAAAAGTTCTTTTCACATTCATCTGTGAGCTTGTCATCCTTATCAACCTTGTAGCAAAAGTTAAGATATTCATCAAGCTCATCATGTATGTGTTATCCCATGGGTGTCTTCTGAACTTGTACAAGGCCTTCTTTCATTTGCACACATGATTATGCATGTCATGTGACTTCACTTCCAGTGGCTGCAAATGTCTCTTCGTAGTCTATGCCTTCTTTTCATGAGAATCCCCATGCTACGAATCTTGCTTTGTATCCCACGATGTTTTCCATATACTGCATGATGGAACTATGAACTTCTCTTTAGGTCTCGATACTGCATCCTAGACATCATTCTTCTTGAATTGGTATTCTTGGTTACTTCTTCATAGCTGGAAGATTCTGCATCAATGATGTCACTGCATTCATCATATTATTCTTCATCTTGAACTGTCGTCACTTGTTCTTTGGAACAAGTCTTCATTCTTCTTTGCTTGTAGGTGATTATGTATGTGATCTTTCCTACAAGTCAAATGCATTTATATGGTTAGAATTATTTCATGAGGAATATGCATACTGACAAATACTTATGCATAAATATATGATCATGCAACTACTTTATGCAATACAACATTCATCCATATCTCACTGAAACTTTATAGATGCCTTCCATCTCTACTAGGACAACATTGATATTGTGCACTAATCCAATATGTCAGCAAAGAGGTTTCATTCTAGATAAGTAGCAATGGAGATTTGTATAGAACCATGAGCTACTTACCCATCACATGCATATTAGTAGTATACTATCATTAATGCAAACATCCTATCATGCATAATACATCAACTGAATATAACAAATGCATAACAAAACAATAACATGAAATGACAATTGAATACTTATCTTTATTTGTTTTGTGGGTAGACTCCTTGAGCCTTCAACTTCATCGTCTTCTTCATACATGATAGCATCGTTTCTTATCCAAATGCTAAGGTGGATAAGAAGTTCTTCAAGAGTTGAGATCTTCATATTCCCCATCGATTGAGGGATCTTCTTTGGATGGTGAGAGCTTGATCTTTAGTTGCTCCCATCTTCTCTTCTCTTCTTATGAGTCAAGCTTCTTCTTCTTGAAAGTAATCACTTCCTTCTGGCACACATTCCTCACATGAATGAATCCCATGATCCTGGGAGGCCATTCAAGGTGGCCATCACCGCTTCTGCATTCTTCACTTACCGCTTCAAGTTGTTCTTTGATTTGAGAGACCCTTGTAAAGTATGACTGCATGGTCTCTGCATTTTGGATCTTCACTTCCTTCAACTATTTTCTCAAAGTCATATTTTGATTTATGTTCTTCCCTTGAAATAACTTGGCCAAGGAATCAAACATCTTTGGTGTCTTTGTGGAGACACTCATAATACAAGTTGATTCATGACTGAATCAGCAATGATCTTCTTGGCCTTGACCAAGTTCTTCTTGAGTAAGGCTTTGAGCCTCATCTCCCTCTGGAACTAGAACCTCTCTACTCATGTAGGTGTCCAATTCATTTCTTTAGGGAGATCATATACTTCCATACTTGGAATTTGTCAACTTCACCAAGCTTATCATCAAGCTGATGTGATAGATCACTTTGAAATGAGAACCTCAAATGGAAATAGCAAAAGATTAGATCTTACCATTTTGAGGTGTCTCTGCTGGTTCTGGAGTTGGTTGATCTAGGGTTTGTCACAGAAACCCTAATTTTAAAAACTTGAAATCTTTCAGATCTGATTGGATAGACAGATATATCTCTTCAAATGGAGCTGTCCAATGTACTCCTTTTCTGAAAACAGTGGAGGGAAGCTCCCGGAACAGGAAGCCCTAATTTTCCAATTTCTTCTACAGAAATGCCTATTACTAGTTCTGTAATATATCTGAAATTACTGCTGCTATGTGTCTAAAATTTATTACTGAGGTAACCTCACATTTCCCTGATCCAACACCATAGGTTTCATCAGAATTTGTTTCACCATTTTGGATTTATGATCCTTTTCCCAAGGTGACCTGTTACAGAACTATTCAGAACAGTGAAGTTGTACGGCATGCCACGTGTCACGGGCTCATATTCTGAGTCTGAAATTTGGACCACCAAAATAAAATTATGTTTTATATCTATAACATCTTCCATAATTCTATTTGGACTTCTGTAGCCCAAAATATTGCAATTCTCCCCAGGTGTCCTGTTTAGGGATGAATTCTGGACGAGGCTGGAACCCTAACTTGGAGGGATCATAGCTCCCAGAATATAGCAAATATGAGGCTGAATTTGGGACACAGTCTTCATCAGGATTGTATCTTTGGCCCCTGAAAATTTCAGCACTTGAAACTTCACCAATCTCAGGATATAGCGAATGTACCAAAACTTAGCCGTTTTAGTATTTAGGGTTTTTCTAGCTCGGGGTCAAACTAGGGTTTGACTTTCCCGGAGTTTCACCCTACCAAATTTCTTGATACAGGTCTCTAAACTTAGATTTTGATGAGTATAAAAATTCTATGCTAGTCTCACTCAAAAATTCTTCTTATGTAGAAAGCCCTAATTTTCGCATCGAAAACTGAAAATGCTCGGAATCGATTTCCGCTTCAACAGAAAGATGCGCCCTTCAATGAAGAGTCAGCCTAGCATACTTTTGCTGATGGATTGTGGAGAGAGACCCAAAAAGTAAGAATCCATAGCTTTTTTAGCTGCACAATGTCTTCTTCTCAGGTTATCTCTGGTACCATGTTAGTTTTTCATCATATAAGCTAGCATTATGATCTTAGGATCTTTTAACTGAGAGAATAACAAGCACAACAATAAAACATAAGCACATCACAAGAGACAAGAGACAAAAAGAGTTTTCCTTGGGGAAACCATAAAGGAGAAAACCCCACAAATTCCTTAGAGATAGAATCAGCACCAAAACAGTAAAATCCCCAAAACAGTAAGATGATCTCCTGACAGCAGCAGTCTCTCTCTCTCTCACACTGAGAGAGCTTCTCCTCTTTCACTCATGTGCCCCAATGAGTGAGTGTGAGTGTTGCAAGTGAGATAAATAGAGAGGCTCACTCTCTATTTATATTCTTCATTCACTTGAAGTGCACTCGAACATGTCGCCCTCACATAACAATTACTTACTAGAGCCGACATCTCTAGGAGTGTCTAATAACCCTAGTGCCCCACCACTTCTGGGGACTTTGCCTCCTCCGACCAATAGGAGGGTCACACAATGGTGGGGACTATTTCCCCCACTTACAATGGCTCACCTAGGGTCGAATTCACTTGGAGAGTCTAATAACCCAAGGGTCCCACAACTATGGGGACTTTAACCCTTGACCAATAGGAGGGTTACCCACAATGACTTGACATGACTTTCTCATTATAGAAACTTCCCAGAATAAACATCGGGGTATGACATGACTCAAATACATTACAATACATCCCGGAATGAACATCAGGTTACAATAGATAAGAGATACAAGTGAATACATTCCAAAGTTACAATTACATCAACAAGATTACTTCTCATCCATACATCCTTATAGTGGTCCATCCATTCTCATGGGTGATGATTCAGAGTTCCAAGCCAAAGGGATTAGCAGGATCAACCTAGAAGATGCGTATTTCAAGAATGTGTTGTTTGTACCTAATATTGTAGCAAACCTACTCTCTGTCTATCAAATGATACACACAGGTACATCCAAGAGAGTAACATTTACTCTATATGATGCAAAGATATCATAAATCTCTACAGGCCAAGTTGTTGCAGTGAGTTTTGCTGACCATGATTTGAGAATGTATAAGTTCTCTCACTTCCTCCCCTACTCCCAAGGGAATGCACTCTTGTCACATGGAAATGAGACAAGAAAGTTGTTGCATGAGATGTATGGCCATATCGACTGCATGTACCTACAATATCCAAGCAAAGATAGCATGGTGAAGAGATTCCTACCATCAATTTTTCCAAAGGCACGTGTAAAGGGTGCACAGTGGGAAAACATGCTGAGTGCAAATATGACAAAGGGAAGGATAGGAGGGTTGTCCAAGTAATTTATTTGATTCATTCAGATATGATAGGGACTCTTCCCACACCCTCATATGGGAACTCAAGTTATGTGTTGACTTTTATAGATGATTTCTCAAGGTATTGCTGGGTGTATTTTCTCAAACAAAAATATGAAGTTTTTGAGACTTTCAAAGTGTTCAAGGCTTTAGTTGAGAACATGTGTGGGAATAAAATCAAGTTTCTCAGGATTTCAAATGAAAAGGATTATTTAAACAATAACTTACAACATCTATGTCATGATAATGGCATTCAGATGCAGCATTATGTGCCCTACACACCATAACAAAATGGTGTTGTAGAGCGCAAGAATAGAGCTTTGAAAGAGATGGAAACATGCATGATGGAGGCAAAGGATTTGTCACCTAATTTATGGGATGAAGTTATCAATTGTGTTGCATATGTTCAGAACAAAGCTCTGAGCAAAGAATTGTAAGGAAAAACTCAATTTTAGGCTTAGAGTGGTCAGAAGCCCAATGTTTCTCATTTCAAGGTTTTTGTAGGTGAAGGGAGAACATCAACATCCAACAGGTTTGTTACAACCCTTACCAATTCTTGAATGGAAATGGGAGGTAATATCTTTGGATTTTATAACAGGTTATCCATTGACTAAAAAACAACATGATTCAATTATTGTTGTAGTGATAAATTAAGCAAGTATGTTCATTTTATACCTGTGAAAATGGCTTACAAGGCTGTCAATATTGCAGAAATATTCCTGAAGGAAATAATTCGAATTCATGGAGTGTCAAAAATGGTAATTCCTGACCGGGATGTCGAGTTTACATCAAAATTTTGGAAATCATTGTTTGCAAGGTTGGAAACCAAGATAAACTTCAGCACTAGCTACCACCCTTAAACATATTGACAAACAAAATAAGCAAACCAAATTCATCGAGGATATCTTGAGGATGTATGCCATGGAAAGACCCACTAAGTGGGAAGATTTTCTTCATCTAGCAGAGTTTGCATACAATAATGGCTACCGGGCCTCTGCCAAGATGAGTCATTTTGAAATTTTATATGGGCATAAATATAATACGCCAATCTCATGGAGCAGCCCTTTTGATAGATTAATGTTAGGAACTGATTTATTAGAAGATATGGAACTAACCGTGAAACATGTACAACAAAACTTGAAGGCTGCCCAAGACAAGAAGAAAATTTATGCTGACTTAAATAAAACTCCTAGAGAGTTCCAGGTGGGTGATCTTAGTAAATCCCAAGAAAATTACCTTGAGACTGGGAAAGTATAAGAAATTGGCACCCAGGTATTGCGGGCCATTTGAAATTCTAGCTAAAGTAGGGTAGGTTGGATACCATTTACCCCTACCACCCAATATTAAAGTGCATAATGTGTTTCACGTTTCTATATTGAAAAAGATATACATATGTTCATGATATTTCTCATGTGATTCATTGGAATGTAATCTAGGTGGAACCCGAGGGAGAGTTCCAAGTGGGACCGAAGCACATTCTCGACAGGAGAGAACTTTTACTCCAGAACCGTATCATCGGACAGATAAAGGTGCAATGGAAGAACCTTAGTTTGGAAGAAGCTACTTGGGAGATGGAAAGTAATATGCATGAGGCATATACAGACTTATTCCAAGAGGTTGACATGGATGAATAAAAGAAGAAATTAACACTAAGGACGGTGTTATCTTTTAAGGGGAGGTGTATGTAATACCCCCTGAATTAATAATTATTAATTCTCCTGGAAAATAATTTGATTATTATTTTATTATTCTTTGACAAGAAAGTCAAGAATAGAACATTCTGTAATAAAACATTCCTTATTAATAAAATATGTTGAAGGAGAACAAAAGTGTAAATAGTTGTTGAAAGAGTGTTCGCTGAACCACAAGAGGGAAATGGCAAGTGGTAGAGACCACTGAGTGAGAACTCGATATGTAGAAGGAATCATCCTCAAAAATCAGGTCTGCACTCCTAGTTGAGTTGCTAAAGAGAAGGTGGCTCATAAATGACCAAGCCCTAGGAAAAATACTATATAATAGTATGTCCATGAGCACCAAGAGACTAGAATTGAACGAGGATTAACATATGTATAATGCAAGAGATGGTGCTTTGAGATATTTTTCTCTTGTGGTTCAGCAAACATGCTCGGGGGTTCTAGAGAAAGTAATTTGGATTCTCTGGGAGTTGATTGGGAAGAACAACTTCTCCACTTTTGTTTTCCCAGCTTTGGTGCCAGGTTTCACCTCTGCTTTTCTTATGATTCTAGCTACAGTAGGGTGTATATGTAAAATGTGAATTGCAATTTATACTTCCAAGCAGTATTATGTATGCATTTTCTGTAGAACCATTATTCATCTTTTGTATATTGTACTAGATCTGTACAAGGTTAGATTTCTCTTAACGCATCCAAGATTAGGAATCCATACCTGCATTAAGGATTGTTAGTAATGTTATTACTGTAGCAATTAATATTTTGTTCTGAGTAGAATTACTTAGTTCTAACTGTTGTTAATATGTTAATGATTTCAGAATCAATACTAGAATAATTAGAATTTATGATTCTGTATCTAACGAATTAAATCCTCTATAGGTGTAACCGATCAGATATTCTACTGTGTATTTCCTGTATGTATCAATTATGTAAATCTTCCTTTGTTTCTGCATTTCGAACTTGGAATGTCGATTGAACTAATAATGTTGGTTTATGGTTTAGATCTATATTATTTCGATGTTATGAATGAAATCTAATTACACGAGGAAAAACCTTAATTTCACGGTATGAATCCATAATTAACCATGCAACTATCTTAAGTGTTTCTGCACCCCGAAGTCCTCCTGTGGAAGGCGGAAGGCGGAAGGCAAGAGGCGGAAAGAGAAACATAAAATAATAAGGTATAATGTGGTCTTTCCACAACCCAAAGTCTGCATGTGGATGGCGGAAGGAGAAAAGAGAAACAAAAAATAAAAAGGCCAAAGTGGTCTTCTGCACCCCAGAATCTGCCCTGCGGAAAGCGGAAGGCAGAAGGTGGAAGATGAAAAGGAAAATATAAAGTAATGTGGGTTTTCCACAATCCAGGATCCTCCTGTGGAAGGAGGAAGGTGGAAAATAGGAAAATGACAAGGCAAAAGGTTATGTTCCGCTCCCTGGAATCCTCCTGCGAAAGCGGAAAAGAGCTGAAAATTCTAGGGTAAAAGTGTTTTTTCTACACCTCGAAATCCGCTTGCGGAAGGCGGGAGGCGGAAAATGGGAAAAACATTGTCTTTCCAATTTCTGAGATCCACCGCGAAATGTGGAAGTTGGAAGGTGGAACGTGGAACGTGGTTGATTAATTTCATCAAAAGATATGTTTTTGATTCCCGAGTTATGCTACAGAAGGCAGAATGGAGGAAGGCGGAAGGTAGAAAGTGGGTGAATGATTTCGTCAAAAGTTGAGTTTTTGATTCCCAAGTTCCGCAGCGGAAGGTGGAAGGCGGAAATTCATTAAATCATTTCATTGGATGTTGAGTTTATGATTCCCAAGTTCTATAGCGGAAGGTGGAGGGAGATAATTCATTAAATGATTTTATCGTGTGTTGAGTTTCCAACTTCCGAAGTCCATAGCAGAAGGCATAAAGGTGGAGGTCAGAGGGTGGAAATTCAAAGGACAAGGTGGTCATTTTGGGGATTTTCTGATTCCTAAAGTCCACATGTGGAATGCAGAACACAGAATTGGAACTGCGGAATCTTGCAGAAGATCAATAACTTAGATTTTGATTTTTTGTTTGTAAATGCCTGAAAAAAGTTAGGTATTTTATTAATATGTCTGAATATATATGGTTATAGAATTTTTTATGTTTGAAATTCGAGGTATGTTACAATGAAGCTCTGTGGTGATTGATTATCCTTAGAATTGATCCTGTAATTTTGAAAGGAAGGATCATCTTAAATGTTGATCTTGTTGATGTTAAGATTGATCATCCTTAGACGCGATCACGTAATTCTGAAAGGAAGGATCATTTTGAATTTTGTTCTTGTTGGTGTTAGAATTGATCATCCTTAGAATTCATCCCGTAATTCTGAAAGGAAGGATTGTCTTAAAATTTGACCTTGTTGGAAGGATCCCGTAATTCAGAAAGGAATAATCGTCCCAAATGATGAAGTTGGGATTTATCATCCTTAGACCTGATCCCCTAATTCCGAAAGGAAGGATCATCTTAAAATATGATCTTGTTGGACTAGATCCCTTAATTCTAAAAGGAAGGATCTCCCAAGATGTTGAACTTAGGACTAACCATCCTTAGACTTGATCCCATAATTCCGAAAGGAAGGATCGTCAATGTTGATGTGGAAGGACTAATCATCCTTAGAATTGATCTTGTAATTCTGAATGGAAGGATCGTCTTAAATGTTGATGTGGAAGTATTAAGCATCCTTAGACTGGATCTCGTAATTCTGAAATGAAGGATCGTCTTAAATGTTGATGTGCAAGAACTAATCATCCTTAGACTTGACCCAATAATTCCAAAAGGAAGGATAATCTTCAATCCTAATGAGAATGGACTTGATCCCATAATTTGGAAAGGAAGGATTGTCTAGAATGTTAATAGTGGACTTGATCCCATAATTCCGAAAGGAATGATCATCCAGAATGTTAGTAGTGGACTTGATCCTTTAATTTTGAAATGAAGTGTAACACCCTGGTTTTGACCCCGTTTGCATTAAAAATGTATTTGATGTATATATTGTAATCAATCATGGTGAGAAGCTAAAGGCAAAAGCCCCACCATCGATTTAATGTTTTATGTTCTGACAATTAAAATTGTTGCTGATGGTATATCATGCTATCTGACACATTATAATTCTGGCATCATGTAAATATGCATTTTAATTAAAATACCCACCACCAGCTATGTCTATGAAACATTAAAAGAGATGGGGGCATGATTTTCCTAAGGAATAGGGAGGAAATTATTTAAACCTTTGGGCCAATGGGTAAAAGCCAAATTTCAAAGGGAGAACCCATGAAACAACCAACTACCTTTCTTGTCTCATTCACCCAATCATTTAATTCTGCTAGAAATTGGTTGAAGTAGTTATTGCATGGGGATGGGAGGAGTATGGGAAGGAAATTCGAATTTGGGGAAAACCCATTTTCGGGGAAAATCAATTTTGACTTTTGGGGCAAGTAAACACCCAAAATGCATGCCCATTTGGCCATACATCCACATTCTTCATTTTTACCTCACGCAGGGAAGCTTAGGAGTTGTTTTACCTCCACGATTTTGCTGGTTGTGTGTTCTTCCTTCACGATTTGGGATCCTGGATGTTTTCATCTTCATCATTCACCCACGTTGGGGTTCTCTCAAGCAGCTGGGATTTTCCTGAGTGTGAAATCCATGATTTTGGATTTGTTGTGTATTTCTTCCTCGCATGGGCAGTCGTTCTTCATTTTCTGGAGTCTGATAATTTTGTTTTTGTGATGTTCTTGTGGTTGGGTTCTTCCGCAATGATTTCTTTTGCTTTTCCCCAATGTTTGCCAAGCTGAAAATCATTTTTGTGTTTCCCAGCAATTTAGAGGAGAGACCAGATCCTCTTGGGTGTTATTGTTGATTTCGTTTTTGGCCACGTTAGGGCCAAAATGTCCCTGGCATATGATTTGTTGTTAGTGGGTTGTTCTTACCCTCATTGGCAATTAATTTTGTGGCTGGACTGTTTTCCTCTACCTAGAAATGGTGTATATTGTTGTGTATGCAATTGGTATTTGGACTGTGTGGGAGTGGAAAGGAGTCTGCTTGACAAACCTAGTGTTTTGCAGGAGCCTCATAGACAGAGCTAGAGGGATGGCTCTCTTCTCTACACCCACCTAAATAGCACTAGAAGGGAATTCATGACCTGAGGGACTCTGCAATAGAGAAGGGAATGATTCCATGTGTTGGGTGTGTGTGGATGTCTTAGGAGTCAAGTTAGTTTTGGTGTAGGCATCCTTAGCTCTTGAAAGAGCCACTAACATAGCAAACAGTGCTTCCATCTCTTGATAACCTGATAAACCCAACTTGCTAGCTTGGTTATGTGTTGTTGTGTACTCTTGGTCTGATAAACCCAACTGGGTTGGCTTGACTGAGTTTTGACATATCTTTGGCTATGTGTGAGCCTGCTTAGTTTCCTCATTCTTTATGGGAATCATGCCTAGCTGGAGGGTGGCAGTGTTGCTGAGATATTAAGGAACACACTGGCCTATGGTTGGGTGGAACGTTGCAGCGACATAGCTAGTTGCATGGAGCTTCATTCTAAGATAAGTATTCTTGTGTAATCACTCATGCAATTGTTTTGTTTATGTGAATTATGATGAACATGTTAAATGTGTTGAATGCTTGAACTAAACGTAATTTGCTTCCACTGAATGTTAATTCTTTATGCATCTGTGTATCTTGATTTCAAGGCATTTTATTTTACATTTTATGGGGATAGTTTCCTGAATAGATAGTATATCGGTAGCATCCTCTTCACTGGTCGGAGGGTTGGGGACGTTACAAGAAGGATCATCTAGAATTTTAGTAGTGGACTTGATCTCGTAATTCCAAAAGGAGGGATTGTCTTAGTACCATAGATGTGTTGTCCATGATCCCCTAATTCTAAAAGGAAGGATCATGTTGGTTGTTTTTATACCTTCCATAGATGATGTTACTCCAGCCTTGAGCTATTGATGATGATGTCACATGTTGTTCTTGTTTTTTCATCTTTATACTGATGAGAGAGCCTCGTGTCATCCTTGTTGTTTTTATTCCAGCCTTATATTGATGATCCATCCTCATGATATCGTTGTTGTTGTTATTCCATCCTTATGCTGATGAGCCAGCCTTGCATTGTCGATGCTCGTGATGTAGTAGTTTGTATGTAGATGATGATGTTCCATACTGTAGATGATATGCCCCAATACCATGCTTTAGATGATGATCCAACTCCATACTGCATATGATGATGACGATAGTACATATCCATACTGCAGATGATACTCCAGTTCCATGCTACATATGATGATGCTCCAACTCCATGTTGTTGATGATGTTCTTGCAGATTCCCAGTTCCATGTTGCAGATGATGATACTTAACTCTGTACTGAAGATGTTGATGATGATACTTCAGCTCTATACTAAAGATGTCGATGATGATGCTTCAGCTATGTACTGAATATGTTGATACTCCATATTCATTTTGAAGATGATGTTGTTCAAAACTTATGATGATCTATAGATGTACCAGACAATGTTCCAAAAGATTATGTTGATGATGTCTCCTCTCTCTCTCCTTCCAATGATATTGTGTTGGGCCACAACAGTTGTTGTTGTTGTTAGTAGAATACCCTTCTTGTTAAGGGGGAGTGTTGAAATAATGTAACTTCGAAGAATATTATACGTGTACTTCACATTATTATCATTCATCCTTCGGGAGTTGTTACTTATGTAAAAGGTCATGCAAAATTCATGGGGTAAACCCTCAGTTGTAAGTCGGGTCAATAGCACCCAAAAAAGATAAATATAATTATTATTTGAAGTGTATCTAGGTAGGTCATCCCTTCCAGTCTGGTAGTTCATCCCAGGTAGGTAAAAAGTCAGTTGGGAAGTTTAGTATAAATAGGGAGGCGCCCTCCCTCATTTATATACACACACTCACACTTGTATTGGGCAAGAGAGAGAAAGGAGAGACAAAGAAGGAGGAGGACCAATGTCTTTGGTGTATTATCTTTTATTCTTGGGGTTTGGTCTCTCACTTGATGAGACTTTGTTATTTGGTCATTGCGTACTGGTAATATATATTCAGGAAGTTTTGTTGGGCTTTTCCCGTTAGGGTTTCCTAGGGTAAATTCTTGTGTACCTTTTGATTGGGTTTCTTTCAATGATCCTCTTTATGATGTTATTATGAGAATGTATTAAATTCTAATCAAGTCAGGACTTAAGCTATGACAACATAGAAAAATTAACATTTCATTACCCCATGCACTACTTTCGATATGAGATTCTACAGGATCTTGGGAGAAACTATGCTAACTAGCTCCATGTTCGGTCTCTCCTCGTGTGATTTAAAAAATGGTATTGTGACCATTTAAATGAATCTCTATACTCTTATGACAAGCATGAATGATCACAACCTCACACAAAATCCACCAAGGACAAAAACATAGATGTCATGGTAAGAGCAATATATTAAGACCCACCTCAAAATCTCTCTGCAATCTCAAGATACTTTTTTGTTTTTTAATATTTTACTGTGACATCTAAATAACAAAATACAGTGTCTATCAGTTCTCCTATAGCATCTTATTTCCTTTAACACATTAAAAATAAAAGTATGTACAACACTTCTACAAATTGAGCTCTACATACTAACAACAATATTTCAATTATGTTAAAGCCCTAAATTATGTTAATCTTTTAATTTAAAAAGTATATGGAACTATCTATAAAATATGTGAGACCAATAAAGTAGAGGATGAAAAGAAATTGTCTTAGAATGCTCAACCTACAAATATGATACGCCTAATTTTCAAAACATAACTCCATAACTAATTAACCCAAGTGCATACCAAGAGGTGTAGTTATTTTACCTTAATTCTTTTCACAATAATAAAAAAATTACACATTAAAATATTTGAGTTGCTTGATATACTTTGTCCAATCTATAAAGATAATAAATCTAATGTTCAAAACATTTATAATAAAATCAAATTCCATTACTTAATAATCCATAAAAAATGAAGGGAACTCAAGTATTATTTTTAGGTTATTTCATCATAAAACAACATGACAAATCAAAGTAATTAAATTAACTTTGTTGTTCCAATAGTAATTATCATCAACATGATCAAACCTAAAACAAAAAAGGGCATCTTATCCATAATCATGTTCATCTCTCATGACATGTTAATGGAAAATTGAAAAATAAGAATCACAAAACTTTAAGGTATTTGCTTGAATATAGTATACTATGATGAAATGGAGGTTATTGTCTTTGGCTTTTTTAATATTATTCTTATTTATAGAAATTTTATACAACTATGTAAAAATTGAGTTTTCAATATTATTTCTATGTAAAATATAATGAAGATGGTATTATTGTGATGTACTTTAGTACCCAAATAATGAAATTTTTGGATAAAAACGTGTACAAAGCATAATTTTGGATTAATGTAAACCTATTTCTTATTTTTAGATTAGTGTAGACCTATTTCTTAAAAAAATAAATGATAGTTTTTTATACTTTTCAAATTAATTTAAAAAAAAACTTAAAATGGATGTATTAATATAATAATTGAGGGCTTTAACATTATTGAATAATGTTATTATTGTGTATAACTAAGTTTGTATTTTTAACTAAAAACTGCAATAATATTGTTTTTATACAAAAATCTTCATTAATTTGTAGTTGTGGTTCATTGATTAAATTATAATTCCAAATTAAAGATCCAAATTCATTTATAAATTATAAATTCATCAAATTAAACAAATTTGGCATGCAAAGTTTGTTTCAAAAATTAAAAAATGCAACCTTAAATATTGGATGTACAAAAGCTTATTTTAAAGTTGTCGATCTTAAGGCATCTTTTTAAATTGACAATAAACAAAAGATGATTAACAACAAGGTGATTAAAGAAGGTGTTCTACATTGGTATGAATCCATTTAAGGATTCCGCTTTTTCATCCCATTCTAAGATGTGATAAACAATCCACAAGGATAGTAGCTTTAATTCTTTTGTCAAAATGATTAAGGTCTATTTTTGTATAGGCTTTGTATAAGGTGAGGGATTAAATAAATCATCTTAAATATTAAAAGGCTTAAAGTATTAAGTATTCTTTTGATGTCAAAGAGATTTCTCATAAACTATTATGTTATATAGAATGCAATTTTCCATTTAATTTTTAATAGAAATTAGATTTTTTATTAAAAATATTACCAATATTTCCAAAATTCAATATTAAAAAATATTGTACATTAGTTTAAATAAAGTTATTTTATCAACAATTACTGCTACTAGAACTGAAATTGGCAAGACAATACCCTATTTTTATATGGAGTAAAGTTATTAAGTGGAGAAATTCACCTTTTTACTGTCATTTTAACATTCAGTTTTGATTCAATTTTTTCCAATTTCTAGCAATGTGTTGTCTTAAAATTGGTAAAACTACCATAGGAAAAACTCCATAGTCCAAGTTTTTATTAACCATCAAGTGGTAAACTATAACATCCAATAAAATTCTATTTTGGGAGAGCTTCCATATGGAAAGGAGTGAATTTGTCTAGTTAACTTCATTTTCATATCAACCTTATTCATACAAAGAAATTATAAATACAAAAAATCATAAAAATTCTCAAAAAACTAAAAAAGACATTAGATAACAAGAGATTTAAATAAAAGTTTCAACACTTAAAAAAAATAGCATTGAAAAAAATGACAAAATTGTTAGCCAATGGTAGTAGAGGAAATTATGCATAGTATGACAATCACAACTTGACTCTTCATTGGAATTCATGGTCATTCATTTAACCTTCAAAATTCTCATAACATGTTTTTTTTAGAACATGGAAGAGAAGCCTCCCAAGAGTATATCCAACAGGCACGCCAATATACAACAACCCTACGTGACCTGTTTTGAACCTGTGACTTCCAAGGAGATAAGACATGTTCTTAACCATTAATCCCACTCAAGTGCTCAAAAGGGGTGGAGGGTGCAACACTAAGACTTCCCTGGAGGTCACCCATCCTAGTACTACTCTAGCCCAAGCACCCTTAACTACTGAGTTCTCATGGGATCAGGTGAATTAAAGCTGATAATACTAAAACATGTCACTAATTACTAATCTTATTATTAGAGGAAATTCAAGTTATCAATGAAAAAAGTAACCCTGACTTAAAGGAAAGACTTTGAGTTAAAAAAGAAGGCAAATAACGTATTTATGTGAGATTAATCTTGAATATCACTTCTTGTTGTTGAATGTCAAATCAAGAAATTTTAGTCTGAATGTTTTCAAGTCTTATCGAGTTTGACTTTTTAACTTAGGATTAATATAATTAAATGAACTATTTTAATATAATTAGTTGATGTTATATGTATATGAATAAAATGTGTTGAGGTTATTTTTTTTAGTTTATTTTATTAATAATTTATGTGACTTAATCATTGTGTATAATTTTATTTTGTAAATATTATTGACCAGAAAAATATTACTTCTGACTCTTATAATTGGCATAAAAGATTATGGTATTTTGAAGATTATGTCATTTTAAGTTACATTTCTCCATTAATATAAAATTAGTTTTTTGAAGATAGATATTTATGTTATAAAAACATATTCAAAATGCATAGATTTTAAGCATGTCCTTCTTACTCAGACATTTTTAGAGATGAATGTAAAGGAAGTATTGTAAAGTATGCCATTAGTTTTTTTATTTTTTATTCTAGAAAGACCAATAAAGAATGATAGTATGGGATTTCAAATTAAAGGGTTAAACATTATCAAAGTGAACACTAAATTGGAAACACCAAGTACTGAGTTCATCACAACCTATTGGAGAAATAGTGGGAAACAGAGCATATAGATAAGATGTAAATGATGCAGGGTGACTTTTCACAAAAAGGATGCACTGAGTCTCATGAAGATCCATTGAGTTCCCCTAACCAACTAAAATGTTTAAATAGAAACCCAGTGCAATAAGTACAATAAGAATGACAACAATAAACAACATACAAAAGGAATAAGAAATGGGTAGCAAATTAAAAAACAATACACAAATAAATAAATAATAACATAACTTGTTCACTTTAACATTAGACTAATCATGCTACAGAAAACTCAGGTTATCAATACATAACAGAGTCTATGTCAATATTGAGGAAAAACTGATTTACAAAAAGAGGAACAACTACAGTTCAAAAGAATATAAAAAGAACAAAATATCCATGCATAGGCAATAGAATGCAAACTCTTGCATGAATCACATGATAAATAAAATAGCAAACAGTAAGAAAGTGAATGAACTGCAATTTTCTGAATTTAAAACCGAACACATAATTAGAACAAAAAAAAATACTTAATTGAAATAAACAGCTTAAAGAAAAAAATACCAAATAATCATATATATAAGTATATATTTTAATTTGAAATTTATAAATATAAGAAAATTTGTAAGATTTTTATCCTCCTATGTATTTAATAAACTTTATATCTAAAATAGATCTTAACTGAGTATAAGGAAATAAATTAATCTCTAAAAAAATTACAGTTTGCATAACTTATTAAAAAAAAAGCCATATTCATACCAAACAGATTAATCTTGTAAAACACCACAACATGTAAACTACTCTTGTAAAACACCACAACAGGTAAATTACTCTTGTAAAACACCACACCAGATTGATTTTAATCGTATCATTGAAGTTAGCTATGATAATGCAAAGCACTACAAAAATAGTGGTCTGCAATCTTTTGCACTTCTAAAAAAAATTGATCTCAATTCCAGAAACAACCATTCAAACATCAATCCAAGCATGCTACTGCATGCAGATTCTCAAAAGTAATTGCACTCGGTTGAATGTTTCTCCGGATATCACTGTAAGATCTATTGTTATTTTATTTAACTGAGACAAAAACAGATCCTCAAATGCTCGATCCAAGCATGCAGATTCTCAAAAATAAATGAACCCCATCTAATGTTTCTCTGGGTGTCAATGTAGGATCTATTATTATCTAACTAGTGTAGTATTTTGTAAAGAGGCTAGTGTAGTATTTTGTAAAACATTAATACTCTTACATCTATGACAACTGCAACTCAATAAATCATAGATGAGTAGATCCCCTTTTCTAATTCAATAAATCTTAGATGAGTAGATTCCCGTTTCTAATTCACGAGCGAGTGACGAGATCTTGTTCTTAAATGATCAATCATGTCGAAATTATAATACTTGGATGATGACGGATCCTCTATCTCAGCTTCTTGATTGAAAGAAAGTGAAATTCTGCCGACCCACTTCTTTCTTGGGTGGGTTATTACCCCAAATAGAACTGGGGAATTATGAAATAGGCACCGAGGCGAGGAACAAACAAACATTCAAGTTGATTTTTACGCTGCAGCCAAGCTATGTGTGGTTGTTTTTACAGCTAGCGCACAGGGCAAGCTTTGTTATAGGTTTACCTGGGTGGGAGGAGGTCTTTCTCTGCTGCATGTGTTTAAGAAACTCTACAGCTAAAAGGAGTTAAACTCAATCTGAACTGAGTTACAGCTAAAAAGAGTTAAACTCAATCTAAACTGAGTACAACGAAATAAATTAGTCTCTTAACAAAAAAATTAACAGTTTAAATAAGCTATTCAAAGAAGGCTAGATTCATAGCAAGTAATTAACAGTTTGAATAAGCTATTCAAAAAAGGCTAGATTCATAGCAAGTAGATTAATCTTGTAAAACACCACGACATTTTGATTTTGATCAGATCATTGAAGGCAAAGCAAAGCAAAGTAGTGGTCGGCAATTCCAGAAAAAAACTTAATCTCAATTCCAGAAACATACCATTCCAAACATTCGATCCAAGCATGCTACTGCAAAGAGATCCTCAAGGGGGAGAACCTAGTACTCAATTGAAAATAAAATTGATAGTAAAACTAGAGTTCTACAAGGAATGGAAAACTAAGTATAAGTGGTTTAAAGAGACAAAACATGAAGGAAAAATAGTGATGAAATGCATATATTATGAAACACAGAAGGAAACTAAACGATGGGGAATTGGCATTGGTTTCTCTACCCTATAATATGAGTCAGCAATTGTTCATGCCAATTTAAACTTCCATAAAATTTTAGAAGCAAATTGGATATATAGAATTCAAAGCAAAGCAAAACCTATTACAAAACACATAGCATGCACTAATGATAATGATAGGAATGAGAAAAGAGTCATCACAACTTTGAAATTAATTTATTTGGCTATGCAATAAGTTATATCCCTCCCAAAACATGAATCCCTTTTCTTGTTTGTAATGTATTTATAAACATTAAACATGCCAAAGAATAAAGAGTACACATCATCTACAAATCACATGGTTGTAAAAAAAATTGTTATATCTAAGTATCTTGAAGATGTAGACATTGTAAGAATGTTGGATAGTCCTTTTTTTGCATTGATGCTAGACAAAAGTATAGACCGCGGTTTAGAGAAACACCTTGTGATTTATGCGACTCAAAAACGTTGGGGCCTCCAATGGCCCAAAATCACGTAAATGTTTGTGACAGAAGAGGGAAAACAACATATGATGCAAGAAATTATTTAAAGAAAGTAAGGGGTGTTTCTGATTTGAAATGGATCAATATATAATTTATATTCTATTTTAGTTATTTATAGGTGGAAAGATAGTATGAATTGTCTTGCAGGGCCCATTTTAAGTGTAGGTATCACTTTGTAGATTTGTTTTCCAGAACCTTTTGAGGTGCATTTGAGGGCTTAAACGTCATTTTTTGGGGTCAAAATTTGATCACTTATTCCATGCCCCTCGACACTATTCTACACTTTGTTACCTTTTCGACGGTGCAAGAATTGCCTCAATCGGAGTCCATATGAATAAATTATGCCTCTCACAAGTGTGTTGTATTATGTACATCTATCATGGTTGTATTATATTGTGTTGTATTATGTACATCTATCGTTGTATTATGTACATCTATCGTGGTTGTATTATAGTGTGTTGTATTATGTACATATATCGTGGTTGTGATGCGATGATAGGTATGATAAAATATAGGGTTAAGTAATCTTGTATAGAATCCTAAGTGTATGGACATCAATCTTGTTGAGGTGAGTATTAGTAAAATATTTACCATCCCACTTAAGTTGCATTTTGTCACCATTGTCTGGAGGCAATGATAGAAGGTCTATATGAACCTATTAAATGTTCTTCCTTACGATTATGCCATTGTTTCTCATGCACTTCATTGCAATGGCTTTCTATTATGACTATTTTAGAGGTGTTTTCCATATTCAACAATTAGTTTATTGGATTGGAAGATATAAATTGTTAGTGTCAATAATACAAACATGGTAGGGTCATATGTAAGTGCAATATGGAATGTATAACCACCACTTAGGTCCAATTCCATTGATTTTAATTTGATTTGAAATTACTTTATTGTTGCAACCTAATAATGAGTAGATGACACTCTAAATCAAATCAATGGGTGTTTGAGTTTCATTAGTGTTGAAATGTTTTAGTTCATTTGGCAGAACCCGTGGTTGGTATTTGACACTCAAGTTGGAATGAGAAATATCAAAGCATCTGCCCTCTACCTCGACTATTGCAATTGAGGTTTTTCCTTTTTGTATGCCCGAAAGTATGGAAGATAAGGTGGTAGTTATTTAATTATGGAAATTTAGTTAAAAATATTTTTATTTGAACAAATTTTGCATATTAAAAGTCTATTAAGGGTTATTTACTCGTAATCCAACTATAATAAGCACCTTTGAAACTTCTCAATGTATCTATATAATTCATTTAAGCACCATAAGTATGACCTTCTACCTTCCTTATGAAAATGTGTATATTTTGAATTCTATCACTCATGTTGAATCCTTTTAATGGTTTCATAATTCGTTGTTGAAGCCTTGAGGTTAATGCAGACACCTTTGACAATTTTATGGTAGTCTCATCGAGAATGAAGATATAATATGAAATTGAAAAGACTTTATCCAATATCTAATTAATTTTATCTTTCTATTATAGGGGTATTCCATCAAAAATCGCATTAAAGAAAAGAGAAGCAACCTTTTATCAAAAGGTTATTTGGATGATCTACTGCATTATGAGTTTCATGACTTAATATAGATGGGGATAATTTGAATATGAATGACGAATTAGATATATTGGGGTATAATAAATAATGTGTTGAATAATTTCAAGGGGGGAACCTAGCACTCAATTGAAAAGAAATTGAAAGTAAAACTAGAGTTTTATGAGGAATGGAAAACTAAGTATAAGTGGTTGAAAGAGACAAAACATGAAGGAAAAATAGTGATGAAATGCATATATTATGAAACATATAAGACCTCTGAACCATGGAGAGTTTGAATTGGTTTCTCTACTGTGCAATATGATTCACTGGTTGTTCATGCCAATTCAAACATACATAAACTTTTAGAACCAAACTGGATATATGGAATTCAAAGGAAAGCAAAACCTATTACAGAACACATAGCGTGCATTGATGATAGGAACGAGGAAAGAGTCATCACAATTGTGAAATTATTTTATTGGGTTATGCAATAATATTTGTCTCTCTCAAAATATGAATCACTTTGCTTCCTTGTAATGTCCTTATAAACATTAAGCATTCCAAAGAATAAAGAATATGTATTCTTTGCTTCTCTGCACAGGTTTAAAACATATAGTATGGACTAGTATTTTTCCTTAATACTCCACAATTCTCGCATGAATTCCTCAAACTCATTTCCATAGAACTCTCCACCATTCTCTATCCATAACAATTTTTATATTCTTTACTGGTTTTATACAAGATCTTTAAACTCTTTAAATTTCTCAAAAATTGAGATTTCTTGGGGAAAATAGATCCATGCATTCCTTAAAAAATCATCAATTAATGAAAGAAAATACACATATTTACCTAGTGATGAAAGAAACAGGTCCAAACACATCTTTGTGTATTAACTCCATGATTCCTTTTGCTCTTCTAGAACCATATGGGAACCTTACCTTATCTGTTTACCATATATGCAATGTTCACACAAATTGAACTCAAATCAGAAATCAAATATACCTTCTACCATACCTTAACCATGTAATGCTCGAAGGCCCTTCTCTCCAGTATGTCCTAGTATTTGATGCCATAGCATTGTTTTGTTTATAAGGACAACATGGGTCGTGTCTTCTTCATTTCTATCCTTATGAATAATATACTTGTTACAATGATCATTAAAAGTGTTTCCAAACAACTTGTACATAGTTCCAATCTTAAATACCCACATCAATTCCATTGCTCCTTGAACCATCTTATGCATGAGCATCCTACCTCAAAAACCTAGTAACTTTGACTAAGTCCTAGAATGGGTTTCTTTTTATGAATTAATAGTTATTTGAATAAAATATTGTAAATAAACCTATGTTTTATGTACTTCTAGATGGATAATGAATCACTAGGTGAGTCATTGAGTCATTTGATGAGTCATGTAACAAATCCACAACTAATGGAAGCATTTGATGGTTGCTTTATGAGTCATAGGATAGGCTTAATAGTTTGTTATATTATTGAGTGTATTAAGAATCTGAACCAGAATTGGTTCATGAATCCTGTTGTATATATTTTGTAATCCTTCGAGGCAAGAGGAGTAGACAAACAATGTAAATATGGCTAGTGTATGGCCAAACAATAAAATCGGGCCAATATAATTAGTCGTGTTTGTAACATATCGAAGAAAATGAACCCACACAACTTATTCTTCAACAATGAGAGATAACTTTTCTTTCTCAAATCTAGTTTGGTTAAGTTTGTTTATACAAATATATATAGTGTATGGAGGAGCAAGCCAAGCAAGGAGATGGTTAGAATATATGTTATATGTGGATTCACACTTTTCCCGAAATTCCGGAAATCCTCCTTGTAGTTGGGCTTTGTCAGCTCCCTTGTTTAGAGGGAAGGGTGCTAGATCTCGTCCAATGGGTGCCAACTTCCTAAATCTAGTGAACTTAAGCTGGCAGTTAACAACATAATTAGAAAATGGTTTGCAATAACCATCTCCCAATAATGATCGGATATTAATCGTTGGATTTAGGACATTTATCTTTGGATTTGATAGAAGGGTTGATATCTCCAACAACAAAAATAAATGCATTGCTATGGATGTTTATTAAACGCCTTAAAATTTTGGATTTTACCAATTCTACATGTTAATGGTTTCCTTATATCATGGTGCCACATAAATGGTGCAATTGGTTAAAAATTCACTACTATTTACCCATTTTTATTTTATTTAATTTTATATATAAACAATTTTAAAATTAAGATGTCATTATTGATGTAGATTTAACTTTTAAAATTGTTAAATTAACACGTAATTTGAAATATTATCAATGTTTATTAAACAATGAATTGGAAATTTAAACTTCATTGTATTGAATTAGGAATAAATGTTTACTAATGGGCTATGTGATTCAAGGAAACTTTCACCTTTCATAGAGTAGTCACCTACCATTATTATTCATCCATTTTGTTGAACTCCATATCTACACTTTATAAAAAAATTAAAGCAATTAAGCTCCGTGAACATGCTTGACAACTAGTGTTCATCAAGAATACGGTGGTCTGTTGGTGGGGCTATATGGATTTCATTCCATCCACCCTGGTTCAATTCCGTTGATACATGTTCTTGATTGGATTTTCGGTTGACGGTTTGCTCGACCGACCATCCACAGAAGTGTGGAAGTTTATTGAGATTTCTCGTGCATGTGTGAGATTTCCTTGATTCCTTTGGAATACCAGGAAGGTAGTTTTTCCGCATGAAAAAAAACTAGTGTTTGCAATACTAACCATATATTGGTGCATTCCATATTTGGAATACATTTCATATGCATAGCCCCCTACCTAATTTCTCTACTCTCCATCCTTGAAAAATACACTTGGTGTCAATGGTGACAGAGGAATACAATTTGAATGAGGTAATAATGGTTTGAAAGGTTCCCCAATGACTCCAAGGTTGGTATTTATATACTCCACTTGCTCATAGGTGGCGTTCCCTTGTTCTCAAACTAGGCTATCTAACCATTGGGTTGTTCATTTCCACCATTATTCTTACATCCACGTTGATTATGCACTGTAGTGTATTGTTTTCTATATATCTGTTGTGGTTGTGATGCGATGAATGGGTATTGTAAAATCAAGGGTTAAGTAATCTTGTATAGAATCTTGAGTGTATAGACATCAATTTTGTTGAGGTGAATAAAATATTTACCATCCCACTTAAGTTGAATTTTTTCACCATTGTCTTGAGGCAATGATATAAGGTCTATATGAAGCTATTCCATATTCTTTCTTACTATTATTCCATTGTTTCTAATCACCTGCATTGCAATGGCTTTTTGTTGTGACTATTTTAGAGGTGTTTTCCATTTTCAACAATGAGCTTATTGGATTGGGTGATAGAAATTGTTAGTGTCAACAATATAAACATGGTAGGGTCATATGGAAGTGCAATATGGAATGTATAACCATCACTTGGGTCCAATTCCAATGATGTGAATTTCATTTGAAATTGCTTTATTGTTGCAACCTAATAATGAGTAGATGGCACTTTAAAGTCAATCAATGGGTGTTTGAGTTTCATTTATAACAATAGGTTTTAGTTAATTTTCCAAGGGTCATGATAGTTATTTGACACTCAAGTTGGAATGAGAAATAATATGGAAGCATCTGCCCTCTGCCTTAACTATTGCAATTAAGTTTTTTCCCTTTTTGTATGTCCAAAATAATGGAAGAGGTTGTGGAAGATATTTTAATTATGGAAATCTAGTTAAAATTGTTTTTATTTAAAAAATCCTACATATCAAAAGTATATTAAGGGTTATTTACTTGTAATCCAACTATAATAAGTGCCTTTTAAACTTCTCAATCTATTTATATAATTCATTTAAGCACCATAAGTGACCTTCTACCTTCCTTATGAAAATGTATATATTTTGAATTCTATCACTCATGTTGAAGCCTTTTAAAGGTTTCATAATTTTTTGTTGAAGCCTTAAGGTTATTGCAAACAACTTTGTTGATTTTATGGAATTCTCATCCAGAATGAAGATTGATCCAACTAGCAGTTGGCAGGTTGTCAAGCCTCGACAAAGTCTAGAACTTCCACTGCTTTGCCTGCCTCGATAGGTCCATCTCGACAGATTCTCCTCGACAGGTCCGTCTCGACAGATTCGCCTTGACAAGTTCTCCTTGACAGGTCCGCCTCGACGGTTGAACTTCTGAACCGTTATAACTTCTCTGTAACTGAACGTAACAGGTAGTCACCCAAGCATCTCAGCATTCTATATAAGTATGTACACTAATGTAACATACATCATATTTATGATTCCTCCATTTTTCATAGAGAAGAAGTAATAAATTGGTTCGAATTCTTGCATATTGTCTATTCGCATACTAATTTCTTATTGACCTAGTGAATTTCCTACTTTGTTGGTTCTTTTTATATGCTTTCTCCATAACAGAACTCGAATCATTCAGTCAACTGTTGTCCCCAACGTGCACCTAGGCACGACCTGGATCATTGGTATTAGAGCAAGATCTTGTCCAGAGCTTAAGTTACATAAGCACTTCCATTGGATTTATTTAAATTATGCATGTTCAAACATGCTCGCAAACTTAGCAACTCAAGCAGACACTTCCTTCGACTTCTGAAAAGATGGCCAAAGAAACAGAAAATAGACATGCAATTGACGAGACAAAGAAACTCATAGAAAAAGCACTGGCTCGCCAACAGACCAAAATGTTCACCCAGTTCAATGAGATTCTCATGCGAGTCACTTCAAACTCACGGGAATCCTCAACATGACATCACTCTGATAAAATCATCCCCTTCAAAGTGCAAATGAATCTAGACATACCAAACCTTGAAGGAAAGATTGACGCGGAATCTATCAACAATTGGGTACAACAACTGGAATCTTACTACATGGTGAATCAACTCTCCTAAGCAAAAAATATCACCATTACGTCCTGTTGGCAGTCAGCAACAACCCTCTCATTTTTTCTATTATGCTGAAAAAATGATCAGTTCTCTTCTATGATTTATTTTAAAAAATTATATAAGAGTGCCTTCAGAATCTTTGATTCAGAAGGTACTCTCAATTTAGAAGAGTTAAGAGTCATATTAGAAATTTATGAAATACTTTCATAAATTAGCAGCTATCAATCTTGTAAATTTTATATATAATCAATTTTTGTCATGATTAATTCATTTGATTATATGCCGATTTATGAGATTCAAGGGATAGTATGTTGATTAGTTTTTTCGGATTAAAATGAAATACATTTTGAACATCTTACAAATTTGGTTTTGATAAAGATATTTATTATCAAAAGTTTTTGTAATTTTTATAATTAGGGTTGATCTATTGACAGGAATATTTTATATTAACCCTAAGTTTATATTTTACATATCACTTGATCTTTTAATATATTGTCATTGTTGTGTAAAAAGTATACATATGTCTCACGAAATAGCTAGAGTTCATTTATAAATATATATCATTTAAAAATTTTCATTATAATATAATCATAATAATTAAATTTTGATTTAGTGTTAGTTTTTGTAAGCTTTTCATATGATCCTATTTTTGCATTTGGTCATGGGTATTGGGATTTCATGAATCAATTACATGTATATATATGGTTTTGAATGATTTAATTTTTATATAGAGCTAATCTTGCTACTTAGTTGTAATTACGAAACCCTAGGAAACATTATGAATTATAATGACGACTTCACATCATATGGTTCATGAGCATGATTGCCTTCCATGCATAATCCTTATTTATTATCATTTGATAGTCATATTGATGGTACAGGATACGATTGTTTGAATTATTAACATCTATTTATATGGATTTTAATGATAATAATATTTTTGAATCACTTCGTAAAGATTGAGATCATATTGACATTTGGTTTTGGTTTTAATTTCATGACACCAACTGACATTTGTTGGTTTAATGATGAAATCATGTTATTGGAATTCAATTTCATAAATGACTGATAGCCATTTCCATTTATAACGCTGTACGAAGCTATCATTCCAGTCTGTGTATTATCAATGCTTCGTTTTTATATCATATGGTTATCGATCCCTGAATTGAATTATTTCGGATGTGGAAGTTCAGTTAGAATTCGAAGTATTAACATAATGTTTTCTGAAGGATTTGGTTAGTTATGATTAGTTTATCCATTACTCATACCACAAAATGCTGGCATTTGTTCTCATTATTTCGAGATTTAGTTACCATGGCCAAATTTAGGGTTCTCGTTCCTGTCACGTATGAATGAATTAGAGATTTGACATTTCACATAATGCCTTGCACTTGGATCCCTATTCCTTCAATTTTCACAACTACATTCGTTTCAAACCAAAACCAGAGTTGCAGTGAGGAGATAATGGCTCCTCTCAGCCGATTTGAGATTTCAGGGCCTGAGCTGGTGGAAGCTAATGAGAAAGTTGCTACATTGTTCGAAAAGATAGGATGGGGTTCGTTTTTTAGATGTTTCAGTGGTCATAATGCAGAAGTTACCAAACAATTCGCTATGAGCTTGAAGGAGACTGTAGCTCAAATTGGGGGTTTTAAATTTATAATTGATGAAGATAAGATTGCAGAAGCAACAAAGCTTCCTCAGACTGGAGAACGTTGGTTTAAAGGAGGAAAGGTCGATAAGAAAAGGTGCAGGTCATTACTTTTACCCTTACCCACCAATGCAAAGTTAAAGGTTGGGGTTTCAATTAAATTCTTAAAACTAGAATGGCGAGCATCTTATGAAATCTTAGTCAGGTATGTCTTTTGTGACGGCCGTCTCTCTCATCTCCATTATTACCATCTACGATTATTATTAGCGTTGAAGGGTTGTAAGCTCAAAAGATCCTTTTTACTTACTTCAAAGCTTGAAGAAAATGGCACATTCAGTGCAAAGTACTCTAGGCAACGCTGATAGGAGCTTGTTCCACCACGGTCGGATTAAAATTCTAATTCAACATCAGTTATCCATTAGTTGTAGATCCTAGGATGAATTATTGGTTGAAAATAAGCTAGGGTCGACATAGTATTGGCCTAATCGTCCTCCCAAAACTCGCAGAAAGTGTAAAGCTCCATTAAAATTTGAGATGGATGATATTCATAAAACCGGGACAGGGGATAGTAAGGTACAGGAAGCAAGTTCACCTGTAGATACTCGTATTAGTAATGATGGTATCAATAAGGTCAATCCCTTTAATGCTGAAACAAATATGGATCAATCTCTATTTGTTAAACGTTTCAGCACATCTGTAAAGGTGGATGGTAAATTGATAAATGATGGCAAAATTGACTATGTTACTCATGAATTCATCTCTGATTTATGCACTCCTAAAAAACCTTGTGATGATTCTACATGAAATCTTGAATAGTTAGCACAAGTTTGTTGTCATAGGAGAAGGTGGGTAAGGGTGAATAGTTAGCACAAGCTTAACTTATTTTCAACCAATAATTCATCCCAGGATCTACAGTTAAGGGATAACTGATGCTAAATTAGAATTTTAATCAGACCATGGTGGAACAAGCTCCTATCAGGGTTTCCTATAATACTTTGCACTGAATGTGCCATTTTCTTCAAGCTTTGATGTAAGTAAAAAGGAAGATTGAGCTTACAACTCTTCAACGCTAATAATAATCCGAAGATGGCAATAATGGAGATGAGAGAGACGACTGTCACAAGAGACATACTTGACTAAGATTTCATAAGATGCTCGCCATTTTGGTTTTAAGAATTTAACTGAAACCCCAACCTTTAACTTTGAATTGGTGGGTAAGGGTAAAAGTAATGACCTGATACCATGTACACCTGTAACATACGAAATAAAATTTCTCATTAAAATCCTGTTAACAGAAAATAAAATAAAATAAAACAAATTAAAAGCATGCCTGTAAAATCTACGATTTTGCAGGTGTGCTTATTAAAGATTTATTACCTGTCAAAAAAGAGAAATAAACCAGCAGAACAAAAAGAGAAATGACATCATGTTCTGTTTTGAAAACTGATTACTCTTCTTGCTTCAGAAAGTTTAGCTTTGATCTTAATGATCGTCAGCTTCGGTCGATTTACGTGCTCAATCAAGTGCTGGTTAGTGTTTATTGTTGAGTTATTGGCTTCCTTGTATCAATTCTTCTTCAGGTTCATATTCTTCCATCTATTAACCCAATTTAGTAATTCTTCCCTGAATTTTTTATTTTCTTCATCTTTTAAGGCTGCATCTGCTTGACATTCTTTTAATTCATTTTTTAATTCTACAATTTTGGTTTCATAAACTCGATCAAGTACCTGTTGAAGGGTTTCTTCATCCTAATCACGAAGTGAATCATTAGACTGAGAAGAATCAAGATTATTTACATCCTGAACTGGTGATGGAATTCCCATACATGATGGCTCAGGGCTAGACCCACAAGCATCCATACATGATGGTGCTATTTCAAACTTACTTGGATCAATAATGTTTTTGTCCAACGATTTTTCAATATTCTCCACTATGGTAATAGGTTTATTCATATGCATTGTCTCAGGAGTCAAAGACGAAACATCATCCTCTAGTTGAACAACAATTGGCTGAGTATTCTGCTGAATATTTACATGAATGGAGACTGAAGGCGCTGTAGTCATGCTTTAAGTGAATCTTCGTGAACGAGCAGACACAAAACCCTTTGGCTCAAAACTTCTCCTATCACAACAAACTTGTGCTAACTATTCAAGCTTTCGTGTAGAATCATCACAAGGTATTTTAGGAGTGCATAAATCAGAGATGAATTCATGAGTAACAGAGTCAATTTTGCCATCATTTATCAATTTACCATCCACCTTTATAGATGTGCTAAAACATTTAACAAATAGAGATTGATCCATATTTGTTTCAGCATCAAAGGGATTGACCCTATTGATACCATCATTACTAATACGAGTATCTACAGGTGAACTTGTTTCCTGTACCTTACTATCCCCTGTCCCAGTTTTATAAATATCATCCATCTCGGATTTTAATGGAGCTTTACACTTTCTACGAGTTTTGGGAGGAGGATTAGGCCAATACTGTGTCAACCCTAACTTATTTTCAACCAATAATTCATCCCAGGATCTACAGCTAAGGGATAACTGATGCTAAATTAGAATTTTAATTAGACCATGGTGGAACAAGCTCCTATCAGGTTTGCCTATAGTACTTTGCACTGAATGTGCCATTTTCTTCAAGCTTTGATGTAAGTAAAAGGGAAGATTGATCTTACAACCCTTCAATGCTAATAATAATCCGAAGATGGTAATAATGGAGATGAGAGAGACAGCTGTCACAAGAGACATACCTGACTAGATTTCATAAGATGCTCGCCATTCTAGTTTTAAGAATTTAATTGAAACCCCAACCTTTAACTTTGCATTGGTGGGTAAGGGTAAAAGTAATGACCTGCACCTTTTGGTAAGGCTGAAGTATAATTTTCAATAATTATATCTTCGGGTGGTTGAGAAGCAACTGGAATTTTATTTTTTAATGTTATAAACCTCTGGTTAAAATCTTTAATCCTTTCTTTAGATTCCATTTTAATTCGAGATAATTCTAGGGCTAAAAGAGCAGGTGTTTTATCTTCCCCAAATTTATCTAAAAAAGCTTTATTAAATTCACCCCAATTTGTGATTGATCCCTGTACTAACGAGAAGTACTAGGTAGAGGCTCTTCCTTCAAAAGTTAGAGGAAACAATCTACAAACGACATCTTCATGCTGAACGTTCAAAGTTTGCACAGCTAACATGAATTTGTCAACATGCACCTCTGCGGGTTCTTTGTCATCTGGGTTGAACTTAGGAAGAAGTTTATCTGAGTGTTTAGGCAAAGGATGTTGTATACCAGGGACAGTTACAGCAGATGTTCTCAGCCAAGGGAGTTGTGGATTAGGTGGAGGATTAGCTCCTCCTCCCATAGGTACGTTTCCTGCCATTGGACTTCTTTCAGAACTTGAGGAACTCCCTGAATTGGATGATCTTGGACTATCTGGTGGTGATTCAGGAGGAGAAGGTGGCTAATCAAAACCGCCTTCTGCAGTTAGTCTTCTAGCAGTGTTTGTTTGAATAGTTTGTCTCTGATGACTTCTCGTTTGATAACGTGGAGTGATATCAACTTCTTGCAAACCTTGAGAAACTATGTTCAATTACAGATTACGTCGTTGATGCCTAGGTAGACCATAATCTATCGAAGATACACCAAGTTGATCGGCATATGCTCTTGTAAGAATATGTCGTGATTCTTCCAAAGTTTGATTACTTTGTTCAAGAGTAAATGGAGATGTGATATGATCACGTTCAAGGATGCTCCTAACAGTTTCTATAAACAGTGATCTACTGGCTTCTGGACGATGTTGGCTGGTTGAAAATTTCTCATTAATTTTTCCTGCCATTAATCATTAACAGGCCCTCCTTCTAGCGCCATTTGTTGGCCTGATTTTCTGACCTAGGACAACAAGGATATTTTGCCCACACAATCAGCTTAAAGCAGCGTCTAGTGTGTTTGGAATAGCAAAATATCGTAGGTTATGGTCCTGCTACCAACTGAATTTTCCTCTTAAGGAGAAACTAAAATTCAGCAAAAATCTATCCTAATGTTATCTCTATCTAAATAAACCCTAAAATTATTTTCAACTACCTAAGTTGTCCTATAATTGCTTTGTTAAGGAAAGTCTTTGGTTTTTTAAAGATTTTTATATTTAATTTTCTAAGTATAAAAGACTATAAAAATTACACAAATCCTATTTAACAACTGTTAAATGTAAACTATACTAAAATAATATTAATCTGAACTATCTAAACTATCCTATCTATCCTATCTCAGCTGAGAGCGATTTTGAATATTATATTAATTATCAATTAATAATATGATAAACAGAAAGATAAGGAGTAAGATCTAAATAAAAATACTTAGATCATCTACACTAAATCATTCTGCTATAAAATAACTTGACAGAGAAACTGAAATTAATAATTACTTCGAATTTTCTGAAATGTCTAATCAATTAATAATTAATAACCAACATTAGATATTTGTATAAGAAATAATGTTCAGTATGAAATCGTTGCAACAATACAAATGAAATCAAACAGACATAAACATATATATATCATCATATCTTGAATTTTCAGTAGTAGCACCGAAAAGTAGACACACTGAAAAATTCAGTGACAATAATATACTAATTCAAATACAATATTGCTTTGACAAAGTGAAATATTGATTTATAAACACAAGCATAACAAAGTATACTGTGTTAATGTTAAATATAGAAGATCATATACTGAAATATAAAGAGTATCCAAAATAATACCAATCACGATATCAACTTGGAGATTTCCAGTCACATCCCATTCCCGAAGATAAAACTTCAGCCAGGAACAAAACTAGTATCAAAATAGTATTTCGAGTATTTTTTGCTTCAGTCACTCCCTCCCTATCTCATAAAAATTACCAACTTATATAATACTACCAGTCTTTCGATTCAGTTTTTCTATAAATGCTATATGCAAGATTATAGGAGCCCTATAACTATCAAAGAGTATTGAATCTCTTTTATCAGACACTTGTCACCAGAAGATAACAACAAAAACAACTAGCCTGAAACAGTTGTTGGTTTAAAGGAACTGGAAAATTCGTGGCTGTTTCGAAACTCTAGTCTTCAATACACATCCACGTCTTCCAACTAAAACCCAGAATATTAGAAACGTCTTGAAACTGTAGAGGATAGCCATGACATGCCCACCTGTTTTAAACAAACAACAAGCATATTAAAAACAAATAATAACAAAAATAACAAAAGAAACCATAATTTAAATGTGTGCCTGTAAAATCTGCGATTGTACAGGCATGCACAAAAAAAAACTTTGATTACCTGTTGACAGAGAAACAAATCACGTAATCTGAAAATGGAAATAATCATCAAGTTCTATTTTGAAGATCAACCACTCTTCTGGCTTCGGCTAGTTTGGCTTTAAGCCTAATGATCACTAACTTTTGTTTTTCTATTTGTTCAAGAAGATGTTTATTGGTACCTATCATTGATTTCTTTGCCCTTTTGTATTGGTTCTTTTTGATGTTTACTTCCTTCCACCTGTTAATCCAATTTAATAATTCTTCCCTGAACGTCTTGTTTTTCACCTCCATCAAATCTGCATTAGCTTGACATTGTTTAAGTTCAGTTTTCAGTTCTATAATTTTACTCTCGTATACCCTGTCCAGAACCTGTTGGAGGGTTTCCTCCTTTTTATCATGACACGAGTCATCCGTTTGAGAAGAATCATGATGGTCTATGTCTTGACCAGGTGATGGAAAACTCATGAAAGATGGCTCGGGACCTGAACCATAGGCGTCCATACACGATGGAACAACTTCTGTCCTGCCCGACTCTGTAATGTCTTCGATCAATTTTGCACTATTATCCCTTATAAGAGTAGGATCATCCATACAAGTAGTTTTGGGAACCGACGATGGAACATCGTCCTCAAGCTGGATAATTTTTGGTTGAGTACTCTGTTGAGTAGTCATAGGAATAGAAGCTGTAGGTTTATTGTTCATGCTTCTAGTAACCCTTCTCGTACAAACAAACACAATATTTTTTGATTCAAACCCCCCTCTATCATAGCATACCTGCGCTAGTTGTTCTAGCTTATGCATAGAATCATTGCCATGTTTATGAGGAGTATTTAGCTCAGAAATATTTTTATGATCAACAGTGTTAACATCTTCGTTTTTGGTTAACCTGTCCTCTGTTTTTACAGGAGTACTACAATGTTTATTAGATGGGGATTGATTAAAGGGAGCTTCAGAGTAATAGGGAGCTATGTTCCCGACCCCATCATCACTGATATCGGTATTTATAGGTGGATTGACTTCCTCCAGCCCTTTATCCTTTGATTTAGCCTCATGAACATTACTAACTTTGGGTTTTACGATGGCCTTTCATTTCCTACAGGTCTTTGGGGAAGGGGTTGGCCAAAATTGAGTCGGCCCAAATTGACATTCAATTAAAAATTCATCCCATGATTTTCCATTAAGAGACAGCTGATGCTGTATTATAATTTTGACTAAACCATGATGAAATAGACTTCTATCAGGATTATCGAAACTTTGAACCGAATGCGACATTTTTTTCAGACTTTGCCAAAGATAAAACAGTAGATTAAGTTTACATCCTTTTAATGCTAACAGGAGTCTTAGGTGATAATAATGTAGGTGAGAAAATTGTCCATCACACGATACATACCTGACCAAAATATCATAGAATGCTCGCCATTCCGGCTTCAGAAACCTGACTGAAACCCCAATCTTCAGTTTTGCACTAGCTGACAAAGGCAACAACAAGGACTGACACTTCTTCTTGTTTACTTTCCCACCTTTAAACCACCGCTCCCCAGTCTGTGGGATCCTCGTTGCCTCTGCAATTTTGTCTTCATCAACGATAAACTTGAAACCCCTAATCTGTGCTAAATTTTCTTTCAAACTCAAAGCAAACAGTTTGGTCACCTCCGTGTTATGGCCACTAAAGATCCTGAATAAATGCCCCCATCCAATCTTCTCAAATAGCAAGGCAACCTTCTCATCAGCTTCAATAAGCTCTGACCCTGAGATTTCAAAATGACTAAGCGGAGCCATGGCCTCCTCACCACTATCCTGATTACGAAATGGAATGAATGGATTAGTGAAGAGGGAAGGGATAGGCACCCAGGTAAAAGACATGATATGAAACGTCAAATCCTCACATGCTTCATGCCTGACAGAGATGAAGGCTTCAAGTTTGGCCATTTTAACCAAATTAAGAGAATATGAACTCTACAACGTACGTTTTGCTATGATAAATGCATGACTAACCACGACTAACTGTAAATCTTAACCAAATCTACATATCAGGGATCATTTGATTGATGGATCATGAATCAAGACATTGATTACACAAAGTGGGCATGATGAGCTCATACAGTGTTACGAAATGTAATGGTTATCAGTCATATACAACATTAAATCCTGCTGATACGATTCATTAACTCATTCACAACTGTCAATCAAAACGAAAGGTGTTAGCCAAATCTTCATGTCAAACGCAGCGATCCAAGTAACAGGTGTTAATTATTTGACACATGGGTCATGTATCCTCATAAAACGGTCAATTAATGATCTCTTTCGGATTATACATGAAAGGTGGCAGTGTTTATTAACATGATAATATAGTATTGAAACAGTAAACACTAGTGTTTGCAATATAACTAACTAATAATCTAAATTAACACTTGGACCACGTATATACATAAAGTTTCATTTTGAAATAAAGTCTTAATACTTTACAAAACCTCACCCATTAATATCCCCAATCGAATTTGATAGGATGCATAGCCATTAAACTATGGCATATAAAGATTTCAAAATGATATTTATTTATTTGCTTTTTCACTAGCTATATATACACAATTTTTACAAAATAATGATATGATATTAAGTTACCTATAGAATGTGAACTCTTTAGGTTTTAATAAAAATTTTAATTTTATAAATCACCTCAAGTTCTAGGACTTTTGGAAGTTTATAATATCTTATCAATAACCAGCTTCAAACAAATTCAAAATGTGTTTTCGTTGAACTCTAATTAGCATACTATCTCTTTAAATTTCTTAAATCATATATAATCAGATAGATTAATTAATGATAGAATTGATTATATAAAAATCTATGAAATTGACAACTACTAATTATCAAAACTATGAAAATGTTGTCATTTGACTCTTCTATAATTGAGAGTACCTTCAGAATCGAAGATTCTGAAGGTACTCTTTTATAATCTTTTAAAAGTAAATCATAAAAGAGAGCCGATCTCCCTTCATCTTAATGAAAAACGAAGGGGTTGTTGCTGACTTCCAACAAGTTCATAATCGAAGCCCTCAGGCATGCTGATGGTCTTAGATGGATCCCCATCCTGCACAATGATGAGGTGATAGGGCTCAAAGAAAGGCCTCCACATTTCAAGAAAATCCAAGCTCTGGATCGTGGGTATCACTATGTCCTGCTCGTCCCTCAGGATGGGGGTGGCAGCACTGGGACCTACCATTGTTGCTTCTTGAGACGGATTTGAATCAGCTACCTAAGTTCCAAAAAGGGAGAAATGTAAGAAAATGAAACCCACCACAGAACGAAAAGAACTTTTCACTCTCAGATCTGGTTTGGTTAAATTTGTTTATACAACTATATATAGTATATGGAGGAGCAGGCCGACCAAGGATATGGTCAGAATATTTGTTGGATGGGGATTCACGCTTTTCCCAAATTTCCGGAAAAGCTCTCTGTAGTCGAGGTTTTTCCAGCTCCCTTCTTTAGAGGGAAGGATGCCAAATCTCGTCCAATGCATGCGAACTTCCTAAATCCGGTGAACTTAACCTCATAGTTAAAAACATAATTAAGTTAATAACATAATTAGAAAGGGTTAGCAATAAGTATCTCTCAATAATGCTCAGTTGGATTTAGGACATTAATCGCTCTAATTGATAGAAGGGTTGATATATCCAACAACAACAATAATTGCATTGCTATAAATGTTTATTGAACGCCTTAAAAAAATGGATTTTACCAATTCTATAATCTGTATGGTTTCCTTATGTCATGGTGTCACATTGAATCTTTTAATACATATCTACATAAATTAAAAATGTCCTTTTTTCAAGTGTTGAAATGGTGCAATTGGTTAAAACTTGACTATTATTTACCCATTTTTATTTTATTTTATTGTTATATAAACAATTTTAAAATAAAGATGTCATTATTGATGTAGATTTAATTTTTAAAATTGTTTAATTAAAAGGCAAGTTGAAAGATTGCCAATGCTTTTTAAACAATGGATTGGAAATTTAAACTTCATTGTATTGAATTAGGAAGAAACATGTTGTCAATTGGTATTTAATATTGGGATATGTGATTCAAGGAAACTTTGACCTTTCATAGAGTACTCACCTACCATTATTATTCATTCATTTTGTTGAACTCCATATCTACACTTTATAAAAAAATTAAAGCAATTAATCTTCCTAAACATGCTTGACAACTACTGTTTGTCAAGGATACAGTGGTCCGTTGGTGGGGCTAGATGGATTTCATTCCATCCACCCCGGTTCAATTCCGGTGAGACATGTTCTGGATTGGATGTTCGGTTGACGGTTTGCTAGACCTACCATCCATGGAACTGGGGAAGTTTGTTGATATTTCTCATGAATGTTTATCCCCCTACCTAATTTCTCTACTCTCCATCCTTGCAAAATACACTTGGTGTCAATGGTGACAGAGGAATACAATGTGTGTAATACCTCGGTTTTGACCCTGTTTGCATTAAAAGGTAGATGATGTATATATTGTAATTAATCGTGGTATGGAGCTAAAGGCAAAAGCCCCACCATCGATTTGGTTGTGTCATGTTTCGGCGATTGGAATCGTTGCTGATGGTATATCGTGCTATCTGGCACCTTATAGTTTTGGCATCATGTAAATATGCACTTTAATTAAAATGAACCCAACCAGCTATGTCAATGCAACCATGATGAAAAGGGCATGATTTTCCTAAGGATGAGGGGGGGGGGGGTTGTTAAACCATGAACCTATGGGGAAAAGCCATGTGTCAGCTATTAAAACCTGATGTTGGTTGGACAGTTATTGCTGGGTAGTGGTGGGTGGCAAGATTATCAGTCCTTGCCCACATGCACACTCCACCAGTAGACTCTTCACCCTCACGTTGGTAGGGAAACCATTACCCATTACTCCATTCTTGCTCATCCTCATGCACATGATTCTTCCTTTTTTTCCTCATGCAGCGAGCTGGAAGAGCAGCCTCAAGGCACAATTTCTACTGTGTGTGTGAATGTCATGGTTGGGGAGTATTGATGTGGGTTCATTCACGATTTTCCGGTGAATAATCCATTCATTTTTTGTGTGCATATGTGTTTCCATACTGATTTTGTGGATTCTAGGGGTGTATGTTTTCCTTACCGACTTGGGGCTGTGTATTTCCTATTACTTCATTGTTGAGATCAAGGCTGTTGTTTTCCCCATGCTTTTTTGTTTGTTGTGGGTTATTATTGAGTCGTTTTGTCCACGATAGGGCCAAGAATGACTCAGGGATCAAATTTCCCTGCCCAAGCTACGAGTTGCTTGTTTTGCTGCATGTATGCAATGGTTGGTCTTCGGACTATGTTGGAGTGGGGTGAAGGATTGGTTTGCTTGATAAACCTGGTGTGTTTGGGAACCACACAGATAGAGGTAGAGGGATGGCTTTATTCTCCACAACCTCAGAATAACACTGGAAGGGAGGTCAGGGCCTGAGAGACTGTGTAGCAGAGAAGGGAAGCTCATCCGATGCATCGGACAGCTGAGACGGAAGTTCGCCCGACGGGAACCGGCAGAATGAAAATTTCAAGATTTGCTTAAGTTTGGATTTTGTCAGTGGAATCAGCGGTGAGGAGCCAAGGGTTTCGGCAGAGAGAAGCCGACGGTCTTGGATGGGTTAAGCCAAGACACAGCCGACGCGGAACCTCGGAGGAAAAAAAATTTTGAAATTTTTTCTAAGTGTTGGGATATTTCGGAAGCCTTCAGATGAAGACCGCCAAAACATCGGCTCATTTAGTTGAATGACCATCCGATATAGACCATCGGTGATGGTGAGAGATAGAGGATGAGAGCGCTGGCGTGGAGGAGAAAGGTAAAGACGAGCCGAAGTGTCGACAGAGATCTCATGAAGACCACCAAAAAATTAGAGAAAATTAGTTGATTGAGCAACCGATGCAGCGGCAGAAAGGAGAAAGAAGATTATTTTTCCAAAAATTCTCTCAAGTGTTGAAATCATCGGAAGCCTTTAGCTGAAGACCATCGAAATGTCGGCTCAGATCAGCTGAAGACCACCGAAACGTCGGCCCATTTAGATGGAAGGACCCCTAATGCCGTCGGAGGAGGAAGTGTAAAGAGCGCTGAGACTTTCGGTTGGAAAGGAATGAAGGCATTGCAATGGCGGCAGCAGGTAGATGATGAAGGTGCCGATACGTTGGCAGAAAAGAGAAGAAGTCAGAGCTGATGAAGCAGCTGGAAAGGAGAGAAGGCACCACAACCACGGTGGAAGGAAAAGGATGATGGATCTGACATGTCGGCTCAGTTTAGCTGAATATTGCCGAGACATTGGCGCATTTAGATGGAAGGGATACTGATGCTGGCGGAGGTAAAAAAAAAAGGTGACAACAGAGCCTAAGTGTCGATGAAGATCTCCTAAAGGAAGCTGATACGTCGGAAAATTTTAGTTGATTGAGGAGCCGATGCAGCGGCGGAAGATAAAAGGAAATTTTTCCAAGAATTTTTCTGGAAATTTTTCTAAGTACAGAAAACATCGAAAAAATTTAGATGATCGATCCACCAACATGTCGGAGAAATTTAGATGATCAGCCCACCGATGAGCGTCGAAAAAATTTAGTGGTTTGGACAGCCGATGAGCATCGGATGAAAGATGAAGATCAAACCGCCGAAGTGTCGGAAGCTTAGTCAAATAGCGACCCGATATGTCGGAAGCTTAGTTTACTAGCGACCCGATACTTCGAAAGTTTAGTTGGGAAGAGACCCAATTTAACAAAGGAAACTTTTTTGTTTTCAAGCGAGATTTCTCAGCAGATTTCAGTGGCTTTTTCAGTGGGATTTTCAGCAGTTTCCAGTGGATTTTCAGGGCTAAAAAGGAAGAAAATTCTAGGTGGCTGAAGTTGGAATTCTAGACCAGAATACAATTGTGTGTAAAAGTGCATAAATTTGGTGAAAATTGTCATTTTAGAAGTAGTATGATTCTCACACCTGAAGTCAGAATGGAGCATGTGGATAGGCGTTGGAAATTTTATCCAGCAGGGAACAAGGGAGAATCACCAGAGTTTGAATGAGGAGCATAAAAGTACTAGTGGTTGTTTGAAAAAAAAATGTTGTTGTCAATATGGACAAATCCAAGAATTGCATGCCGAGAAGTAGCAAAGACCATGTAGTCGAACTAGCTGTTATGTGGAAGAGGAATTCCATGCAAAGATGAGGGACTTGAAAAGGGAAATTTCCTTAACCCCTGTCTTGATAACTATATTTATATTTCATAAGTTTTGTACATAAAATTTATGAGGATATGTTTTTTTGCACGAATATGATATTACATATTGGTAAAAGTAGTGGGGTTTTTTGTATGCAATAAACCACTAATGGTAAATATTGTGGTTGATAAGTCAGTATTTGTGTTGGTATTGGTGGCAAGACCAACGATAACATGTTCATGGCTGAAAATGTTGATGATGTTGATGAATGTGACTAGCAACCCTATGGAGAAGGGGATTAGGCAACAAATCCCATATCAAAAGTTGGCGAGTGAATTCTGCAATCTCCTACAAGGGACCAACCAAACTGGTAACATCAAGGTTGTACATGGGAACCATGCAGGTAATGGTTTGATTATGATAACCACATAAGTGTTGAAAGAAGATTGGGTAGGATTCCATTGAACTACATCCAGTAATCATAGAATAGTATGCATTTAGATTGAAATGTATTCATATGAATGGCATACTGTCGTAGTGTGGTGGAACATGGAGTGTTGAAGGAAAGAGGTATCACACCCTGTGGTTGTTTAGAAGTTTACCCCACATTCATATAGAAATGTATCATTCCTGTATATGTTGTTATGAGCTTAGTAACCCAAAGAAAGTGAGTACTGGTGGTCTTGATTATGGTAGGGCATCCTATATGAGGTAGTCACAGTTAGGCCATAGTATGCTTGAATGCATAGTATCCCTAAATCAATACAAGGTAGCATTGAGTGGATATGCATTAAGAGATTTTATAAATCTTGTAGTTATGCATTGAATGGATGCATATGAAAAGTTTGAGTAAATGTTGTAAATATGCACACATAAGTGTGGGTGCAAATGTTGTGATGCATTGCATGAATGCATCGAGATAGTGCATGTGTTATTATGACTAACCAATGGCTAGAATGATGAATTTATGATAATTCTAGAATCCTTTCAAGAGCTATTATGAATGCAGAATAGTAAGTGCATGAAGAGGGTAGTCATGATCAATTGGCTGCCAGAATGCTCCATGGAAGGGCAAGGTGGTACAAATGATACACCTTTGAAGTAAGGAGTATCTAAACATTTCATTTAAATTGCATAAATGATGCGACTATACCTTGCAATTTTAGGATGAGAATGATTCACGTGAAGTAAATGAGTTTTGGTAATATTGATGTGATTAACAAATGGAAGTTTTTGAATTCTATAATTCTAAAAATGCTTCAATGATTGTTGCAGCAATGAAATGTTATATCCACGGAGACTTACAAAGTGTTTGGTTGATTGAAGTTCAGATTTCAGGTAGATTGTTTGGGGCATGGCAATGTGGGTAAGACCATGGAAAAGGCCGAAATCTACCATGTGAAAGAGCCAAACCTCATGAGAAGAATCTCATGATTGTGAAAATAGTTTGTGTGCAGAATGGGTTGTCAATTTGGACTTGTAAATTTCATATTTGAGAAAGTGCTGATAACCACTAATCACTATTGGCTTGCATAGAATTGTGTCAGGAGGACATGTTGTAAGTGGGTGTTCATGTTATGCTAGTAAGAATAAAATTTCAATGGGAAGAATGGTTCCGCTTACAAGAGACCAAAAAATGAGGATTACCTCATTACCAAGCAAATCAATTTCTGTAGTAGACAGATTTGCAAATTCATATTGAATTTAATTACTAATGCTATTGCTTGGTTATGGAACAATCAAATTTAGATTGTATTAGTAGATGATGATTGACTATTTGGCTACTTGATGAATTTGCCAGGGGTACACATTGTAGGAAGACCATGTGTGATGGCCTGCAAGAGCCAAACTTCATAGGAAGGTTCCCATATCTTGGAAATGGATTTCAGGTGAAACTCCATTGGACATTTTGGGAATGTCCCATCTGCACTACATGATTGGTAAGCAACATGAGTGAGATGATATAGATTATGTCAGTAAGACATGTGTGGGATATGGAATGTAAGAAGGATTTGGGATGGAAAACTGAGGGACTGTCAACTTGGATAAGGGATCCCCCATTCCTCATTAACGAAGGAATACTGCATCGACAAATGGATAAGTGTTCTGTGACCCTAGCTAAGAATATGCATGTCAAATTGTTAAATTCAATATGCAGAGCATGTTTTGATTTTATTTCCATTATGACAGATTGCTTGAGTATGAATAGGGCCTACATGGCTCACATCGGAAAGGGGTGCACACTTTCCCGATGTTGGGTCATGAAAGGGTTTTCAATATTGACTACACCCTAGGGAGTGGACGCACTCCTAGTGTTTCAATACTTGATAGTGAATGATATGAAATATGGTTACAGTTTTAGAGCAATAACATTGATGAGTTTGCTCATATTGCTTATGTTGCCAGGCTAAATAGATGCAATTTGGTCTTGCACACTAAAGAGAAAAGGTAAACGGTTGCTGTAAGGGGTTGTGGTGTAAGGGTTGATGTGTATAAAAAAGGATGTTGTGGAGGTTGTTGGGATTGTGGGGATTTGATGAGGATATTGTGGAGGTTGTGTGGATTTGATGAGGATGTTGTGGAGGTTGAGGGGATTTTATGAGGTGTTGTGAAGGTGTTGCTGAAATAGGGCTGTTATATGCCTAGGGCTCCATAGTAGAGCCTTGACCTAGAAATGGTCGTGGTAAAAATTTCCTTCCAAGTTGGCGTGAAGGTGTACTGAATGGACATTAAATATTTGATGTTGTGGAGCAGCCTGCGTGTTGACCTAACATCCAAGTCCATAGGCAATTCCAAGGCTTGCAAAGAAAAGCAGGACCCTATGGACCAGAGAGGAAACACACAATACAGATAAGTATTGGATTATCTTGCAGCTTCTTGCTTATGAATATACATGTGTATATGGTTTGGTTATGATATTATAAGCTCTTGTTTAGAGATAAAAACGATGAGAATAAACTAAACATGTGAATCTATTCGATGTTTGAATATAGGTTTCGCTGAGAGAGAGGACTATGAGGGCATCCTAGGGGTGCATGTGGACATGTGACTGTCCTAAAGAGCTCAAAATGAGCAATAATGAAAAAGGCGCTAGTGGGTCTGTGAAGGTCCTAGCAGCCGAGAGTTGTAGACAAACCATGTGGAGAGACTCCATGGTTGAGAGGTCTGGAATAGACCATAGACACCAAGTGTCATGGCCAATTAGAAGGGTTGGTCCAACATTCACAGTGAAGTGAAATTGGCTAAGAGCATGAAAACCATAGTGGTGGTGTGGGTTCTAGAATGGAACAAGACAGAGAGGGAAAAACTCTTGCTGCTCTCTCTTTCTTTTTTTTTACTATATATATATATATATATA
>LPNX010854886.1:0-70881 GCA_001517045.1 Pseudotsuga menziesii
TATATATATATAATCTTGTACTTTTAAAATAAATTAAATTCATGAATGATATTTATATGAAAAAAATATGTTAGTTATGCATATAAATTAAATTAATTTTTTTAAATTTTATTTACAAGTTCAAGACAAATAAATGTTAAAGGACAATAAATTTTTGGGAATTTACAATGAATCTTAGTTAAATCATTGTAGAGTTATTTTATTAATTTTATTTATAGTCAATTTAGAAAAGTAACTCAACCATGGTTATTTATATTGTGCATAAAAAGTAGTGTAGAGGTGAGTTGTCATATATACCTACCCCATAAAACCCATAACTCATAATATTTTAATATATCTTATATTTTTGTAGTACATCTCTTAGGAGGCCCATTTTTGACCTCAAATTCTCTCTAATGGTTGGGTGTGGGACTATCACTTTGGTGCGATTCTTAAGTATGTATGGCCTGAATTGCTTTACGGCCTTAAAAAGTGCATAAGCTTGTTTATCAACTGTGGGATAATTCAATTCAGCCGCTTGCAGACCAGTGCTCATAAATGATATGGGTTACTCATCTCCCCCATCTTCTTTCTGTGTAAGCATAGCTGCTAATGAATCATCAGACGCAAAAGTGTACAGAATAAAATCCTTTTCAAAATTTGGAATTTTGAGTGATGGTGCATGAGCAACAGATGTTTTTATCTTACTGAATGCATTCTTCTCCAAATCAATCCATTTGAACTGCGCTCTTTGTTTAACCATTTTCTGGAAAGGTTTGACGATTTGAGCGAAGTCTAGTACAAACCTTCACACAAAGTTGATTGTCCCCATAAAAGATTGCATACCCTTTTTATTATGGGGTAAAGGGATTTGTTCTATGAATCTAATCCTCTCCAGGTCTATGGAGATCCCTTTCATAGAAATGACATGACCCAGTAGCTTTCCTTCCATGACTGCAGACACACATTTCTTGGGATTTAATGAAATGCCATATTTTTGGCAATGCTCGAAAATCTGTTTTAGATGAAATGTATGCTCTTCTCTCTTTTTTGAAAATATTGTAACATCATCTAGATAAAGCACAACACTATGGCCAATCAGACCACAGAAATCTATATCCATGGCCCTTTGGAATGTAGCTCCAGCATTGATAAGTCCAAAGGGCATCCTCCTATATGCAAAAGTTCCGCACTTAGTTCTGAAAGTGGTCTTGAGCCTATCTTCTTCTGCTACTATGACTTGATTGTAACTGGAGAATCCATCCAGTAGAGAGAACAGTTCGAAACTTGAGACCATTTGTAGTATTTGTTCCATGGGTGGGACATGATAATTATCTTTATCTAATGCACAATTAAGAATTCTGAAATCTATGCAAAGTTTGATTTCACCAGACTTTTTCCGCACCGGTACCAAATTAGAGACCCATTCTAAATGTCTGACTTTAAATATGATTTTAGCATCTATCAGTTTTTCACTTCGCTTTGAATTAGTGGTTCAAGCTTTGGATGCATTTTTCTTAGGGGATGCTGATAAGGTTTGACTCCAACCTTGATCGGAATCACATGTTGTATAATTTTAGTGTCATACATCTTTAGGTCTTCATAATTCCAAGAAAATACATCTTCGAAATGTCTAAAGAAGGTGATGAACTTACTCCTTTCGCAAGGAGAACAACAGCTCCCCAAATTTACATATTTGGGTTCAGCTTCAGTTCCTAAATTTATCAGCTTGAATTGTAAAGATGAGCTATGAGTCTTGACATTCTCTAGCTTTCTAAACTTGTTATCTAAATCAAACATTTGTTCAAAGGTCCTAACTCCTTTTGGAATAAAGTTACTGAAATTTAATTCCGCTTGATGTTCTTCATCATCTATTATTGCTCCTTTGAAAGTATCATCATTTATCAAAAACTCCAAGATTTGTTTATCATTGTCAAAAACCCTTAGATTTGTGATGTTATCTAGAACATAAGGCAGGAAAAGTAATTTAATAGAGCATCTATTATTTGAAGGTACTAACCTTGCAACTGAGGTAGCTAGTAAGTCAACTGCCACATTCTTTAATCTACGAATTGACACAATATTGAATGAATGAAAATTTATCAGCAAATCCCAAACTTCATTTTGGTAATCTTTCAAATTTGGTGAAATGCAGTGTATTTTTTTCTGAATTTGCTTAACAACGATTTCAGAATCTCCATATACTTTCATATTTTTTACTTTCAATTCTATTGCTTTTTTAAGTCCCTGAACTAGTGCTTCGTATTCAGCTGTGTTATTTGTGCATTTGAATTCTAACCTACATGAAAGAAAATGTTTATTTTTTTCTGGATCAATCAGGACACAGCCAGCCCCTGATCCTTCCAATGTTTTAGAACCATCGAAATAAAGAATCCAAAAACTTTCTACTTCTACTGAAGTTGAATTACGAACTACATCTGAAACTAAATCTACTATGTTACAGTCAATCTCACCAGCCCACGAAAATCGAAGGAGATCAAGTTGGATATCAGGTATACTACTGGCTTCTTCAACTTAGTAATTTCTCGGTTCCATTTCAATGAAATAGTTTCCCAACACAAATTTTACTGGTTCATTTTCCCCTTCTAACTGAGTCACATTATATTTCATTTCAGGCTCTCTTAACACTTTCATATGATTTTGACATCCTTTAAAAGGAAACTAGAAATTGGACCAATATGATGCAAAATATCCCTCTAACCTTGCTGAATAGTCTTGGCTCAAAACTAAACCATAAGCATCTAGTATGTCTGCTACTACAATGTTGATCTACTGACATACCCTCTCATCTGTAGATAAACGAATCAAAACATCCTCCATTTCTCCTATTAATTTTACTACTATTCTGTCTAATTGAAGAACTTGTCCAGTGGTTGGTTTAGGTTGACCTTTGATTTTCTTGTAGACTGAAAGAGGCATAACATTGACTGATTCCTGTGAATCTACTAAACAGTTATGCACATTTTAATTGAAAATATCAAAGGTTAGAAGGAATGTTGGAGTTTGATACCTAGATTTTCCTCCTAAACTTGCCTCACTAATCTCTTCCTTAGGTTGGTTCTCACTGGGAGGCTCCTCCTCTGGTGTCTCAAGTGCTTTTAAAATCTTCTCCTTTTGTTGAGGTAAGTTGCACATTTCAAACAATGATATATTTTCTTTATCCTTATTAATGTCTTCCACAACATCATATCCCATCTCATGTTCCTTGAGATTATTCTTGACGTTGTTAGTTTTAATTTCAGTAGGCTATACGGGTGTATTGACTTTCTTAGGATTCTGACTTGAAATGACAAATTCAGGTATTTTAACAGTTGAAGTGTTGTTATTTATCTTCTTCATGTTTCCTTGAAGTTTCTTAATATTTGGAAGTATTGAATTATCTTCTTTTAATGGATTCTGACTTCTTGTTGTTACATTTGTTTTTGATGTTTCTTCTTTGTCAAGGAGGTCTTCATCTTCCATGTTAAACATTGAAACACAGTCCCATAAAACCAAGGTATCTTCCTCTTGTGTTTCTGTAGGTTCATGATCTTTCCCTTTCTTTTCCTCAGTTTCTGTTAGCTTGGAATCCAATAATTGGTTCATTAGTAATGTCATATAATTCCATTGTGGACAATTATTCTCAGAATGAGGTTGTTGATGGAACGTGCAAAAATTATCCATTCCTACATCAGTCAAATTCATTGCTGGAGGGCTGTGTGGAGGAGGTTTAGGTTGACTAATGTCTTCTCTTTTTTTATAATAAGGCTTATATTGCTTATGAGCCTCCTTTTCCTTTTCAAAATCAATCACCCGGTTCAATAACTTCTGCATCATCTTTACCATCCCATCTAAATCCTGTGATCATTCATCCTTAGGCTCAATCAATAATAACATTTTTTTTTCCGTAAGTTCTTTCATCTGACTGTGTATGATAGTGCTCTATGCTGTACATTTCTGCCTCTACCTTCTCAGCTTCTTCATAGGTTTCTACCAAGGTGGGTCTAACCATTCTCTTGGCGAACATGGCTAGATCTGGACCGAGATATGAGGTATAGTACTCAATTAGGGCATGCTCAGATGGTTTGTCAGGTGCACTAAAGTTGTTTAGGTAAGCAACAAATCTTTGAGTGAAGTTATGTACTTTTTCTTTCTTTTCTTTCTTTAGAGAAATTAAACCTTTCATTAAAGCTGCATGAGTTTTCTGGATTACTTATTTTCTTCTGAACAATATCTCAAAAATATTCCAATTCATGATTGAATTTGTGGGTAAGGAAAAATACCATGAAGCTGCTTTTCCTTTCAGGGTATGAGGAAACAATCTACAGACTACATATTCATGTTATGCTGCTTGTAGCCCTTCTAAATCCAAATAGAAACTCTGAAAATTATCATCTATGAGAATTCCTTCACTTGGTTCAAACTTGGGTAACATCTTGTCAAAAGTCTGAGGCAAATCATGCAAGGGAGGTGTCAGGTTTAAAGAAGACCTAGCCCTCCAAGCAGGTTGTGGAGGTGGCTGATTTGTACTCACATTTCCATGATTCTGAGTGGGGTATGTAGTGGGGATTGAATAGGAGTATGAAAAGGTGAACAGTGAGGGGAATCTGGCCCCAATTGATCCAAAGGTTGGTCAAATTCTTGTAAGGTTGTTTCTACCAATTCTTCAAGATCTTCCACCAACACGGAGTCTTCCAATTGAGGGCGATCCTTCTTCTGATACTCTCTTCTAGGTAGGACAGAGAAAATAGGTAATCCTCCAATATTTTTCGCATATGGCCTGGTAATTCTCCTTAAATAATCAACCACTTCATTATCAATGGGATAAAGATACCCCATTTCCTTTTCTTCAGGAGTGGGTTTGTGAAGCAAACTATTTTTAGAACTGTCACTGGTAGAGTAATTTTGAGAAAGCGGGCTTCCTTGACCAGCCATGCACTGGTGGCCCTCCTTCTGGAGGCAAAACTATTGGGGACTGGAAAATCGTAGGTAACAATAGTAGGGATTATCCCCCAAAAACATTCCCAACTAGCTCGTTATTGTTTATTATGGGGAATTTGTCCGGTGTACGGTCCAGATATCGTAGATCAAGTAACGATCAAAGTGTTTTACCGGTTATGGCTCGGTCCACCGTAGGTTTTTTTTATTTTTTTATATTTATGTATGATGTGTAGGTGCCTAACTAAATGTAGGTGATAGAGATAATGAGGAGGGTCATGATGTGATGTCCAGGTTCTTACCTCTCTTGCTCCTAAATCACAAATAAAGAAAAACTAACTAAGACTAATTAATCTATCCCTAAGGAGCAATACTGTAATTAATAGTGAGTAATATATTGTATAACATGCATTAGGAAATATACAGATAGCTATTAACATTTCAGAACACATGAATATCAACAGAAAAATGAACAAAGATATAGCTCATTGTTAATTTAAAATATTCATTACTCAACTATGAATGTGCAAATTTTACAAAAATAAACAAGTGCACATTCACAACATGAAGGAATTCATAAGTTAGAACAATCTCGCAGTTCATGGAAACAAGCTGAAATTGAAATAATTCATATCCAACCAGCCCATGGAAAACATTTGAAACTCCGCAGTGCTTTCTCCAACTGAAAAGTATAACTCTTTATTATAAGATGGATTAGTTCTCCTTACAATAATATTTCTCAAATGTGGTCTGAAAAAAGGTCCTTCTCTAACTAAAACTTGCCTATATTTATACAAAAAGAAAAAACTCTTAGGATGCCCCTTGCTTCCTTTTGGGGTTCCAACCTTTCTTTTACAAAAAATTGTCTTGTAGCTTGTGCAAAAAAATAAATATAATATATTACACTATTTATCAATATTCCAAAATGTACCACTAGGAGGACCCATCTTGCTCGTTTATGAACCTTTTCCATGCATTAGCATCTACTGTTATGCCTTCAAAACCAAAAGGCTCAAGGAATCAAATGCTAATCTCATGCTTGGAAACTTGCATCTTTACACCTTCTATTCTAGCTAGAATTAGGTGCATCTGGTCCTCCAATAAGTGTATGCTGACAGGTGCATGTGATACTTCCTTTTTTAATACCCTTTCATCCAAATCCTTGGCTTGCTGGATTACTTGTTCATCCTCACTGTATCTGTCTTGTAAATTTTTTAAAAACAATTCATGTTCAGGAAGCACTTCCAATCTTTTAACAGCAGAATTATGACATTGGTTATAGGTCAGCAGTACTCTCCTGCAAAATTCAGCACAAGCATTCTTTGTCTTCTTCATTGTCTTTTTCAACTCCTCTACAGTATTACTGATGAATTCAATTAACTCATATTCTTGATTCAATTTCTGTTGATCTTTGATGGATGGGCCTGCGGGAGATTCTTTATTTATTTCTACCCAAACCATTCTCTCCTTTATAATTTCCAATATATCTTGAGTCCTATCTAGAAAATACAAAGTGATAATTACCATTTCTTCCAACTCAGTGTCTATCTACTGGACTTTACATCTTTCCTCTTCTATTTGTAGTTGTAGCTAATGTATTTTTTTCCTTAGCATCAGAGCATGCTTCTTTAGAGGTCGGACATCGGCTTTCTACTCCATGGCACTCTTTAGTGACATTGTCAATGAATTCTTATTCTCTTTTAAAGCTGCTATATGTGTCTGATATTGCTTCTCCTTTTCTTCCGCAGTAGCTTTCTCTATTCCTAGCTCGGTAACTCTACTTTCCAACCTACTCTTTTCCTCATTCAATTTTCCAAATGATAACTGAAGATTATCTTTGTCATCCTTTAAACTCTGATACACCAACTGTATTTTTGTAACTCTGCCAAGGTAGCTTGAGAATTCTTCTCTATATTTTTTGCAAATATTGGTAAAGCACCCTTATTTGCTTGTAGAGTCTGGCATTCTGTCCTTGAAACCTTGGCTTCACCTATCATGTCTTCATATTTTATTTTTAGATTCTGACTTTCTTCCCTTTCTTTCTTCAAGGTTTCCTTCAGCTGAGCTGCTTTCATTTGTGACTGCTCCAGATCAGTCATTATCCTGTCCATGTTGTCTTCATTCGCTAGGGTTAAAGCTACCCCAGCCCTTTCCATTAACCATGGATCCTTATGAGTACCATGTACTACTGTCTTGTCCATCACCATCCTCCCTATTTTCCCTCTAGTATCTACCTTTTTCTTAGTTCTCTTAACGATTCTCTTCTTTTCTTTGTCATAGAATATAGTATTAAAATCAGGTATTTCCTCCCCTTCGGTATGCATGAAAGGAATCAAATCAAATTCAGAAGTTGAACCTTCTCCTAACATACTTCCAGAAGGAACAATAGGCTCCAATGGATCAAGATCGGACTTTCCTTGTCCTTGACCTGTAGAATCTTTTCCTTCTTGTACATTAGCTTGCTCTATGGGCTGATTTTCCTTTTGGGGTTCTGTTAACATGAAGCCCTCACTTTCTTCCTGTATCTTCTTTATCTCAACTTCCTCTTTTATTTTATTTTCTTCTTACTCCTTTTTAGCTGCTTCTTCTAAGGCTCATTTCTTTTGTTCTTCTTCAATATTCAACCAATTCTCTGCTTCTTGTACCAATCTGCTAGCATCTTCTTCTCTTTTCTTGTCCTGTTCCTCTTCGAGCTTCTTAGCTTTTTCTGCAGCCTTTCCCTTTCCATCCATAATTGCTATCTTTTGTTTGAACCTTTTCCTAAAAGCTGTCATGTTCTTTGCATTGTGGAAGGTTTCCTCATCTTTATCCCAAAAATTAGTGTACTTGAAATGAACTACTGCTTCTTTACAATAATCAGCTACCTTATTTTTGGAGTCATTTCTGTGAAAGTTCATTTCTCCAAAGTGAAAATATTCTAATTCTTTAACAAACTCTGCAACATTCTTTACCCTTGAAAACTTATAACTTCAAACAAAGAAATGTACTACAGGGTACACTACCTTTTTATGTTTAACCAAAAAATTCCCTACTCCATCGATGTAGTCTAATAGCTTCCTTGTGGAGTACATAATCGGTAGCATATTTTGGGAGCAGAGAAGGAGCTCTCGAACCAACATATGTCCTCACATACAAAACATCATTTGTTATATAATAACTCCCAAATTCTTGTATGACCTTGAATGCTTCCTCTGACATGCCATTGCATTCTGTTAGGAAAATTAGAGTATATAGGGGCATGATGAAATGCTCACAAATCTCCCTGTAGTAACTGTAATACTTATGAGCCCAAAACAATTTATAAGCTATGTATACTAGGTTTCTATCCTTCTCCCAATTGATTTTTAAGGTAGGGAAAGGATGAGTGCACAATATGCAGTCAATTAGGATGGAGCTCATATAGAATTCATATTTATTTTGGGATACTCCTCCCAATGCTACGCTGATGCAGGCTGACAGGTTATTTGACACTATGCTTTCCCAGTTAAAAATAGTTCCCTTTGTAGCAACATGATAAATAACGGGTATCCATCCAAACTTGAAACTTTTCCCATTAGCTCTCCTGAAGATTATGTTCAACATTAAAATGATGAATCTATATAGGGCACGGAGAGTTGATGTCTCATATTCCCCAGAAGGTCTGGTCCTGAATTTTTTCGCCTAGATCATGATTTTCTTCACCGTTTCTACCAAGTCCAAACCTGACTTCTTTAGCCAACCTTCAGTTAGATAGGTCTGTGGTGATGGTAGATGATTTTCCATGGACACATAAGTGGGGCTATATGCAACATAGCCTTGTTTATAAATATGTGCTAGAATCATCCTCGTCACATCTACCCTGGGAAGGATCTAACCTATCACTTCAGAGCATGGAAAAATCTCAGGCCTGGTAGCTACTTTCATCAGGGATGACCTCTCAATATTCGTGTATATGTACATATCTTCAAAACGAGCATCAGGCACACTTTGGCTTGAAATCATTCTGAAAATATATCCCCATTTGTATTCTAGTTCTACTCCAGTAGTCACTTTCCTGTCTTCATAGATGAATTTTACCTTGGTTATCACTTCTACTTCAGGTTCCTCTTCAGCCACCTAGGCTTTCTTCTTCTGTCTCTTTGGCATATTACTGTAATGTAAATCAACCTGAAAAAATCACGTAGCATGTTTTAGTCTAACTTACTCTAGCAGTTGATATAGAAATAAACAAGAAAACATACAAAATTATTCACCTCTTCGACATGCATGCTAGTAGATTTATGCCAAAAAAATACAGTCTTTATGAATGACAGATTTAATGAGAAAAACCCTACAGAATGTTGCCTCCTAAACCTGCCCAAGCTTCACTTGTCTCAAAACCCTAGTCTAGAAATTATTCTTCATCTCATACAGGTATTTTTATTTGTATCAAACCTTTTCCACCGCTGAAAATCAACAAAAACTCCCTAACTCAAAACTACTCAGTTTCACCGTACTTCTTAAAACAATGCACAAACTCCTCTTTCAAACAACCCTGTTCAATTGAATTCCCTCATGAATCCCACGGTAAACTGTGGCTATAGGGAAAACAAGTTCCTAACCTCAAGTTGACCATAAAATGATCAAGAAAAGGGTGGTGCAGATGGAGAAACGCCTATCTGCACGATCCCCTAAAAAATCATGCAAGAGACGTAGGCATACTCATAACCCTTAACAACAGATAGACTCAACTTTTCCACCAAATGAAATCTCAAACAAAGTGCAAGGCCTTTAATGGAGTAAAATATTCACAAGAACAAACCATAAGGAAGCAAAAAATCTAACCTCTATGCGGAAACCTAACCTCTATCCATTAAACGGTTCAAACAGTAACAAACACCACCCAAAAAGACAAAATCACGGGTAAACCTACCTAGAAATGGTGATGTGGGTGACCCAGACGAGGAAAATCTTTCCATAGGTGTAGAGGAGGACAAATCGGATCCTGACAGCTGTGTGTGCACAACTTCTTTGGACAACTTCAATGGGAAAATGACAAGTCACATGGCATAATATAACATATATATATACCTATGACCGGGCGGGAATCCATCGGTGGGTAAAACATTAAAACCATCGAAAAAAAAATAGTCTGGAGGATAACCATAATAGCAGCTGTGAAAAGAAATATGGACCCGTCATTACATAAAAAACAACCTCATACGTCGGAGACACTATTCACTATTCTCAGAACCACTTACTACTAGCTTTCCACAACGTCGGCTATAGACTGCTCTACCATCCCGGTGATCACTTTAGGAAACGGGTATTGGGGCTCGGTGGAGTTAGATTCTTCGGAGTCGGTAGAGAGAACATAATGTTTTTATATCATTTCAATACTAGCCGTCCAAAACGTCGAGTGGGATAAACACTACACTCTGGCCTGTTTCGGTCAACCAACCTGACCGCGAAAAATCTTATACTGTCGGATACGTCTAGCACTAAGGAGCCAAAAATTCAGCAAACAAGGTCCGAGAGGATGAAGAGACTTACTCCTATGTATCGGCGAAGGGTTATAAAGTATTTCGATACACCCCTTGGTGAGCTAGATGACTCTACTTCTACATCATTGGAAGGCTAGTCCACTATGCTTCCGATATCGGAAGGATAGCTGACTAGTCATCTGATAGAGAAAAGTAAAAATACCAAGTTTTTAAGAGAATTTTATGAACTCAGAGAAAACTTTAGCAATAATAAAATACTCCTAGGCCAGTTTAAAACTCAAACAAAGAAAAGGGGGGACCCTAAAAATAAATTTTATAGAGGAATTGTTGCAGCTGGAATAGGTTCCAACAACCCCACATCCGCACAATTCTATAAATGTTTAGTAGGTGAAATTATTTGTTGTGAAGACCCATAATTGTAGCTCCCTAAAGCCAAACCATAGCTTGAATTTTCACAAACTTAGCTTCTGGTGAAGGTTTCATAAAGATATCAATGACCTGATCATTTGTCTTGCAATAAAGAAGACAGGAAGTGTTCTCCTACACCAACTATCTCAAATAACGAACATGGAGCTTGACATGCTTTATCTTGTTATGAGAAACATTCTTTATTAGCAACTTGAATAGCTCCTTGATTATCACAGTAAATAACAGTAAAGGTCTAAACAGGAAATCCAATCTAATCGAGAAGCTATTGAATCCAATTTGACTCTATTCCTGCATTGAAAAGAGCACGATACTTGGCTAAATAAATGCAATAGACCAAGGTCAGTCATTTCAAAGGTATCAACAAGTTGTTTCTTAAAACCCAAGATAAGATCGACATTGTTTCAAGTTATGACTAAATCATCAACATACAGTGCCACAATTAGAGGATCACCATGAACATGTAATACATAGATGTTGTGATAAGATCCACAACATTTGAAACTAATATTGACAAAGCAATGATCAATCTTCTCATACCAAGCATGATGTTCTTGTTTAAAATTGTACAACTACTTTTTTATTCAATGGACAAGGTCAGAGTCTGTCACAAAACTATGAGGTTGGTCCATATAAATTTCTTTAGTGAGACCTCCATGAAGAAATGCAATTTTCACGTCCATTTGGTGAAGATCCCAACCAAAATGATCAACAAGAGAAAGGATCAGTCGAACAGAATTCATCTTCATGATAGGAGAAAAGGTTTTAGTATAGTAGATGGGTGCATCCATGGAGATGGGGTTTTTACCTTGATCGAGTAATTTTTAAATCCTCGATCGAGGGTTTAGCAAATGCTCGATCAAGTCTTTCTTAAACGCTCGACCGAGCTTCTGCTAAACCCTTGATTAAGTTGTTAGAACCTCGATCGAGGGTTCAGCAGAAGCTTGATCGAGGGTTTAATAAAACCTCGATATTTCTATGTGTCTTCTAGTGGTGTAAACCCTCGACCGAGGTTTTAATAGTATCTCGATCGAGGGTCTAATAAACCCTCGATCGAGCTACTGTTAAAAAATCGGTCAAGGGATTTTAATACCTTGATATAGCTACATACCTTGATAGAGGGCCTGAAAAACATAGAATTAGCCCTCTTACAGGAAAATCAATATTTCTCTATGTATTCCAGGGTTTAAACCCTTCCATTCTTGGCACATAACTGACCGGAGTTTATACTGATAAATTCATCACCGAATCCTCTATCCATTGAGGTATCATGCATGCGTTTTGGCATTCATATGGGTTTTTTTTTAATTCGTTCTAAAACTTACACTTAGAAAACCTGACAACAACTTCGAAGAAGCTCAAAGAAAAATACGCATGGTAAAAAATACACATCCAAAAATTTCTTAAAAATGCACATCCCACTCATCGGCGTGTCCTCTTCAAATGGGTATCTTTGGTTTTTCAATTTTTAAAAACAGTGAAAAAAAAGTCGGGATGGACACACTTGTGTATAAATTGATGCTGAAATAAGATGTGGTCACTTTCGAAAAATAATAACTAATTGTATATTGCGAAATAAATTAACAAAAAAATATGCATACCACTGCGCATTTTGTCTAGATCCTGCTCATATATATATAATTATTAATGTAAGATTGAATTATTGGGGTGGGACATGAGCTACTTATTAACTTCAAATTTTTAAGGTCACACGGTTCATTAAATGCAAAATTTCACACATTAAATGACATCTTAATATTTTTAAAAATATCATTACGAAGTCAACATAATATTCTACAATTTGTTTTTTTACTGCAATTCATAATTCACATGGAATATATATGAAGATGATGTCGGAGAAACCACAATAACCAGTTGACAAGGTCGACATTTCAAATCCATATCAGGAATAATCATGAGGACACAAAGTCAAATGTGGAGAGTATGAGAACAAAGGCATTAATACCTGAGACACGGAGAAAAAATGAGAAAGGGTCGGCTACTAGGGTTTAAATGGTGAAGACATTAGGGTTGCTTGTTAAGTCAATAGTTTGAATAAGAGTTTTATAATTCTTTTTTTTTTATAAAAAATATTAATAAAAAATTTTAAATTGTTATTTAAATTTAAATTTTTAATTTTTAAATTAATGTTAGATTCAACTTTAATTTTAATATTAATTTTAATATTTAATTTTAATTTTAAATATAATTTATAAATGTTTTAAAATTAGGTATGAGGTCCTTAGTTAATTAAGATTAAGAAATTTTATAAACTTTTTATGAAATTAATAATATATATATTTTTTAATTTGTTATTTAAATATTAATTTTAATATTACTGTTAAGTTTAACTTTAATTTTAATTATAATTTTATTTTAATTTTATTTTAATCTTAAATTTATTTAAGATATTTATGTCCTTAGTTAATATAATTAAGATTCAAAAATTTTATAAAATTAATAATAACTTTTTTTATAAATAGTTAGTGATATATTAATTTTAATATTAATGTTAATTTTAACTTTAATTTTAATATTAATTTTATTATAATTTAATTTTAATTTAATTTAAATCTTAAATTTATTTAAGATAAGGTATGAGGGCTTAAATTATATTAATATATTTTTAATTAATGAGTGCCTAAGTGCCTAAATTAGAAGTGCTAAGTTTTATTAGAATAAAATTGTCCTAAGAATTAATATTATATATTTTAAATGTGAGGAGCTCTAAAATCATCTAGGATGAGAAATTAGAAACTGAGTGAACCTAACAACTAAATACTAAGGTCTTAGTTACTAGGTTCTTTATTAATTGATTATTATAAGATTGAATAAGAATGTTTGTTAGACGCAAGAAATACTGTGGCTAGAGGAGTGGGGATGTAGTATTAACCTAGTCTAGGTGAATTAATAATCCAAGGGAGGTTAATAGGGTTCCAATTAAGACCTAAGAAATCTATAGCCTAAGTCAAGTAACATTTTAAAGTAAATGGGGGGCGGGGTCCCTTTCTTTACGGTTGAGAATAGAAGGATGCCAGCTTGTGCTAACTTCGAGGCCTCCATCCATATTCAAATTGTTTGGAAGTTTTATTATTTCTAAGGCTTCCCTAAATTTCCTTTTGAAGTAGTGGTATTCTTTTGCGATGATTTTGGTGTCTTCTAGGAAAACTTGGTGTTTAATTTTGGAAACATGATCTAAAAGAGATGAGGTATGGATATGTTCATTTCTAATGTCAGCTCCATGTTCCTTTAATGTAGTGTGAAAGGAACGTCATGTCTCAGCTATGTAACTGTTCTTGCAAGAATAAGGGACCTTATAAACACCTCTAAATTGTGTGTGATCAATTGGATCTTTTACGTATCTCATTTTCTTCCTAATGGTTTCTAGGGGTTTAAAAGAGGTTGTAATATTATTCTTATTAAGGAGTCTAGATATATTATCTATTACCCCTTGAATGTAAGGTAAGTAAGCTCTTGGGTTGGTGGTCTCTTTATTGGAGTTTTTTAAATTAGCATAGCTTTTGTGTGAAAGGAACGTCACGTCTCACCTATGTAATTGATCTTGCAAGAATAAGGGACCTTATAAACACCTCTAAATTGTGTGTGATCAATTGGATCTTTTACGGATCTCATTTTCTTCCTAATGGTTTCTAGGGGTTTGAAAGAGGTTGTAATATTATTCTTATTAAGGATTCTAGATATCTTATCTATTACCCCTTGAATGTAAGGTAAGTAAGCTTTTGGGTTGGTGGTCTCTTTATTGGAGGTTTTTAAATTAGCACAGCTCTTGTTGTGGGCTTTGTCTAGGGTTTTCTTAATATCCTTGGGCTTGTAACCTATGTTAGTGAAAACTTCTTTGAGGTGGTCTTTTTCTTTCTCAAGGTGTTCTGCATCTAAGATCCTAGAGGCTCTAACAACTAGGGTGTTAAGAACCCTTTTCTTTTGATATGGGTGGTGGTGGGAGTCTGCGTGGAGGTAGCTCTCTGTATGAGTCTTTTTTATGAAGACCTCATTTCCTAAAGTACCATATTCCTTTCTAGTTAGAAGCACATCAAGAAAGGGGATGCTCCCGTTCTCCTCTAGTTCCATTGTGAACTTGATGTTGGGGGAGATACTGTTAATATGTGTAAAGAAATTTCTGAGTTCAACATCACCATGTGGCTAGATCACATTGGTGTCATCCACGTACCTCTTCCACTTAGTTGTATTCAAAGGATAGGAGTCTAGAGCTTCTTTCTCAAACTTTTCCATGAAAACATTTTCTACTATGGGTGAGAGGGGAGATCCCATGGCTACCCCTGTGGTTTGTTCATAAAATTCACCTTGGAAACTGAAGAAGGTTGATCTAAACATTTATTCTAACCTAGTTGTGTGAGGATCAGTAGCCTCCTTAATGACTTGGATTGCTTCATCCTATTAATTTGTCACAGTAATCTAGGGAATAAACATAGTCTCATCAAAGATTAATAACAATAAGGCATGAAAATGGTGTAATTCTACTACAAAATGAGTAGTTGCTCTGTATATTCACACAAAGAATGAGTAATAGAATACAATGATCATGCTGCAAGCATGAATAACAAAACAATTCGAATTTCTAAGGAGGTCATTCAAATTGAATGAGTGATTCTAGCTTAACTGAATGTAAGCCACATTCAACACTCAAGTTAACCACTGATCAAAACCCTAATTGACTCAACTGATCCTCAACTGAAGTCAGAGTGCAATAAATGACTGATTCTAACTGAAATTAGCTCAGACACATGTCACTGCAATCCAACCAACAAGTGGTAGCACATCAATGACTCCAATGAACCCCGATGAGGTTAACTGAAGTGTAACTGACCATCAGAAGTGGTTGGAGGCGCCCCTGTTGACTCCACTTGATTGAATAATCAATAAATAATCAATTTAATGAAGGAAGGTTCCTTCACTTCTATGTTTAACTAATTGTAACCATCAGTTAGCAATATGGGGCATCAATGATACTCAGATCACCCCCGTAGTGCTCCAGTTAGCCTCCCTGAATGTAGGAGAAGGCTAAGTTAGCCTCCTTGACTGAAGGTAGGTGTGGGTGTGCTCATGCTAATATCATCCAGTTCTCCTTTGATGTTAATTAAGTTAATAAAACTTAGGATAGTGGTTTAACTAGGCCAAATTGACCAAAATGAGTGTGTATGGTGGTAAATATCTCCAACACCCCCCCTTAAGCTATGCTCAGGAGGAGTATAAAACATAAAGTGCATAAGAATTCTAGGGCCCCAATAGTTAAGGCCATAGGTCACCCTATACAATAAATTAATTTCTTAATATAACCAAGGAAACGGGGAAAACCTCATGGGAAAAAATACCCCCCCTCAAACTAAGCAGCAAATCAAGAATTGGTTCTTCTATGCAGTAGCATCCTGAAACTGTGCATGTAAACCTCTGAATCCAAACTAAATGAATATGTCTGGAGAAATATTCCACTTTGGAAGAAGAAAAATGTGCTCAACTGAATCAAAAATATAAACAGCTGCACGGTGAAAACTGGACCCATGTAGAGCAGCTGAAATCATCTGAAGAGAGAGCAAAGGTTCTTAAGGATTCGAACCATGTGTGGAACACTCAATAAATGGATATGTTTCAGCCTTGAACAGAAAACCATGAGTGGTAAAATCAGCCCCAATTCTTAGGAGCAAGTGTCCAAGCGGATGCAGAATGTCTTCCTCTTTACTAGTTCTGTGAGGAGATGAGCATGTGACCAAAGGTAGAGAAGCCCTGGGACTGTGGAGAGTGAATGATTGATCTCCATAATCTGATATAGCTTCTGAAATAGAAAATGAATCACATAATAAAATATCATCAACCTCATATGAGGAAACTAACACCAAGTCCCCATCAGCAGTTTTGAAGAGAAAGTGTGGTACTTGATTTTTCACACTGGAATTGGTGAGAGCAGCTACAAGCATGACTGAAAGCTCTTGGATTTTAAAATATGAACCAAAGAATATAATATAAGAAATTAAATCATATCTAAATAGTTTCAAAACAGATCCAAAATTGTGAAATCAAATCAAATCCCCAGCAGTAGTTTTGTAGGGGACTTGCGGTACTTGTTTCTTCACACCGTTGATGAGAACAGCTACAAGCAGTACTGAAATATTATGAATTTGATATATTAAACCAATAAATATCAGATAAAATCTAAATAATATCATATCAGATCCAATAAGGTTAATATCAGATTCAAATAAATGGTTAGTCGAGACAGTGGATGCACAACTTTCTTCTTCTTCAAAATTCTAAATTTTGGTGCATGCAATCCTGCAGGAATTTGCTGGAATATATAGATCATGGGGAGAAAATGGATCAATATGGTAATCTGATATTTCTTCAAAAATATCCAAGGTATCACATATTTGCACACCAGCAGAAACATTAGAGGGAGAAAAATCAAATTTCTCTTCACTTTCGGAAGAAATTACTGCCAAATTTTGCACATAATTCAAAGGAAAATCATTGGTGAATGTTTGCATGGAAGTGAAGCAGTGTTTTTCTTCAATATCAGAGATTCGAATGTCTTCTTATATTTCAGCCATATGAGGAGATGAGATATCAGAGATCTCATGAACTTCTGGAGCATCAGGAGAAGGAGTCACTGCATGGAGACTTTCTTCAATTCGAATTGACTGTGTAGAAGATTCTGCTTCATCTTCATCTTGAAAAACTTCATCAGAGAGAGTAGAGGCCAAGAATTTTGAGTAAAGAACTCTTGTGGATCTGGATGTGATCTCCAAAGTGCTATTATGATCCTCATTGTGCTTTCCAAAGGCTTTGTCCAATTTTGTTTAGAGATCCTTTGGGTATTAACCATAACCAATAAGGTAGCGCAAGCTAGGAGAAAGGGACAGACATATTGCTCCAAAAGCTCTATCACCATCATTTATCCAGTCATTTCATTTTGATAAGACTCTTTTCCAAGTCCAATAGAAACCTCATAGAGACCTAGTCTCTTCAGAGATGCAATCATCTTCAACTTCCATTCTGGATAGCTTGTGAATGGGGTGAGAAGAGGGACTGATGAGTCCATTCAAAGTTGTACCTATTAAAACCTGCAAATCACAACAAAAGCTGAACCATAAGGTCATACAGCATACACATTTTAGGCTTTCATCACAGCCAACATAGTTGATTAAGCAAGCTTGACCAACAATTTCCTTACTTGGGGTATTAAGTGGTAAGCATTGGCTTCTAGTGCAGTGCTGGAATTTTTGAGCTTTGCTCAATTTTTCATGCAAGATCTATCAAAAACCCTATTTTTGAGAGATTTGAGCTTCATCCCACCATGAGATCTGATACCGTATCAATTTGTCACAGTAATCTAGGGACTAAACATAGTCTCATCAAAGATTAATAACAATAAGGCATGAAAATGGTGTAATTGTGCTTCAAAAAGAGTAGTTGCTCTGTATAATCACACAAAGAATGAGTAATACAATACAATGATCATGCTGCAAGCATGAATGAAAAATAAATTTGAATTCCCAAGGAGGTCATTTGAATTGAATGAGTGAGTCTAGCTTAACTAAATGTAAGCCACAGTCAACACTCAAGTTAACCACTAATCAAAACCCTAATTGACACAACTGAGCCCTAACTAAAGTCGAAGTGCAATAAATGACTGAGTCTAACTGAAAGTAGCTCAGACACATGTCACTGCAAGCCAACCAACAATTGGTAGCGCATCAATGACTCCAATGAACCTTGATGAGGTTATCTGAAGTGTAACTGACCATTAGAAGTGGTTAGAGGCACCCCTGTTGATTCTAGTTCATTAAATAATCAATAAATAATCAATTTAATGAAGGAAGGTGCCTTCACTGCTCTATTTAACTAATTGTAACCATTAGTTAGCAATATCGCGCATTAATGACACTCAGATTACCCCTGGAGTGCTTTAGTTAGCCTCCTCGAATGTAGGAGAAGGCTAAGTTAGCCTCCTTGACTTAAGGTAGGCGTGGGTGTGCTCATGTTGATGTCATCCAGTGCTCCTTTTATGTCAATTAAGTCAATAAAACTTAGGATAGTGGTTTAACTAGGCCAAATTGACCAAAATGAGTGTGTATGGTGGTAAATGTATCCAACACATCCAAAGGTATCATAGTGAAAAGTGAAACCACATCAAATCTTAATATCATGTCTTTGGGTTCTAATTTCTCATCTCTGATTAATTTCACAAATTCGCTTGAGTCTTTGATGAAGGACTCTATATTTCCTACTAGGGGACCTAAGGTTTTAGCTACATATTTGGCAATTTCATAGGTGGGGGATCCTATAGTGTTGAACATAGGCCGAAGAGGAACCCATTCTTTATGGATTTTGGGAAGGCCATAGATCCTAGGTGTGATCTCGTTGGTTGGGATTAAGATATTTTTTGATACATCGTCAAGGTTTGATTTCATTATAGATTTCTTAACATATTTAATTACTTTATAAATAGGGTTTCTACTTAGTTTCCTATAACTACCACTAGTGGTGAGATGATCCAACATTTTATTGTTGTAATCTTCCCTATCCAAGACTACCGTGGCTCCTCCTTTGTCGGATTTTAGTATAACTATGTCTTCATTTGATCTAAGGTTTTTATTAAAAAAAAATTGATAAAACTCTTATTCAAACTATTGTATTAATGAGCAACGCTAATCTCTTCACCATTTAAACCCTAGTAGTCGACCCTTTCTCAGTTTTTCTCCGCGTCTCGGGTATTAATGCCTTTGTTCTCATACTCTCCACATTTGACTTTGCGTCCTGATGATGATTCCTGATATGGATTTGAAACGTTGACCTTGTCAACTGGTTATTGTGGTTTCTCCAACATCATCTGCAACTAACCACCATAGAAATATGGCAACAAGAATATATGTGTTTCGAGGGCTTCTATCTAGCACATGAGTAAAAAATTAGGTTTTCATTGCCAAATTTAGCGAAAAAGTCTTACCCACCTTCATGAAATCACCCATATTTCTTCTTACTGAGAGAAGCACTTAGAGGCCAAATGCGCCTTGTGTCATCAACAACACCATCAAAGTTAAACTTGATCTTATAGACCCATCAATACTTCACGACATTCTTTCCTTGCGGTCGAGGAACAAGTTCCCACGGCTTATTCTTCTTCAAGGAATCAATTTCATTAGTCTTGGAATTCTCCCATTCTCGCACACTCTAAGCATCAACATATTTATCAACATCACAAGTTTCAAGTACTCATGCCATCAAAGAAACATTTCCATATTGTTTCTAAATGCAAGTATGTTGACCAATACTCGAATTTCCAACATCTGGTCCAGTAGCTTCATTTTTTTTAATATCCCACCGAGGTAAGGAAGTCATCGGTGAGTTAGTTTGATTTTCATTAGTTTAGGAAGCTGAAATATCGAATTCAATAGTCACAGTAGACTGACCACCAGTCAATTGAGGAGAACTCATTGGTGTGGTCGATACTCTAGAAATAGATATAGTCGATCTTGACTCTCCAAGAATATCAAAAGGACCACTATTCAAAGGACTAGGAGAGGAGTTCAATAGATAAATTATCTCATCAAAGAATACATTGTAACTGAATATGATCTACTATCTGATAGAATCAAACATCCTATAGGATTTCGACTAATCAGAGTATCCCATCATGATGCAAGCATGGCTATTTGCATCTATTTTATTCCTGCAATCGTAGTTGATATGCGCCAAGGAAACACATCCAAAGGCTATGAGATGAATGACAGAGGGTTTTTGACAACTCCTGTAACATCCCCTTACTACCTTAAACTGAAATACAAATGTAAGTACACGTCACTGTAAGTATCGATTTGAACTTCCTAAAAGTTGTGGATGCAATTGATAGGGTTAGGAGGATGAAAGCTTGACATGACAAAAAACGATTGGGGACGAATCCACTAGATGGAAAAGGTAAAATATCAGTGAAGCCTTCGGGATATAGTAAATATACCTGGTGTCATCATGGTTTTGATGACATACCAAAAGGAATCTGGTTACAAATCCTCACCTTGGACTTAAAGTCATTAATAGTAATTACATGCTCATCAACTCCTTACATGCTTAAAATTGTGGGTGAGATCTGTAATTACTAACATAAATTAAAGTTAATATATAGATATTTATCTATGTCTAATAGACATTATAAATATTAATGGAACCATTGCAAAGTTTAGTTAAATTGAAAAATTGTTAAATATACAATTATTGACTAATTTTCTATAACGGTGAAAATGGCTTTTTTCTTAACTGATAATTGTAATGGGCGAAACCATCAAAACTGAGTTATGATAAATGACATTACATATAGTTATAACGGTTAAGAACTATACCCTTATTTTGGAGCATTATTCTAAAGTTATACTCTAAAAGGAAGATAAAGATAATGGTTATATATATATATATAAATTAAGGCTATAAGTTTAGTATCCATATTGTTAACCCAAAAAATCCCTCACTCAGCTCTACATGGCCTACACCACCCAAGGACATCCATGCACGACCCTCATTTGACCCCATTTGACCTCCACACCCTCAAGAAGGCTTAAAAACATGAAAAAGGGCTTAAAACCCCTAAAAAGAGCCTAAATAGCTCTCATAGGGGATAAAGCCTCCAAAAAGGGGCTAAAACCCCTCAAAGGAGCCTAAAACCCTAAAAGGAGCTAAAGATTGAGCGAAAGGGGATACAATCCCAAAAAAGGGGGCTAAAGCCCTAACCAGGGCTTGGAACCCTAAAAAAGCTATAAATAGAGGGGTGGGGGTCACTCTCAAAACATTTCTCCCTTGCATACTATTATGCTACCCGAGTGGATGCCTTGAGACCATTTTCCTCTCAAGCCATTCACACTCCCTCTCATACATCCTCCCATTGAGCCATAGCTCCCCCATTCTCAAGAGAGAGGTGCTTCTCCAAGCTAGGGCATGGTGGCCCATTTCCACCAAGAGGTATAAGCTTTTTTTAATGTCATTTTTATTCTAGTTTTTCTAACTTAGTTTGATTGCAGGTTCATTTCATGTTCTAACAAGTTATATGCAGGGTTCTGGAGTCTAACTTTGTGTGTAGGGTTTCCATTTCTTTCTTTTCTATTCTCTTTGCTTCATTTCTGTTTCGTTTTTCTTGCATTACCATCATGAACCCTACCCTTTCATCCTATAGATGAAAGGTATACATTCCTACCCTGTAGTAAGGGAGAAATCCCTTATATAGAATTGGTGACCATATTGGGTCGATCCCACAGGATCCCTGGGTTTATTTTTCAAAGTTTTAGTTTTTATTTCTGTTCTGTTAACCTAATTTAATTTTCTGTTAAATCTAGTTTAGATCTCTGCTTATTTGCATTTGTAGTTACTGCTGAGCCTCCTCAAGGCCAATTCGAGCCCATTTGGCCACAGTACAGGTTGTTGTAACCAGATCTGACTCAGGACCAAAATTTTTTCACTTTCTGGAGTAGGTTGCTCTTATCGGGTCCAAAGAGGGGACCGGGTCGCTCATTCTAGCATGATAGATGCGACCAGGTGGCCCATTTTGCCCCAAAAGGTCCAACCCTCTCCCATAATTCATCCTGCTTCTGTTTGTAGATTCTGAGTGACCCTCTCGCCTATTTTTGGGAAAATTTGGTGACCCCATCGCCACATTTGACTTGAAAAGTGCAATCTATCTCTCAGAGTTTGATTTTTTAAAAATTTAAGGACTGTCAGTGTAGTTCAGCTGCCTCTGTCCATCAAAATTGTTTCTGTTCATTTTATTTGCAGTATGTGTAAATCAAAGTGTACATCAATGGTTAATGGATTAATGAACATGAACAAAGCTTGATTAAAATTTGCTTAAAATCAACATCTTGCCTAGCTCTTCCTCCTCTACCTAGTCATCACCCTTCAGGGTATTCTGGGATAAGACGAAGGGTGAAGCTCGTATAGTAATAGGAATTTCACCTATTATTTTTCGAAGCCACTAAAAATGGGTGACCTGGAAGGTAGAGGGGGTAGAGAAGGAGGGATTCTCACAGCGCTCAGCCTCCTTACTATTGACCAACCTTGCATCTAGAGGGTGACCTGTGGATATATGTATGGGCTTAGTCCCATTTTGTTTAGAGCCCATCATCCTTTCCTTGTTGAAGAGAAATATAGGTGCAAGGTAGTCACTTAGTCAGGCTATCATAGTTCAGGTTCACAAATGGTACATGTGTAAAAATTTTTATTACTATTTACTTCTTTCATTCACAATGTTATGAACTCTATGGAATATTCATAAACCATTTAAGCAGCCACCAGGTATAACATAAAGAAAAAAGACATACACACAAACCATACCATATCAATCAACCCAACTTAGTTCATGATGCTGAGTGAGCCATTAAAATTTACAATTTACACTAAGTTAAACATCTGCAGTCTTTGAGGACATAATTAGTCCCTGACTACCTTAACCGTGGGAAGTACTTTGGCTTAGCCCAGAAAATCATTGTGAGGAGTACCATGGGAACCCCAAAGTAGCTTGTCGTTGAGAGGAATTGCCAAGCAAAATGGGCAACGACCCCCACTGATTGACTAGCACTCCCATGAGGAAAAAGCCAAGCGCTATCTTCTGGCAGTCTTGGTGGCTAAGTGATCACCTGAAGCCAATAGGAATCCATTAAAACTAGTGTCCAAAAATCATTACCACCATTTTGACATACAAATCTGACACGATTGATCCCTCATGCTCTTCCTCATGCCTAAGAGGTGAACCACCACAGTACGGGTCATTAAACCGACATCATCAAGACCATTCTCAATGACCTTCTACACCATCAGAAGGCCACATAGCCTCTGATTCAAATTCAAACTCATATTAGTTTGAACCAGATCTGCACACTGCACCATTAAGCCCCATGGATGGTGCAAACCCAGATCCATTTTTTGGCATAGTAATTGCTAGTGGAACCATGTCCACACCACAAACCACCACCTACACCTGTGCAGGTTGCCCCAGCATGGTGATGAAAACTGTCATAAGTCAGCTACCACCACCCATATTGACCAGTCAAGTTGTCCCACCTATAACACATGGGGGATGTATGCCTTCAACCCACACTGTCCCACTTGGGATACATGGGGGTAGTGGCCCTTCCACCTACACTTCCCCTCCTATCATACATCGGGGTAGTGGCCCTTCCACCTACACTATCCCTCCCACCACACTTGGGGGCACTAGCCCGTCCACAATGGTGCCACAAGTATCCCCAATTATGCAGGTGCATCACGTCTCTGCAAACCCCACCACCATGGCTACCCTGTATTACATCAAACTTGGGTCAAACCTTCCTTTCATGGCATGTCTCAACTTGCTTGAATTGGCTCAGTTAATAAATGACCCTATCCACCATCAAATTTATTGGCCTCCCATGCCAACCAAACTTCCCTCAGACATACCCAATTTTGAAGGGAAGGAAAAAGAGTGCCCCCAAAACCACATCATGACGTTTCATCTATGGTGCTCATCAAACAACATTGTAGATGATTCAATCAGGCTAAGACTGTTCCAAGGCACCCTCATAGGTGTTGTAGCCAGGTGGTACATTGAGCTACCACAAGCCAAGTACCCAGATTTCAACTCCCTGGATTTCATGTTCTTGCAATATTTCCAACTCCCTGTCAGATATGACGAAGGGGTGGAGATCTTGTTATCTTGTCTCCAAAATACTGCAACCCACATAACTGACCACATCCATGAGTGGCGGCGATGTCGTAGTTTGTGTAAGATCCAAATTGATGATAGGATCTTCCTGGATTGATTCCTTAAAACCTTGCTCCCACCTTTAGCAAAAGACATCGCATCCGAACATCCCCGATCTGAAGAGGAGGCCATATTGAAAACCCAACAGTTTGATCTAATCTATGCACAGTCTGGATACCTTTACACCATCATTCCAGATGCTCCCCATGTAGGCACCTCCTATCGGGATGCACCAAGGGCATTCCATGTTGCAGATGGAATCATAGGTTCTGTCTCTCACCAACCACAACACCGTTCGACACCACCTGCAATACCACCACAACCAAGCAACACCCCTAGTGTTTCTTACCAAAACCAAACTCCAGACTATGCAAGAATGATGCCCCAATCCAGAGCCAAAACTTCTTATGCACAACTTGTGCCACCCCAGCAGGCCCAGGCATTAGCTTGGCTGACACAACAATACGGGGGACAAATCCCCACATTTGTGGCACTGGAACCTACCCAAGTCTACTGTTAGATCTGATTTTACCACACATGGTGAATCACACTTTTATGTCCTTCCCCATCCCTCTACAGACTCGTTAGAGCCCATGGACCATTTTTGTAACTTTGATGTTTCCAAGATCATCCCTAAAAACATGCAATAATTTATGTACATGACTTTTAATCCCTTTCTCGTGTATATACACGGATTTGACCCTTAAAACCGCGTACATCAGGATGTGTGCAAAAGGCCAAATGATTTGGAATTTTCCTTGATGTGGATCCGAGTCACTTGTCTCTTGACCTTCCATATGCCTTGAGATCACTTGGATTCGATCTTCCATTACCCCATTGAAGAGCTATATAAGTACCCTTTGGATACATTAAAAGGAGAGGAATTGAAGAGCAAGAAAACTATAGTCCATTGTTGCCAGAGCTTATACTTGAGTCTGCATCCCTTTTTCCCTTGGAGCACTTTGTGTTCTTTTCAATCTTTCCTTTTGCTTGTGAGCTTTCTATTGAGAGATGGAGGATTGAAGTGGTGGAGGCCCAAGAGGGGGACTCAGTTTCTCTGATTCGCAGACGTGCCAACAAAGGTTGTCACTATTGTAATCTATGTTTTATATCAATAGAAATATCTTTTCTTGTCCAATAATGTGTATTTAAATGAGTATTTGATCCATGGATGTTTTTAAATGCTTATATGTTATTGATTATATATGCTACAGTAGGTCTAACACAATTATATATAGCATGCTTGTCTTGTTTGCCGAGTGTTGAGATAGCAATTTATCAATACAAGCTGGAGTTGGAAAGCTCAACGGGGATCTACATCAACCGTCTGGAATAAGGTACGAATCGAGATCCTTTAGTGTTAGATATTTGGTTTCTCTTTCATATAGGAAATGATTGATTTCTAGAGTCAAGTTGTCTATTGTGGTACCCTAAGCCATAGGAATTTCTCTCCGTAACAGAATTGGAGACTCCGCTGGGGACGTTCCTTGTTTTTCTTTGGGGTTTGGGGTACAATGTGCTTGATATTATTGACTTGCTTTTTGTTTCTCCTTGTTTCTGTGTTGCATTTTATAGTATGTTCATCCATTGACACTCCCCTTTATTGGTTTGACCCTTGGCCTTATTTTTACCATTGTCTTCTCTGTATACGCAGGTTTTTGGCCAAAAGTCGCGTACATATGCAGATTTTTTGCCAAAATTCACGTATACACGTAGGTTTTTGGCCAAAATCCATGTATACATGCATCTTTTTGGCCAAAAGTTGCGTATATATGCAGTTGTTCTTTAAACAGTCGCGTACATCCTCCCTTTTGGTGAGTTTGATGTTGTGGGAAGTTGTTGGGTGGGTTGTGAGTGTGGTTGGGTCTTCCTTGGTCTGATGTTGTTTGTTGGATGCTTCTTTTGTGACCAGAGACCTCTTTTTCATTCATTTTTCTTTGAAAGTAGTTTTATTCATTTATCCTTTTTGTTTTTCCATTAGTGCATTACTCTTTTTTGTCTTGGTGTCTTGTTGGGCTTGTGTTTTATACTTGTTGTAGAGATTGAGAGTTGTAGATGACTTTGATTGCATTTTTCATTCTTTTATATTGAAAAATACAAGGTAGTTTCATTTTTTTGCATATGGATTTGAGGAGGTACTTGCATTGGATTGCTTGGATGAGAGTTTTATTTAGGCTTTCATATAGGAAGGATTGCATTGGCATTCAGAAATGAATATATATTTATGCATCTCATGTAGTGGCATACCATGTTTTTCATTTGACAAAGATTGCACTTAGCATTGTTTGTTATGGTGTGCACTTTTATTTCACTACTGAGTCTTCATATAACTAGTTTCATGGCCATTTCCCTTTGAGTAATCACAGCTAATTAAAATCAACGCATAATAAAATGAAATACACATTTTTATTTTATAGGGTTCACCAACAAGATTAGGTTTTAGGGTCTTGGAATAGTTCATTGTAAGTTAATTCTCCAACACCACTAAACGAAACATTTATGTGTCTGTCTAGGTGAGAGTGTGAAATTCCTTGGTATAATTAGTGTTTCTCATGATCCTCCTCTTACAAGGGAGTTAAGCAAGAGGCAGTGTGAGCGGTTAATGATTGGGATGACCCATGGTCATAACTGAGTAGCGCCGGAGATATTTCTAGGATTGTATTCGTATCTGGGGGCTCTTTCGAGAGTTTCAGGCTTTGCTACCCTTCCTACGACTGTCCACCTAAGCATTGATTATATTGAGGTGACCTTAGTTTCCTTACCTAGGTTATTGAGAGGGTACTTCGTAGAGGTTATTCTGTAGGTGTCCTGGCCAGGTTGGGGTCGAACAGCATAGTCATTATATGTGTTGAAGCTGAGGGCTACTATAATTGGTTATGTACCTCCACTTGTAGTGTATGGGAGTTTCGAGCCTCTACTAGGTGAGACATACCTACTTCATTTGGGAGCTCACATATCCTCCCCTTGGTTTGCTTGTATTTTGGCTGTAGATTTTCTTAGGAGTGTGCTCTTTGTGCGCTAGTTGGCCTTTGGGATCGTGGTTACTTGAGTACATTTATGCTCTCTTGAGTTCAGGTCCTTTTATTTTTGGCATGCCCGGTATCCTATCACCCATCCTTGGTCCTAGTGTGGACCCTGGTGTCATACTTGGGGGCATCACAGCCCCTTACCGTGCTCATTGATTTGGGAATGGTCATATTCCATCCTCTACTCCATTTGTGGAGGATTTTTATTCCTTTTGATCGGTCTTTACACCGGTGGTCACCCTCATGGGGGTGGTAGTGGATGCATGAATGTTGAGTCTACACCTTACTTTCCTTTTTATGTCCCATCGTTCACCACATTGTTTCCTTTGGGTGTAGTTGTCATGATCATTCCTCCCTATATCCTATAGTTTGGATTCTTTATTAACTATTTTGGGTCATTTTGGACTAATATGGTTGTCATGTAGGGTCTAGTTTTTGTACGCTCTCTCTGAGGTTTCAACCCGTTCATTCCTATCACAGGTATTATGTTTGAACTTGCATATAGGTTAGGATATCACATCCGCTTGCACTTATGCATTGCCTTGTGACCATTCCATCTTAACCTTAGGTACGAACCGATTCCATGGTATCATGGAACCTTCATGATGTTGTTAGAAGTGGTACTATGTGAATGGTAGAGATTTTCTATACATGGGTGTCATATTTAGCTCCCTTTTTGCATTCGGTACCCATGCTGTGAGTCCTCTCTTAGGCCCAGGAGTCCCTTTTAGTCCCACCATGTCCTTGAGTAAGAGCTTCATACTCCTCTTGAACTTTATGCTGACCATTCCCCCAGGATTCCCTTGTATATGTCAAGTTATAATTGAATTATCATGAGCTTTTCCTGCCTCATTGAGCCTTATGCCAGCTTCCCTAACTTTGAGTATCAACCATATAGCCCGATCTTGTCTCATGTCTAGCCACACAAAGCCATTTTGTATATCCTTTGTAGCTTGATTCCCTATTTTTAGTGAGAGGGTACTTTCCCCTGAGTGTCTCTATCCTAAACATGTGTCCTTGCATTGAGCATAGGTATGTTCCGCTGCTTGGAACTAGTTTGTTTGCCCATTGAAACTTGTCTCCTCCTAGTCTGTAACTATAAAGGACTTTTATTATTTTTAAATCTTTTCAAAATATTTGAAAAAGTCCAAAAAAAATAACAAAACCAAAAAAGTCGGATAAGAAGAGATGTTATCTTTGGCAGCAGTCGAGTCATGTCACCTTCAAACAGAGAACTATATATCACATCTGTTGGTTGGGTTAATAGTTTGACTTTAGGAGTTGTACTCATTTCTCTGAGTTTATCTCCACTGATTGGTTAAGCTTCCAGTCCCTATCATTAGAGGAAATTTGGGGTCTAAAATGGGCCTTATAAGAAAACGCGCTAACAATAAATTTTGTGAGTTGGGATTCGAGAACCAATAGAATTTCAATAAAATGAGTCAACCATAATGGTTGAATTGACATATTTGTCATAAAAGAAAACTATTTTTTTTTTCGTATTTTCGACATATCTCTGTGTGTTTTTACTCAAATTCTGAGCGGGACAGCTTGTTGGATGCAAAATTTAATTCCACATCCAACGTGTACCCACACTGCATACTTTTGACAGACCCCACTACTCGAAAAACAAGAAATACCTGAAAAAATGTGATGATGATGTCATCATCACATTTTTTCAGGTATTTCTTATTTTTTGGGTAGCAGGGTCTGTCAAAAGTATGCAGTTTTGGTACATGTTGGATGTGGAATTAAATTCCACATCCAATGAGCTCTCCCACTTAGAATTTGAGTAAAAAAACAGGGAGATATGTCGAAAATACGAACAAAAAAAAGTAGTTTTTTTCATTCTTCCTCCAAAATTAATAACTATTATTTTATTATTTCAACTCTTGTTTTATTATTTTAACTATTATTTTATTATTTTCCTTAGGAGGCCCATTTTAGACCTCAAATTTCCTCTAATGGGAGCCTCTGTCGATGCCTCCTGTGTTGCAGAGATGTCCCAGTTTTGTATATCGAGTCTATGCTGCCTACATTCAATCACCATTCGCCTTTATTCTCTTGTTTGAGGGAAGTTGAAACCTGAGTCGGCCATTCCTCAGTTATCTTGACTTTGCATGTCGATCATTCCTGGTATAGTTACTGGTTTGTGCACCTTATGATCAAGTCCTTCCACATTATACAGCTTTGCTGAGTACCTCATGTTGGATGATGGGGGATGCCTTAAAGCCCTCCTTCTAGCAGATTTCATCCATCAACTTTAGATCATTTATTCTAGGATAAGAATCGAGAGTCATGTTTGAGTGCCTTGAGACTTACAGTCATTAGTGGCAGGTTCTCTCACCATCGATAGTTTTTTGGGAATATATCAATGTCCCCTGATTGATGGATTCTCTCAAGTGTTTGACCTCAACACATTTATTCACACTTGTTAGTTTGCACTCTAGTACCTAGATTCCCATTATCATTATCGGTGGGTGATCTCACGTCTGTTAACGGTATACATCAATGACTAGTAATCAGATGATGGACTACTATGTTTGACCTCGACACCTCTATTCACATAGTAGGACATGTACTCGTAGTGGTTTGTGTAGAATACCTTTCAGATTGGTGGCATCTCATATATGATACCTCCTTGATCGTGCCAGTGTTCATGAGATTTCAGCTCTCATGACTTGATTCTAGTATATGTCAGATATTTCCAGCCATTATGGAGATCTTGATCCATTATATATCTTCAGCCATCATGGAGATCATGATCCTTTGTATATATTCATCATGGAGATCCTGAGATATTTATATTGTACGTGGCGATGACCACATATGTCATATTTTGTATCATGCCTATTCATGGCCATTGTACTCTTATGTATCCAGGACTGCTACATCTACTTGCAGTTATGTGCAGATTTTGATCATTGTATTGTACTGATTGGATGGATGGTTCTTCCACTGGGTTATTCATCACTCCACTTCTAGGATGGACTTATAATGTATTTTTTCCATCATATGACCCCTCTGACCTCACACATTAGGGGGCATCTGTTACAACTGGTTTTACCACACATGGTGAATCACACTTTTATGGCCTTCCTTGTCCCTTTGCATACTCCTTAGACCCCATGGAGTATTTTTGTACCTTTGATGTTTCCAAGATCATCCCTAAAAACATGCAATAATTTCCATACGTGACTTTTAATCCCTTTCTTGCGTATATCAAGGATTATTTTAAGGAACCATACTTATTTAAAAGTGTATAAATGTTGGCGAATATTACCAATTCTTGAAACGCCAACTATAAAATGATTGGTGATATTTTTTAAAAAATATTTTAATTTCCAAGGATTTTATATCGTTTATATCATAATTTGGCGATTTTTAGGGTGAAAATTTTTTACCCCATCAAAATTGGGCGAAATAGGGCTTCAAAAAATGCAAAATGGCGAATATGTTTTGGTAGAAAACCATGGAAAAATAGCCCACTGGGCTAAAATTCGCCCCTAAAATTATTCCTGGCGTATATACATGGATTTGACCCTTAAAACTGCGTACATCAGGATGTGTGAAAAAGGCCAAATGATTTTGGAGTTTTCCTTGATGTGGATCCGAGTCACTTGTCTCTTGACCTTCCATATTCCTTGAGATCGCTCGTATTTGACCTTCCATTACCCCATTGAAAAGCTATATAAGGAACCCTTTGGATACATTGAAAGGAGAGGAATTGAAGAGCAAGAAAACTATAGTCCATTGTTGCCGAAGCTTATACTTGAGTCTACATCCCTTTGTCCCTTGGAGCACTTTGTGTTCTTCGCAAGCTTTCCTTTTGCTTGTGAGCTTGCTATCGAGAGATGGAGGATTGAAGTGGTGGAGGCCCAAGTGGGGGACTCAGTTTCTATGATTCGTAGACATGCCAACAGAGGTTATCACTATTGTAATCTCTATTTTATATCAATAGAAATATCTTTTCCTATCCAATAATGTGTATTTAAATGAGTATTTGATCCATGGATGCTTTTAAATGCTTATATGTTATTGATTATATATGCTAGAGTAGGTCTAACACAATTATATGTAGCATGTTTGTCTTATTTGCCGAGTGTTGAGATAGCAATTTATCAATACAAGATGGATTTGGAAAGCTCAACGAGGATCTACATCAACCGTCTGGAATAAGGTATGAATCGAGATCCCTTAGTGTTAGATATTTGGTTTCTCTTGCATATAGGAAAGGATTGATTTCTGGAGTTAAGCTGCCTATTGTGGTACCCCAAGCCATAGGAATTTCTCTCTGTAACATCTACTATGCCCCATCGGTGAAATATTTTCAAGCCCCTGCCACTACTCCATTGGGATAGGTGTTTGCACAACAAAACCATCCCAGCCAGCCAGGCCCCAATAACCAACAAGGAAAAGCCAGGAATAACTGACCCTAGAACCAAGGAAACAATCAAACACAGGGAGGTGGTCAACAACCAAATACTCCCAATAATGTCATGGTGAATCGGCCAGCCCAAAATCATCAATGACCAAATGCACCGAGACGTAATGCTCCATCATAGACAAACCAATAGTGCACACTATGCGAGGTCTACGGGCACTACATAGTTGAGTGTCCCTTCATGGGTCATGCTAAATAGGCCATTAGAAATGAGGTTCAACATGCCACCAATACAACATACCAAGTCCAACCTAACCCAGCACCATAAGGACCTCCTCCTATGGTGCTCCAAAATCCATTACCAGTCCAAGGATTGGTGGCAACCGCACCCCCTCCCCAACCTAATCCCAATGCTTTGGGGGCACCTCCCATGGAAGAAACAGGTGTCCACCACCTGCTAGCTATGAAAACTAAAGAGGTCAATCTACAAACCAGATGAAATCAGTATGAAACCAACAATGAACCCGCTGACACATCAGCAGCATCTACGTCTAAAATAGTCAATGCACCTCTTCAGTTACCCCCTTTGTCGCGCCCCCCCATACGTCGGGTTTCCAACAACACCATGGATAGAGTTGCTATCAGCTACAGCATCATGGATTATTTGGCCCAAAAACCTACCTCCATGTCCTCTCTTGAGGTACTCAAAACTTTCCCAATGCAGTGGAAATCCTTACTAACCACCCTTGGGGATGTGGACCCCTCTGACTCCAAGTTGATCACATTCAACACAGTGAATGGAGAACCGTGAATTCCATCAACCATTGCCTTTCAAATCTTGGTGTCTATCCGGAATTTGGCTGTGCATTGGTGCATAGTGGATGAGGGGGAATCCACGTGCGTTATGTCTACCCTATTCTAGGAAAAGCTTGGATCCCCAATTCTGCAACCATCATCTACAACTCTGTGGGCTTATGATGGCCATCCCACTAAATCCCAAGGAATTCTCCCCCATGTTCCCATCACATTATCCGGGAAGATAGTTTTGATTGACATAAAGGTTGTCAATGCTCAATTGTACTATAACCTTCTCCTCGAAATAATTTATATGTCTGCCATGACAGTCGTAGCATCAACTGTTTTCCGTCTCATGATGTTCCCCCACGAAGGAAAAATCATGATGGTTGACCAACTGACTTATCATGATCCATAAGGGTTAATGGCACCCACCAACGCTATCCCTATGATCAACACCATTGATCTGCAAGGGCTGACCACACCCACCAATGTTATCCCTGTGGTCAACACCATGGTTGACAACATACCAGCCTCCCCATTGTTGAATGTGGGCCCTGGGTTGTTTGCTGATACCACCATGATGCCTTCTTTCCCCTTAGTGTCACCACCACTAACACCAAATGGGATTGTGGATTTGTGCATGCTCTCATCCAGCACTGCTGCACCCAAACAACAACCATAGCCACATCCCCAACTGCAACCACAACACCGTCCATAGCCGCAACATCAACAACAACCACAACATCATCTGTAGCTGCAACATTACATGTAGCCACAACCACAACCTCATCCCCACATACAACCATAAAGGAGTTATCTAGGCTCTGCTCCAACCACACAATTCCCTTCCTTTTTCCCATGCCTAGTGTCATGAGCAAGCCAGTAATGGCCACCTTAAACTTACCCAACTTTACATTAGGAATTCCTATGTGGTATCTTGATCCACCGGCTCAACCACCAATGCCCCAAGTAGTCTTAACCCCCGTGCAACCCATTTCAGTCAAATCTTATCCTCCACCTGGCCCACAAAAACCAACCACTACACCTGCACCCGCATCGCCCCACCCAAAAAGGGCCAGGGGCCAGAACGCAAAAGCTACCGCTGAACCTCGACAGATCCTACCTTGCATCGTCTACGAAGAACAGGGCCATCCAACTCAAAACTACCCTAATATTCCTATAATCCACGTGCATTTGGATGCCATGGATACAGCGGAAAACCTCCCCGTGGTTGAACTTCCAAGCAGGCCAATAGTAAGAAACAATTCATTGAGAAGAAACAATGCTTGCGCCCTTTGCAGATTGTATGGACACTATTATCACCACTTCCAAGACTTGTATGAGTTTCAAATGGATTTAGCTGACCTTCAACAACATTCCCTTGAATTTGAGATCACTCTGATCGAAGAAGTTCACTCCCCACCTCCTTCTTCAGACACCATGTCCATTTACATGATGTCTAGTTCTACCAACCCTCTTGTCTCCACCATCAATGACGGTCCATCAGACCTATATATTCATTTCTTTCACAATGATGAGGAGATAGTTGAAGCCTTAACCACCCCGTAATACCCATGGGACGACATACACCATCGCTCGTTCTTCCTCCCCAAAGAACTTGTGTCGTAATCAGACCAATTTTTTGTGGAAACCAAATATTTCATTGATGGGAAAGTCAACTAGTTAAAATACCCCATTTTGGCACCAGATGCCTTCGAATAAGGGAACATGGCCAACATCTCGCCAACCATCAAAATCAACATCTCAACCAATCCTGAGGTTTTTGAAGAAATCATGCTGGGGGCATCCTGCACCCTAGAAGAAGTCACTGCCTACAAAACTCTCTTCCAAGAATTCCATGACATCTTTGCCTGGTATTACACTAAAATGCTCAGGTCGAATCCATCCATCATGGAACACCACATCGACACATGGCCTGATGTGGCCCCCGTGCGCCAAAAGAAATGACCCATCCATCCCTCCAAAGCGGATGGGGTCAAAGCCGAGATAGAGAAGTTGCACACAACCAGCTTCATTTACCCCATTGCGTACACCACTTGGGTTTCTAATCTAATTCCTGAGAATAAAAAATAGGGTACCATCTACGTTTGCATAGAATTCCATGATGCAAATGGGGCGTGTCCCAAAGACAACTTCCCAACACCCTTCATCGATCAGATTATTGATGCTTGCGCTGGACATGAGGTATTTTCCAGATTGTTGCAGCTACAACCTATTTCCCAAATTTCTAAAAAAAATTGGACCCTCATTTTAATTTTATCTTTCCCGGGATTGTTTGGATTCCTGAACTCTGTTTTTCCCCTCTGCTACAAATTTGGATTTTTTGAGGTTGAATTGAGGTCAATTGTTTTCCTCCATTTCGGAAGTTGAATGATCTAAAATTGCCTTTTGTCTAGCTAATGCTTTTGACTATGGAACTTAACATTTTTATTTCCTTTATCACGGTCGGAGCATTAGTCTTTTGCATTGCCACTGTTTCGGATGGCAGATAGAAAACACCCCGACATAAAGCTCTTATCCTTGCCGACTCCGCTGTTTTTATTGCCTAAATTTTTTTCTTTTTAATGATTTGCATTCTTTTCACTATCGGAACGGTGTTTCACAATTGATCAGAGGGCTAGTCCTTTGCATTGTCGACACGGAGGCAGCATTGAGCTTTGAGTTGTCGATATATAGTCATTAGTTGTTCCAATCGTCGACGGTTTTGTGATTTGCAGGGTCCACAGTCAGTTTGTCATCCGTCGTTGCGGTGGTCGATCACACTATCTCTCTGACGTTTAGTTTGTTCATCTGCTGACGCATTATTAGTTAGTGGCTCTGATATCCGATACGTGACTACAACAGTGTTTAGTGTTTTATATCATTGACATTGCAGAAGCTTTCAGCTTTGAAACGCTGATACTGTGGAGATGCTTAGTTTTAAGGTCGTCGATCCGTAGTCCTCAGTGCCTCCAGTCGCTGAAGATTTCAGTTGGTCGTGGAACCCATAGTCTGTCCGTCGCCCACTGTTGCGGCTCCTTAGTGAACTAATCGCCCGATGCTTAGTTATTCTGCTTGTCGATAGGATTTTCTCACCATTATGTTTACCGAGGGTTATTATATATTGGGGTGGGGTATTTGTTTATTATTATCCTGGTTTAAAAATGCGTCCACTTTGTCCTCACTGATTGAACTATACCTCCATGCCCAGGTGTGTGGATTTCGTTGGATTGGTTTGCTTTCGCGGAAATTCTTGAGTCGTCTCACTGACTGCACAACCTGCTTTCCAGGTAGGCCAACCATGGTTTCTCCTTTCTCTTGATTTTATTGGTCGTTTTGGGAACTAAGGTCTTCCCCTACTCAGGTTTTCTCGTAGTGGTGTAGTTAGCTATTTAAAATGAATATTTATCCTTGCAGCGTGAGGTATTAGTCAAATTGACAGTTTTGGCGGTGGGGGTTTCTTGAACCTGTGTTTTGAGTTGTTATGGATGCTCTTTCCTAGTCTGAAAGTTTAGGTAGTTGGTGCAGACAAGCGTTATGCTGTCTGCACTGACTTTTTTGGGTTTGTTTATGGCCTTCTAGGGGGAGTTTTCAGTTTTCATAGGTACTTACCCTAATTTCAGGGAACGGCAGGGAGTTTTTCAATGTTCTGGTCGAGCTAGGATTTCCACATTCACAATTACAGTATAGGGTATCACATTTTGAGGATTAACCCCATTGATAGTGTGGTTCTTGTTATTGAAGAGTTAGAGTATTTCGATTGCAATCTAAATTTAATGATGAGTTTTCTATCGGGGTTATGTTTTAGTTGCAGATGGACTTAGAGGATTTTTCAACCCAGCTTGCAGAAGTTGCTTTTTTGCCTTGTCATTTTCTTTATGCATTAATGTTCTATATAGTTTATCTATGAGAATGCATATGGAAGAGGTAAATAGTTTGATATATTTTTTTCTTCATTCTTAAAACACTAATTAAAAGCTTCAATGGTCTAAGAACATACTGTTTTGTGACAGGGTAACTATTGCAAGGGAGATATGTCTAAAATACAAAAGAAGAAGGCTCCAGTTGCAGAGGCAGAACCAGAGGTGGAAATCATCACGAAGGTGGAATACATATATGAAGATACCAAAGCAACCACCGGGGTAGAGCCAGAATATAAATGGGGTGAGATATACAGGATGATTTCAAATCAGAATGTGCCTAATGCAGGATTCAAAGAGCTGACTATATATGCAAACATCAAGAAATTGGCTCTTATGAAAGTAGCCATGAGACCAGAGATGTTCCCATGCTCAAAAGTGATCATATGGATTTTTCCTAGGGAAGATGTAACTATGATGATCCTGGAAAATACTGCCAAATAGGGATATGCTGCATACAGTACTGCTTATGTCTCAATGGAATATCACTAACCTCCTGCTCAAATCTACTTAACTGAAAGTTGGTTGAAAGAGACAAATTTGGACCTGGTTGAAACAGTTAAGAGAATGATGATACCAGGGAAGAAATTTCGAACCAGGCCATCAGGAGAATATGACACAGCCACTCTCCGGACCCCTTACAAATTTATAACATTGATGCTGAATAGGATTTTTGGGAGATCTCATGGGAAGAGCTTCAAGTTGGGATGGATGCCAATTATTTTTTATGTGGCTATCCAAGGAACCATATTCAATTGGGAAAACATAGTGTCCAATAGCCTCTCAACATGCATATCTTTAGCTTTGGGAGGGGTATCACAAAATAAGTCAGAGTTCTACATGAGCTCTATCTTAGTTCTACTTAACTGAAAGTTGGTTGAAAGAGACAAATTTGGACCTGTTTGAAACAGTTAAGAGAATGATGATACTAGGGAAGAACTTTCGAACTAGGCCATCAGGAGAATATGACATAGCCACTCTTCGGACCCCTTACAAATTTATAGCATTGATGCTGAATAATATTTTTGGGAGAGCTCACAGAAAGAGCTTCAAGTTGGGATGGATGCCAATTATTTTTTATGTGGCCACCCAAGGAACCATATTCAATTGGGAAAACATAGTGTCCAATAGCCTCTCAGCATGCATATCTTCAGCTTTGGGAGGGGTATCACAAAAGAAGTCAGAGTTCTACATGAGCTCTATCTTAGTTGATTGTATATTATGTACCCAGTCCTTTCTAGCCTTGAGATGTAATTGGGATAGGGACAGGACCCATGTATACACTGCATACAAATTATTTTGGGCACACAAATACTATAGACACTACAAAGAGATATGTGAACACTTCATCATGACTTTGTACACCCTGATTTTCCTGACTGAATGCAACTGCATGTCAAAAGAAGCATTCAAAGTTATTGAAGAATATGGAAATTATTATCTGACTGATGAGGGGATGTATATCAGAATGTATGGTGGCTCTAGGGCACCTTCTCTACTCCCCAAATATGCCACTAATTATGTGTTACATAAAGAAGTAGTCAGGCATGTATACATTGATGGTGTTGGAAGATTTTTGTTCGAACATAAGAAGGCAGCATATCCTGCCATACCTTTCTGGCTGGGGAGTTATAAATTTTCAAAGGTGAAACTGACTGCAGAATTCATGCAGGAGCTGGATCACTTCCATTTTGGTGAGATGAACTTTCATTGGAATGACTCCCAAAATAAGGTTACAGAGCATTGCAAGGAAGCAAATGTTCATTTCAAATACACAAATTTTCGGGACAAAGATGAAGAAATCTTCATAAATGAAAAGAATATGACTGCATTAAAGAAGAGATTTAAATAGAAAATCACCATTGTAGGTGGAAAGGGAAAAAACGCAAAGAAGATAGATGAAGAAGAAGAGTCTAGAAAAAGAGAAGAAGATGCTAGAAGGCTAGCACAAGAGGTAGAAAGTTGGCTAAAGAATGAAGAAGAAGAAAGAAAGAGAGCTGCAGAGGAAGCAACAAAGAAGGAAGAGGAGGAGAGAAAGAGAAAAGAAGAAGCGAAGATAAAGAAAAAACAAGATGAAAGTGAGGTTCTAATATTAGTAGGATCTAAGAAATATTAGGAGACTACTGACCTAATAGATACACATGATGAACATGATCATACAGATTAGGAGCATGGACAAGATAATCTTGATTCCTAGGAGCCTGCTGCAACTTCTGGTAGCACTCAAGAACAAGTTGTTTTTTATGGAATGAATTTGATACCTTTCATACAGAAAGAAGGAGAAGAGATACTTGATTTCAGTACCATTTTCTATGACAAGGAAAAGAAAAGAATTTTCAAAAGAACCAAAAATAAGGTTGAAACAGGAGGACAATAAGGAAAGATGATAACTGAGAAAACCGTGGTGTATAGAATAGATGTAGATCCACGACTGACAGCCACAGCTAGGGTGGCATTAACCCAAGACACTGAAGGCAATGTAGATAGGATTATGAAATACCTTGAGCAATCGAAGAAAGAGAGGGATTAAGGTCACAATTTAAAGATAAAATTTGAGGATATGCATAATGAAGTGAGGACTTCGAAGATATAACTCCAGACTCTGCAGGAAAACAAGATGGCCTTAAAATTCTTAGTAGAGATAACAGAAAAGGATGCTCAAAACAACCTAGAAGAGCTACAAAGGCTACATATAGAGCATCAAATGTTGAAGACTGAGAAAAATGACCTTTAGGTGTCCTACGAAACTCTAGGTGTACAGAAGGTCCAGTTGCAAAACAGGGTCATTGAGTTAGAATCAGAGAAGGCTGCCACTAAAGAGAAAGAGAAACAATATCAACTGCAGGTAGTAGTTTTGGAGGGATAGAATGCTTCATTGACAGCATCACTGAAAGATGCTCTGGAACAAAAGACGGATGTCTAGCCTCTGAAGGAGCATGTTCTAACTCAGAGAAGAAATATCCACCATCTACAAATGTGCATTGAGGAAGAAAGATGTAAGATTGTACAAATAGATAGCAGATTAGAGGAAATATTGGACACCACTTCATATTTTGTAGACAGATATCAAGATATTTTGGAGTTCTTGACAAGAAGGATAGTGTGGATAGAAACAAACGAGGAAACCCCTATGGAGCTACCAGCTAAAGATAAAATAGTTTAAAACATGATTATGACCTATTGGAGTTTGTAGTAAATACTGCTGAAGAATTCAAGAAGACAGTAAAGAAAACAAAAGGGTTATGTTCTGAATACTATAGAAGAATGCTGGTCACATACAATAGATTCTAGGTTGCTGCAGATAAAAGACTGGATGCAATACCAGAACATGAGTTGTTCCTAGAACATCTTCAAAATAGGTATCAAGAATATGAGCAGGAGATCCAACAAGTCAAGGGTCTAGATGAACAGATTCTGAAGAATGTAGTGGCTCATGTAGTAGTAAGCATCCACTTACTAGAAGACCAGCTGTTCCCAAGTCCGGCGAGAATAGAAGTGGTTAAAAATCAGGCTGCTAAGTATGAGATAACTATTCGCTTCCTTGAACCCTCCGATTTTGAAAGCATAGAAGCAAAGGCCCAAGCGTGGAAAAATTTCATTAATGACCAAGTGGGGCCCTCTTCATAAAAGTGTTCTATTAAATTTTTGTTTTAAATGTAATATATTGTATAATTTATGAGCACTCACTACAAGAAAAAGTTTGGAATTGAAACGTTGGGGAAGCCCAAAAGTCATTTGGGGGCAGCCCAAAAGTTTTGCTTTTTTGTATAAGTATAGGAGAGTTAGATGTATAAAGGGCTTTTCCATGCAATTTTTGAGAGATATTGTAAGAATAACTACTTCCTTTTGCAATAAAGAATTACAAGTTTCTGCTGGAGAAACTTTGGTGGAATGTTTCAAATGCTTTGCTGTGGATCAATTGAATGTGAACTATTTCATTTTCAGCTTATGTCCATTAATTGTGAGATCATTCTAACTCATTGCATTACTGTTTATGTTATGAATGTCTTATAGTTTATTCTATGAAATTTCCACTGTGAGTAATGGAGGTTGTCATAAACAATAAGCTATCTTCTTATCAATATTTTCTTAATGTTCATGTGTTCTAAAATAAATAACAACTATATGTAATTGTTCATAATACATGTGAAGAAATACATCACTCATTATCAACTGTTAATTCTGCTCCCTAGGGATAGGTTAGTTAGTAGATATTTAGTTTCTTGTTGTGTGTGATTTAGATGCGAGAGAGTTAAGACGAGAGGTAAGAACCTGTGCATCACATTGTGACACTCCTCATTATCTCTATCAATATGCATTTTTTTAGATAGGAACTTGCACATCATACTTAAACACACACACAAAAAATATACACGGTGGACTGGGTCATAACCGGTAAAACCTTTTAATTTGTTACTTGACCTATGGTAGCCGGACCGTAAACCGAACGGATTCCCCATACCAAACAATAACGGTCTAGTTGGGAACGTTATTGGGGAGAATCCCTAACTGTTGTTACCTGCAATTTTCTAGGCCTCAACATGGATATAACCAAATCCAGATCCAGAAACAAGACCATCATAAGACTGCATTTACAACCCCATGGGGCACATTTCTCATCGAGTAATGCCCTTTGGTTTGAAAAACGTTGGAGCCACCTTCCAACGTGCCATGACATATTTTTTCCATGGTATAATCCATATCATATTGGTCTACCTGGACGATCTTACCACTTGATCACCAAAAAAATCACAACATATGGATGACTTGAGGCAAGTCTTTTTACGTTTTTGCAAGTACAAAATTCATCGGAATCCCCTAAAGTGTGTTTTTTGTGTCCTAGCAGGACGTTTACTCGGGTTCGTCGTATCCCACAAAGGGATAATGGTAGACCCCCTTAAATTGCATTCTATCCTTGATCTTCCTTCACCAAAAACTTGGCACCAACTATAGAGCCTCCAAGGAAAGGACAACTTCCTTCACTGCTTTGTACCAGAGTTCGTTCGATGCACTCAAGCCAGCCCTGGCTTCTGCACCATTACTCTCAGCACTAGAATTCACTTGAGACTTCATTCTCTATGTGTCGGCCTCAGACAATGCCATTTCTGGAGTCTTGGTCCAAGAAGATGATGCTCGCCATGAGCACGTGATTTATTACATCAGTCAGAAGCTGACAAGCCCCCCACTACAATATTCACCTGAGGAGAAATTGGTCCCCACCGTCGTCTTCTCAGCTCAAAAGTTGTGCCACTACATCATTGCAAACCATAGATGTGTAGTGGTTTATTCCAACCCATTGCGGTACCCCTTAAGCTGTCTCCTTCTCCAAGGTCGTGCGGCTAAGTGGGTAGTCGTCCTCCAAGAATTCGACTTAGAATTCATTTCCCCAAAAAGAACAAAGGCACTTGCACTGGCCATGCTCATGACCGATTTTCCCCCATTAACCGCATCATCACCTCCTAAGGATGACCTCCCTGATGATTTTCTATTTGTCATATCCACAAAAGACCCAAGGTATGGGGACATCCTTCTATACTTACGAATAGAGAAATTCGTAGCACACTTAAACCATCAAACAGGAGACACATTCGACATCAAGCCATTCACCACCTATTGATTGGAGATGTTCTTTATCATCCAGGAATTGATACCATCCTACGTCATTGCGTCACCTGTGACGAGGCTGAGACCATCCTCAATGAATGTCATAGTGGAGCCTGTGGTGGCCACCTTTAAGGTTTGGAAACTACCCAGAATATTTTATGTACTGGAAACTTCTGGCCTTCCATATTTGTTGATTGCATAGAGGCAGTCAAGCATTGTCAGAGCTGTCAGCTCTTTGCCACAAAGGCAAGAACCCCCCCTGCACCATTACACCCCGTAGTCATAGTCGGGCCCTTTTGCAAATGGGAAATTGACTTCATGACAATCAACCCTAGCTCGACCAATGACCATAAATACATCATTATGATAGTCGATTACTTCACTAAGTGGGCCAAGGCCATGCCCACATTTGATTGCAAAAGTGAAACAGTGACATGCTTCTTCGTCAACCATGTTATTTCATGATTTGGTGTTCCTAAATAGTTGGTCTTAGATCATGGTACACACTTTGAAGACACTATTTGGGCTAAGCTATCAACCATGTTGAAATTTGAACACTAGTACTCATCTTCCTACTACCCCCAGGGCAACGGCTAAGTTGAAGTAGTCAACAAAATCATCAAAAAAATGCTCCAAAGGATGGTAGGAAACCATAAAACCAACTGGCATCACATGATGTTCTCTTCCCTATTGGATTATCGTACGTCAACAAAAACCACAACCGGTTTCACCCCTTTCCACCTAGTACATGGCATTGAATCAGTACTCCCTATAGATTTCCTGATCCCGTCCCTCCGCCTCATGGTATAACTCCTCCCTGATACTTCTCCTTTGGAAGAACGACTCCTCCAACTTGAGAAAACCATAGAAGACCATCAAACTTCCCTCCAAGCCATCGAATCAGCAAAAACATGGTCAAAGGCCCACTAGTCTATGACCAACCCAACGACAAGTTGGGAAAAGGCAAGTTCGAGTCAATGTGGTATGGCCCATATGTCATCCACCGTTGCCTCACAAAAGGGGCATACACCCTTATTAACTCTGATGGACAACTCTTGGAGAATCCCTACAACAGGCTCTACCTTAAGAGGTTTTACTCTTAACATCACCAATGAGTCGCTTGATTTTCCTTTTGTTTCTTTTTCAATTCTTTTCCACCTCAAATCAGGGGCAACACCATTAGCTTCTAATCCAAATTCACCTGGAGCTTGTTTGAGGCACCTCTCACACCTCCGGACTCAAATTCCCGCCCTTTATCTCCTTATGAGACCATCGTCTCATGTTTAACAAACAAATTTTGGGACCACTTCCTGAAAGTTACCTCGATTTACGAGCCACATCAGGGTGATACAAGTGTCATCAGACCTGAACTTGCATCATGCTTGTCTACCGCCACTCATGCAAGTTCTCGAGCTATCGCCTGTAAAGTACATCATTTTGATTTTTAACACATAGCTATCTACTCTATCCACCGCACCTTATGCAGAGCTCCGAACCATCATCTAAAAGATGGATCATTTACTTTACATGCATTTGGCATATAACTGCCTCCGGACTTGCACTCACATCACATGTAATCAAATCCATCCACCATAATTCACACACGACTCTCCTGACCTCTGTTTGAGAGCCACCTCATTTTACGTGCCTCTGCTACGATCTATCCCATGCATGTATTGGTATGTTTAAGAGCTTCCTTCTCCTTCCATACTACGTGGATGACCTTTGGACCACTTTCCACTGTCTCAACATGGGGCACCGCCAGTGCCACCACAATCGGTTGACCATACTAGAGTTTCTTTTAAGCTCTTTTCTGACTCCTAAAAGAATGAAAATATTGTCGAGCGCAGTTGCTTCCTTTCTCGCTCTTTAAAGTATAGGAAAGGGTGTCTACATCATCTCATTTATCTCCTTTTGCCGACTATGTAGACCATCAAATGAAAAATACCACCTTGGCACATTCAAGCCAAGACCATTCCCCTCTGCATACTTTTATGCTTTCTTGAGTAGAGGGGCCGAACTTTACGAAAAAGCTCACCATGGGTTGTTGTTAAGCTCTTTTCCAGCCTTCTCATCAAGAAAATATTTTCGAGAAAACTTGGTTTCATTCATGCTTGTAAAAGTATCTGAATGACTATCCAGTCAGTATAGGTTTAACCTTTTTCGGACTGACTGGACTACCAACGGTAAAGAAGTCTCCCATCCCATAAAAGGATGGGCAATCTCTCCTATGTATACTTTTATCCTTTTTTAGGCACATGAGACTCTCTAAAATTGAAAGCATCGTCGAGCATTTCCTTTCTTGGGCTCACCAAAAATTCACGAGATCGTACCACAACGGTGTCTCTAGACACCACCCCACATAAAATAGTTTGGAAGCATTCCCACTTTGGGTCTCCTTTGTTCAGATTACTCTGCAATGTGTCTTCCTTGGATCCCATCAATATAAAAAGTGTCTACCTCCCCCAAGTATTTCCCATCTGCAGTGACATTCCCGGTATTACAGCTACGATCCCATTCCCATGAGTCAATTTCATTTGCTTCTTGGTTTGCCCTGCCGTCATACTCTGAACAAAGGAAGTTTGAGTCTACTACACTCCCTCTGCCCCTATTTAACTCTCCCCCCCCCATTCAGTGGGTTAGTTCTCATATTTTATCACACCTTTCAGTTATCTCCCTCATGCTTCTAGTTAAGGAAACATCATTTCCTTGACCAGGGGCAGGTCTCCCTTTGTCGACGACGACACACATATTCCAGAGGACAGACCTAGAGGTCCTTGTATCCTGGTTTCATTAACCTCATTGATGAGTTCCTTGGACCACTTGAGAGGAGTCCTTAGTGCCTCTCGGGGTGGTCGTTTCTCACATGCTTGACTCCAACTACATCATCGCACCATTGAGATTTGTACAGGGTATTTTCCCGTGCTGTATTTGGTTGAAGACCCCAGATGTCACCCGACTCTAGCACATTGATGAGTCTATTTGAGGGACCTAACCAAGTTTATGTCCCTTATTATTTCCGGGTTGCATTGGAGATAGTGTTCAGAAGCCCTAACAGTGCTTCTATATAGATTTATGATTGATGCAACATACTTGTACCATAGAGTCTCTGACTCTCAATCAGTGATTGCATACAGTTATGTACCATTCCAGATCCAGCAGGATATCAGTCATGAAGATATAGTATTCCATGAGAATGCCATGGGTCCAATGTAGCAGTTCTTCATATCAGTATTGTATTCAGCATCTCGTTGAGGAAACCATTATGTATCATCAGTTGTACATGATCGGCTATTGTATTAAAGAGCATAGATCACATTATTCTTTTGAAATTTTTACGAGCATGGGAATTCCCACCTCATCCATATACATGTCACACATTATTTTTATCTCACCCATTGATGGGAACCATATTAATACAAAAACCAAAATCCACCATGCCCTAGCCCAGGAAGCACCACCTCTCCGCAGAAAATCCTATGATGTCCATTGGCCATATGATGAGTTCCTTCCCTCACACATCAGGAGGCAATTTGTTAACCCAAAAAATCCCTGACTCAGTTCTGCATGGCCTACACCACCCAAGGACACCCATGCACGACCCTCATTTGACCCCATTTGACCCCCACACCCTTAAGAAGGATTAAAAACATGAAAAAGGGCTTAAAACCCCTTAAAAAGAGCCTAAATAGCTCTCATAGGGGCTAAAGCCTCAAAAAAGGGGATAAAACCCCTCAAAGGAGCCTAAAACCCTAAAAGGAGCTAAAGATTGAGCGAAAGGGGCTAAAATACCAAAAAAGGGGGCTAAAGCCCTTACCAGGGGCTTAGAACCCTAAAACAGCTATAAATAGAGGGGTGGGGGTCACTCTCAAAACATTCCTCCCTTGCATACTGTTATGCTACCCAAGTGGATTCCTTGAGACCATTTGCATCTCAAGCCATTCACACTCCCTCTCATCCATCCTCCCATTGAGCCATAGCTCCCCCATTCTCAAGAGAGAGATGCTTCTCCAAGATAGGGCATGGTGGCCCATTTCCACCAAGAGGTATAAGCTTTGTTTAATGTCATTTTTATTCTAGTTTTTCTAACTTAGTTTCCTTGTAGGTTCATTTCATGTTCTAACAAGTTGTATGAAGGGTTCTGGAGTCTAACCTTGTGTGCAGGGTTTCCATTTCTTTCTTTTCTGTTCTCTTTGCTTCATTTTTGTTTCATTTTTCTTGCATTACAACCCTACACTTCCATCCTATAGATGGAAGGTAGCCATTCCTGCCCTGTAGTAAGGGAGAAATCCATGCTACACATATACATATATATAAACATTAAGGAATACCTACGGGGATGTCGTGGAAGCTTAGAGACAAATGCTAATATAATTAAGTTTAAGCATGTTTATAGTTTAAAGAAAATCTAAGAGAAGTATGACATCACTTCCACCTCAAAACAACCTAATTAAAGGTAAAGAAAATGTTATCAATAAATATCTATATAACATTAAAAACATGTATAGATATTTTTAAATGGATCTATGTATTACATATAATGAAGTTAATCCTAAAAGATATTGAAGTACATTCAAGCAAGAATGGCCTCGGGATGGTCGGATGTCATCATGGGGGACAGGAGGAACATAAGCATTAAAATTAATGAAACATATCATGGAGGATGTGATTTCCCTTGGAGATAATTTTGGGAGTTGTCTCCTTGTTTGAAAAGAAGCGTGGAGGCTCATCTTCGCCTTTTGTCTCCTTGGGAATCAATGGATTTTTGTTATTTAAAGTATTACGATTTTCTTAGTGGGGGAATCTGGAGTAAATTATTTTTCTTGGTTGAAGAGAGGAATGGTGGATGGGTTGGGGAATTGGGGGTGAGAGTTCAAGACCCTGACTTTCTATCTTGGAGACCTTTACATATCTAGTAATTTGGTATACGTTCTAGGCAGGGTATGCGTTCATGAGCTATACATATTCAGTATATGATCCAGTATTTTTGTATGTGCTTCCATATTGTATGCATTTGATGACCTTTGCAGTAGTTGGGTATGTATTCCATTCATTGTATGCATTGTTTTAATCATTTCAGATCTGCATTGGGTGTGTATGTATTTCCACCATGTGTCTGAGTTTGATGTGTGAAATGCATGTGATCTATTTACCTATGTTTTTATCTTAACTCTAGATTTGGCACTACCCATGATTTTCCTTGGTCTATATTCAATGTGTAAAAGACATTGTTTGTTATGTTGTATAGAGTTGTCCACATTTTTTCCTTGGTCTATATTGGATTGAAGAAAGCATTGTTTAATAGGCTATATAGATCTTCCCATGATTTCCTTGGTCTATATTTGATTGAAGAAAACATTGTTTAATATGTTGTATACGTATGCCCATGATTTCCTTGGTTTGTATTAGATTTGAAGAAAGAATTGTTTATTATGATGAAAGGCATGTCATGTTATGCAATGATCTACGTTTTATAGATCCTTCCTTTACATGAATTTCGAACACTGTATTTTTTTTATGCTCATCATGGATTGGGGAAAATTCAATGTCTACATTTTTTATGGTCATCGTGGATTGGGGAAAACTCAATGTATGCATTTTTTGATGGTCATCATGGATTTGGGAAAACTCTTTGTCTATGTTTCATTACAATTTCATTATAAACTACAGAACTGGGATATGACATCCTTGTCTGCATTTTCGATGGTCATCATGGATTGGGGGTAAGCCTTTGTCTTCATTTTTACTTTATATGCACTTTTATAAATTATAGATATGGAAAGGTCTAGTGCTTAATCCATATATATTTTTAATGAGCAATATTACTTTTAGCCTGATTTGAAAAGGGATGTTCACTAAAACTAAATATTTAAAGTTAAACCTTGCGTTGTTAAAATTTGGGAGTGGGATGTGAGCTGATAACCAAGTCTCTTTATGAATCTCAAAGGGATTCTTGTTTTAACCTTTCCTTAGTGGATTCGTCACCCAACTCGGGGGTGTATCTAGGCAGAATAACCTATTCCAAATATAGTCAATGGTTGGGAGGAAAGACGACGTCATGCTTTCAGTCGCTTAAGTTATATTTATATTAGAGAAGTAATCCCTTATTTCCTAGCATTTGATTATGGAAATTTTGTAGTTTATTACAAGATTAATATGTTATTCCTTTATAGTTTATTATCGTAAGGTTATTTGATTAAGTATAGTGCTCATATTAATTATAAACTAACATGTTTGTATTAAAACTGGGCTCACAGGAATCTATGAACCAAGGAAAAACTCACCAATAGATTTTAGAGACAAATTTACTTAGTATTGACATGAAACAATCCAAAAATGGCTTACAGATGTATAATGCTTTCATTAATAAAAAAAGTAAATGGATACAATATGGATTGTTACAATGTAATACACGGGTATTAATAACCAGTCAATTTGAATACATGAGAGGAAATTCGAATTGATTGACTCAATCTAACTGCATGGATAACAAGAGTTGTCTAAGTCACTATCATAGCGTAACTAGTGTTCTCCACTCCCAGTGGCTCCTAAATTGTAGGGATTGGTCTAGGAGGTGCCTAAACTGATGCATGGAAATGAATTCAATGGAATTTATCCTCAATTAGTGTTCTCCACACTCTAGTAACTGGTACATGTGGCCCAATTAGGCCATGTGGACCCAATGGTGCTAGTGACTAAATAAAGATTGAAAAGACTCCTTATTTAGGCATAATTGACCAAATTGGAGAAGGGAGGATTATAATCCTAACACCCCCCGCCCCCTTGAATTCTAACTTGGAAAATTGTGGGCCTTGGTAATTAATACCATAGGTAACCCATTACAGCTGAAATGCAAAAGTAACTGCTTAATACAAGCAAGGAAACGAGAAAAAACCACATGGGAAAAAATCCCCCCCTCAAACTAAGCACGTAGAATCAGGATCAAGAATTTTGTGCATAGGTATCCTAGGGCCTGGAATATGAAATTATCCATCATTATGTATGGAGGAATATTCCTCTTTGGAATAATAATAATGGGCTCAACTGAATCAGAAAATATTGACAACTGCTAGATGAAAACTGGACCCATGTAGAGCAACTGAAATCAATTGATAAGAGAGTAAAGGTGCTTGAGAATTCAAACCATATGAGGAAAACACAATAAAATGATATATTTCATCCTTGAACAATAAACCATGTGAGGTAATATCAGCTCCAGTTGTTAGGAGCAAGTGTCCATGCAGATGCAGAATGTCTCCCTCTTAACTAGTTCAGTGAGGAGATGAGCATGTCATCAAACGTAAAGAAGCCATGGCACTGTGGAGAGCAAATGATTGAGCTCCATAATATGATATAGCTTCAGAAATAAATAATGAGTCACAAAATACAATATCTGAAACCTCATAGGAGGAAACTAACATTGAATCCCCAGCAACAAATTTGAAGAAGACTTGTGGTACTTGATTTTTCACACCAAAATTGGTGAGAGCAACTACAAGCATGAATGAAGGCTCTTCGAACTTAAAATTCAAACCAAATAATATAATATCATATACAAATAAGATTGTATAATATCCAAATAGTTTCATATCATATCCAAAAGTGTGGTCCACTGAGATGGTAGATGCACAGTTTTCTCCTTCTTCAAAATTCAAAATTTTGGTGCATTAAATCCTGTAGGAATTTGTTGGAAGCTCAAGATCAATGAGAGTGAATGGATCACTCCCAAATATGATATTATTTCCAAAATATCCAAATAATTACTTATCTACACATCATCATCAACATTATAGAGAGATAAATCGAATTCCTCTTCATTCTTTGAAGCAGTCACTAGCAAATTTTGCACAAGATTTAAAGGAGGAACAATGGAGAGTGTTTGTATAGAATTGAAGGAGAGTTTTTCTTCAATATCAGAGATTTGAATTTATTCTTCTATATAATCTATATGAGAATATGAGATATCATAGATCTCATAAAATTCAAGAGAAGTAGGAGAAGGAGTCACTGCAAGGATACTTTCTTCCATTTGAATTGACTGTGTAGAAGATTCTGCTTCTTCTTCATCTTGAACAAATTCATCAGAGAGAGTAGAGGCTAATACTTTTGGATAAAAAACTATTGAGTTTTTGGGTGTGTTCTCCAAAGTTCTATTATGATCCTCATTATTCTTTCCAAAGGTTATGTTCAATTTTGTACAGAGATCCTTTGGGTATTCAACATATTTACTGAGGTAGAACAAGCTAGGAGAAAGGGCCAGACCTATTGCTCCAAAAGCTCCATCATCGACATTTAGCCAGCCATTCTCATTCTCATAAGAATCTTTACCATGTCCAATATACACCTCATAGAGAACTTGTTTCGTTAGATATTAAATCATCTTCAACGTCCATTTTGAATATCTTGTGGATGGAGTAAGAAGAGGAACTGATAATTTTGAATCCATCTGAAGTTGTACCTACAATTACAAAAAAAAACACAAATTAAGGTCAACAGCCTGCACTTTTGGAATTTTATTCACCTCCAGCTTAGTCAATCAATCTATCTTGATCAACAATTCCTTTTCTTAGGATTTATGTGGTAAATTCTCACCTTCTGGTGTAGTGTTGGAGGGAGCAATTTTGCTCAAAATTTTTGATTCAGTAGGAAATCTGGAGAAAGAGAAGTTCCTTGTCTTGATGAGGCTCTGATACCATATTAAAACTGAGCTCACGGGAATCTATGAACCAAGTAAAATATCACAAATAGATTTCAGAGACAAATTTACTCAGTATTGACATGAAACAATGCAAAAATGGCTTGCAGCTGTATAATGCTTTCATTAATAAAAAAATTAAATGGATACAATCTGGATTGTTACAATGTAATACACTGGTGTTAACAACCAGTCAAGTTCAATACATGAGGAGAAATTTGAATTGATTGACTCAATCTAACTGCATGGATAACAGGAGTTGTCTAATTCACTATCGTAGCTTAACTAGCTAGATCCAGTTGTCTAAATCAGTGCCTTGGTTAGTTAGAATCAGTTAACTAGTTTAAGTTAATGTGGTAGGTGAGGAAAGGTGCCTCTCCACATGAATTTAATCAATGTCTGTAGCTAACTGAATATAAATGGATGTAACTGAATCTAACTAACTCCTAACTAGGCTTTACTAGTCACCAATTGAAATCAACTAAAGGAGGTTGGTTCCGACACTCCCAGTGGATCCTAAATTGTAGGGATTGGTCTGGGAGGTGGCTAAGCTGATGCACAAAAGTTAATTTAGTATAATTTATATATAATTAGTGTTCCCCACACTCTCATAACTAGTACATGTGTACCAATTAGGCCATGTGGACCCAATGGTGCTAGTGACTAAATAAAGACTGAAAAGACTCCTAATTTAGGAATAATTGACCAAATTGGATAAGGGATGATTATAACCCTAATAGTTTGTTGAATAGTTGTTGCAAGGAATAGAAAATGTAATTTGATAAAGCAACTTATCAATTCCATGGTCCTGGCATGGAAGGGATTGAGGCTACTCTACGATGAAAGTATTGTAGACCATTTGTATATTTTTGATGTGTACATATTTATGCATGTTAATAACACTTGCATGTGTTATAAAGTTAGATTTCATTATCACAAATATTTTTTGTTGTTGTTTCTTTTTTTATATAGTAGATTCAGGAAATTCACGCCCTGTCTCCTACATTTCGTACCTAGGAGATCAAGTATTTTACAACTCCATTTCTTGATGAGAGTTGTGTCAATGACTATTCTAGTTGGCACAAGGTTGATAATATATTTTGACTAGTAGACAAATTCTTCCCAAAATCACGTTGGACTGCCCTTTTCCTATAGTATACATCAAGTCATTTCTATAAAGCTACAATTCTTCCTCTCTACGACGACACTTTACTGAGGGGTGTGAGGGATAGATCTCTACCAAGAAATTTCATTCTATAAGAGATATCCTTCAAAATGTCAGCTCACATATTCACCTCCATTATCTGATCTCAAACATTTAACAAGTCAACCACACTGATTCTTAGTTAATTCCCTAAATTCCTTGAAATTTTCAAATACTTGACTCTTATTCTTCAAGAAATAAACCCATGTAAATCAATAAAAAACATCAATAAATGTGAGAATATACTTCACACCTTCGAGTGATGGTTTGTTCATGTAACATAGATCATTCTGAAGAAGCTCTAGGTGTTCATTTGAACGCCATTCTTTTCTCGAATCAAAGGGTTCCCGATGATTCTTTCCAAGAATACATACTATACTCACTCCATCAGGTGGAACAATATTTGGGATACCAGTAACCATATTTTGAGTTACCATCCTCTTCATACTTTGAAATTTTAGATGACTAAGTTGTTCATGCCAAATTTGACATTTTTCGTCTGTTTGGGAGACGGGTGTAGTTGATCTAGTCATCCATGTAGCATAGAATTTATTAGTTCCATATTTAGGATCCAAAATTCCAAAGGTAACAGTTTCCCCTTCACACCTTAGATCCTTCAAAATCCAGCGATCTGACTAGAAATCAATAGTCTTGTTAGTCTTCATTAATTGAGAAACCGAAAAAAAATTTGCACTCAAAATCAGTACATGATAGATGTCGGATATACGACCATGTTAATATTCAACATCTCCATTTCCAGTGATATTGAGGGTGTATCCATAAACATCATAAATATTCTCTTCAAGAGAACCACTTAAAGAATAGAATAGAGAAGAATCCTTAGCCACGTGATGAGTACATCCAGAGTCCACTATCCATTCAATGTGATTGGTGTGATCATGTAATTCTTGAGAAGTGCTGACAATTGGTGTGATCATGTAATTTGGTTGGATGACTTCCCAGTTGAGGCACAATACTCCAAGTGCTTTATATTTCCATATAAGTTCATTTTATTCCAATATTTCTTCTTGACATGTCCCACCTTTGAACGAACATGTTTTCTTCTTTTGACCCTCCTTCATCAATGACAATGATTATTTGGTCTTCCATTGTGTAGGTTGGTCAACACATCCGGGTCATTGATCTTTCCAACCATGTTCTTTAGGATTTGGATTGACCTTTCTTTTTAACAAGTGAGCATGGTTTTTTCCACCAAGCTTCCCTTCTTCAAGAAACCCATGTTGGTCCTTGATCAACAAATCACAAAAAGTATCATAAGTAAAATCCTTACCATATTGATTGTGTGACATCCAATTAGCATCAAAGGAAGAGCATAAGACATCATATGGTGTATTCAAATTCATCAAAAGCGACTCTATAATTTGTCCATCCTTGCCACATTAACCCAATTTTAGCGATATCTCCTTGATACACGCCATATAATCCTTGATTAATTCAAAAGAAAGAGGTTTCAGAGAGGTCAACCCTTTTTCTATCTGTATTACTTCTACTTCATTTATATTGTTGAATAGAGTCTTCAACTTGGCCCATATGGCACGAGGACAATCAATCCCACTTGTATGGAAATGAATCTCCCTCGCAATATAAGTCGTGAAAACACCGACAACTTCATCCTTCTTAACTTCGATAGTGTTTCCACCTTTCACATGCCTCAGGGGTTAGGTTGACATGGCATAAATATTCAATCCACTAAGTGCATCCTTCGGGGGAAGTCTCGAGTCAACTACTGTCACTTGATCTTGACTCCTTTATTTATGCAAACTTCTAACAAACCCAAGTGGGGTAGACCTTATGATTTATTAAGTTTGATTAATTTTTAGATGGTGGTTTGTGCTTGAGTAAGTTTTTTAGGAATTTTGTAAATGGCACAAGAGATTGCAATAGTGATTAAGAAAACAACATGAGCATTATAATCAATCAACACATTCTAAATTAAAGAAAATGCTTATACAATAAAAGAAAAGACTAGTCTTGAAAATGGAGTTTGAAATGGAGTGATTTTGGAGTGTTGAATGTATTGTAATTGTTCTTGGTCAATTTTAAGTTTATTTATTAATGAGTGGATTATGAGGGAGGGGGATTCCTGATATACCATGAAGATATAGAGAACGTGTGTAGACTCACTAGGTGTGGTACCAAATGAGAAAATTTGGGTTGAATGGAGTCGCAGGAGGGTGTCCAACACTACACCAACAAGTATGTATCCTAATGGGGCCCCACAATCACTTTTCAGTTGTTCCTTCTTCCTCTATACATTTTTTCCACACAAAGAAAAACACAACTTTGGTTTTTCGTTCTTGGGAGGTTACTTGAAAGTGTGAAAGCTAATTAAGCTAGTCACTCAGTCCCTTTTTGGATGTGATCAACTGGTCAGTTAAATACACAGAGATCTAGAGCATAATGGGGATGATCCTGGTTGGTTTTAAGTGTTTTTGAACAATGTTTTATTGGTTAGAAAATAAAACCCAAGAATCTCTTTCCATTTCCAATACTCGGGAAAGCCCTTGTCCATGAACTATACTCAAGAGACCAAGGGGGTTTATTTTAAAAGTAAAATTGCAAAAAAGAAAGGTTTTCTAATTACTACACTGTGCAAATATTTTTCATTTTGGTAATTCGTTATAGCAGAGTGGGTTAGTATTTGTATTACTTTGTAATAAATAAAATTTAATTTCGAAATGCAAAAGTATACAAATCTGTAAACAAAAACTACACTTACAAAAGCAAAACCATGAAAAATATGCACCGATGTAGATCCCCCTATGGGTATGGGGAGTGGGCTCTTAGGATCCGAATAGAAACATTTTAGTGATGCTTCTTACAATGTGATAAAAGAGAATTCACTTTGGTCCTTGTTATTTCGGATCCAAATGCTTACAAAATAGCAAAAGTTTGACTACAAGCAATAAAGGGAACCCCTAGAAGCTTTGAATAAATCAAATATTAGGAAATATACCAGAGATTCATTCTCTTTTTTCATTCAAACTGAAAAAATCAGTGAGCTATTAGTCATAAAATATTCTCAAAAACACTTTAAGAGTGTCTTTGAACACCCACAAAAAAATTCCTAAAAAAATCCTAAGTTAAATCTATGATAAAAATGCATAAAAGTAACCAAGGAAAACAAACTTTCCTTGGGATTATGGATTGCTTTTGGGAAGAAAATATGATGAGCACTTAGATTCCAAATTTAACTTTAAACTTTAAAAGGAAGAATACTTCTAGCAAGATCAAGATCTACTTAATAATACTTGCAAAAATAGAGCTTTTCCTAAGCTAGATCTACTTAAATAAATAAGACTTTTGAAGAACTTTGATACCTAAGATTTAAAACATTTGCATACAATATCTAAAGAAAAATTTAACTTTAAACGAGACATATATACATAAGGAAGGAAAGTAACAAAGGGAGATATTAATTTTTAAGAAGAGAAAGATGAGGAGAAAAAAACTTGTTGCTACAAAGATTTGCTAAAAAGAATTTGTAGTGGGATGATGGGGGACTATGTATTGAGAATTGTTAGAAGTTGGGTGGAGTCAATATAGACCCACACCTCCTCCAATTTAGGTACCCTAAAACTCAATCACAAACTTGCAACACCTATGAGATCTTGAAACACATAAAAATAACATGTAAATAAACTTATTTAACATGTATTTTGTTTATCTCTAAACATATAGGAGAAAATAGAAATGAAAGTAAAATTAATTATAATTTATATCCTACTGATTCAGATAAATCCTTTGAGGAAATATCTAAACCATGAGAAAGCAAGAAATTGCAAAAAGAAACAAGTTACCTCATAGGGATATGACAATTTCGTCCCACACAATTAACCTCCAAATATTTTATTTATTTCAAGAAAAACAACTATGACTATTACAGTCATCAAGCCTACTCCCTATCCAACTGAAATTAGTTTGAATGAGAGCCAAGGCATTGCTTATATAGGAAAAAATAGAGCAAACCCCAAGGGCAGTGAATTTTCCATGTGTTGGATCTTTTTGAGATGATTGGGGGTGAAATAGAGTGATATAGAGGTGGTAGGTTCCACCTCTCAGAAGGTAGGTCACCCTTGCCTCTTTCTATGACACACATACAACAAGAGGTGATATTTTTCATGGATAAATGTGCCCCTCTAAGGAAAACATCATCCTGTAACACCCATTAAGGGTGTTTAATTATTTATCAAATAACTATATTCAATTAGTGGTTTATTGGCATGAAATATTAAGAGATAATGTAAATACAATAATACTAACATAATGTAAACATTTTGGAACATCATATCAAAAATTAGAGAATAACATATAACAAAATTTACAATAAATTTATAAGAAATATAATATAACAAGAGAAATACCTCAATATAAAATGGTGAAGAAATCCAAAATGAAACAAGATTCCATCTTCTCCTTATGTTTCATCCATCTTCATTTCTCAAAGTGGAACCACGGTTTTACCTCCTAGCCAACTAGGGGTGTAGTTGACTCCCTAGTCCCAAGAGCTATCGACCTATCCTCTTGGCCCTCTATGCTCGAGACCTCCAAAGAATAGAATAGTGATGCACCAGTAATCTATGTATCTATTTTTTCAAGAGTTTTCAAAATCTTCCAACTCTTACCAAACTTATCATCCCCAAAATATCCCAAATTCCCCAATCGCTTCCAAAACTCTCACACAAATATTTTCAAGAAAATAACTTCCTCTCCTTAGAACCTTAAGTCTCTTATTTATAACACAAGAATTCTTCATCCTACTCCCTTTCCATCAATAGATTCCAATATAATCTAATATTCACACTCAATAAGTTTATTTTCTTAAAATAAATAACAATTTGATTAAAATAAATAAAATATTAATAAACATGGTTGCAAAGTCTCATCTGTCATGCTACTATCTTAAATACAACTATGACAACTTCTTTCTAAAATTTATGCAACCCTATCTATCCATTTATTTACATTATTCTCTCATACGTAAGTCAAATAAGATATTTCTATATATTATATTATATTATGATTTATCTCATATTATATTATGATATATCTCATATTATATGTATAATTATGTATATCATTCAATAATCCAATTAGTTTATTTAAATATAAACTATGATGAACAAGTCAACAAGCTACAACACTTATATATATATCAACACTTATTCATCCATTCAAGACATAAGTAATACTACAATAACTCACCAACCAAGTTACTAAAATTTTATATAACCATGCTAACCTATCCATTAATTAACTAATCATAGTAATGTGCTCACGAATTGACATATACATGGCCAGCGCACACATCTTAAGAATGTGCACAAATAATAATTTTAATACCTTAATCCATTATTATCATACGCTTGCAAACACCATACACAAGACCAACATAATCAATGCATCATTTCTCATTCATACAAAAGTAATAAAACCGGATTACATAAACATAATGAAGCATGAAGCATATAATCATAATGTTTTTTATCAATGAAGAACACCATCCAATCCATCATTGGTCCCATCAATCCCCACTAATACTCAAACTGCCTAATCACCACTACTTCCATCTAGTGACCTCACCATCTCGTCCTATGCTGGAATATACTATGGCGTCAGCTACACCAACCTAACCACATATAAAACCCATAAGCGAAAGTTTCCAGTCCTACAAATCGACCAAGATTCCCCAGTAGGAACCCACTAGTCGGCATCACACGTATAGGGAAACATCCTCAGGACAACCCTCCAATGACTCCCGGTTTCAAGGGATAAACGATGGGAAATGCCTCCACCCTCCAAATAGTGGTAGGGCCAACACCCTACATCACCCACTAGTCATAATCACACATCTAGGGGAGCATACTGAGTACAACCCTCCCAGGTCTCTAGGTTTCAAGGATACATGATAGGAAATTCCTCCACCTCCCTTTAATAGGACTATGGAAAACCACGAGGGCATTGCTGACGAACCAATACTATAACACGTTCATTCATATTAAGGGGTTTAAATATTTAAAAAAATAAAAATGTTATATTGGGGGTGTATTAAGGGTATAGGGGTTTAAATTATTTAATATATAGATATGGTAATATATAGGGGTCTTTTTTTATTATAAACGAGTGAGAAGCGCATTATGGGAGGGAACATAGGGTTTTCAGTCGTGTTGGAGGAGCACTATGCAGGTTTACTTGGATGCTTCCCTTGCTTTAGCGTTTCATTGGATGCTTCCCCTGCTTTAGCATTTCAGCATATATTTGAACTTTCCCAAACCTACAATGAAAAGGATTTCATTGCGCTCAACTTCTATTCTTATTTACCTAAGGAACTTTACCCTTTCAGATAGGTGACCTAGTATTTTCTGGGAGCACTCGATCGGTTGAGGAAAATGCCTTTGTTTTATGGGATTTTCAGATGATGCTAGCTACCACACTTAGAGTCTCTCCTCATGTTTTCAAATGTGAGGTTTTTTGAGTACCATGCATGTTTGAGGGGCATCGCATAAGAGAGAGAAGATGGGGTTTTTAGCCATGTTGGAGGTTTGAGGAGCACTGTACAGGAGGGAGAAGACGGGGTTTTAAGCCATGTTGGAGGCTTGAGGAGAACTGCACAGGAGGGAGAAGCTGGGGTTTTCATTCTTGTTGGAGGTTTTAGGAGCACCACGTAAGAGGGAGAATTTGGAGTTTTTAGGCGTGTTGGAGGTTTGAGGAGCACCATGCAAGAGGGAGAAGATGGGGTTTTCCTTCGTGATGGAGCTTTTATCTCAGGTATTCCCCTTGCCTTTGGATCCTGCGTCGCCTTGAAAATATTCCCAGAGAGATCAATTGGTTCTTGGTCCAATATGGAACATACATTGCAAGGCCTGAATTAAAATGGTTTTGGCCCAATTCTACTTCCTATAATATGTATGTTGATTTTTTGCACCAGCAAAAGTTTCCAGACTGAGAAGTTGTTTCTTTTTTCTTATAAACTTTCAATTCTTCAAAGGGTTTTCTTCTCTAGTTTTATATAGCAATTATATATTTACTGAGAGAATGTGTGCATCAAATTTGGTTTCTATATGCACTATTAGTGGGTTCTCTGATTTGATATCGCAATTATTATCAATATTTAGTGACATAATGTGTGTATCAAATTTGGTTCCTATATGCGTTGTTAGTGGGTTCGTCTTGTGATTTTCTTTTTTTTATTACAGTAGTACAAAATGAGAAATTAATGACTAAAAAAATGACTAAAATACGGCTATAAACGACTATTTTTGAGTTGGCAACTAATAGTAGCTAATTTCCACTATCTTACATCTTGACTAACTTAGTCGTATTTCACTTAGTCATTAATAGCTTGAATTATTAGTCATTGATATAGTCATTGATAGTCAATGATTTAGTCATTGATTTAGTCACAGATTTAGTCATGGATTTAGTCACTAATTGCACCTATTAATGACCAAATATATGACTAAATAAACTACTAAATGATAACATATTAATGATTGAGCTAAATACGACTAAACGTTAGTCACGCTATAAGATACAGGAAATTAGCTACTAATAGTCATATATATGCGAATTTAGTCATTTTCGTAGTCACAAATTTATGATAGGGTATGGAGGAATTGAACCACCAAACTCCTGCCTATAAATAGGCAGGTGCTCTACCATTGAGCTAGCACCCTTTAAGAAGTTTTTATTGCTTGATACTGATGATATTCAAACAAATAATTGCATCATTCTAGCATACAAAGTAATGATTATCAAGTTACTGTAGATCCATAACGGCTTACCCTGTACTAGTCCTTCAAGTGATTTTTGTAGTTAATAACTGCATTTGAAAGTCCTGAAGGACTATTACAAGGTAAGCCATTATGCATCTTTATTAACTTCATAATCATTATTTTGGTATCTTAATTCATCACATTCTATACAAACAAATATTTTCAATGATAACCAATCCAAGCATTAGTGTGTTCAACAATCCAATCTCCCCCTTGAGTAAACAATTTAATTGCATTGTTATAGCTACTCTCCATGCAATGATCAAGTTTTTAAACTTCCAAGTTGTCCNGCCAACATATACAAAAATTATATAAGAATACTCACAGAAAATATTGGCATGCTTTTGTTATTTTAGTGCCACTCTAAGTAAGATTTATTAAAATCAAATGATACTAACAGAATTATTTTCAAATCCAACATATATAACAAATAAATGTAGAAGAAATACTTCAAAGAAGACAAGTGGAAGATATTGGAATGCTTGTACTATTCGGGTGCCACTATAAGCAAGATTTCTTGCAATGAAAGGATATGAATACGATTGATTTCATCTCACAACCAAAAACATTTTCATCAGATCATAACCATCAATGTTATGAAGTTTTGTGGGGAGTGATTTTCCCATATAAAGGGATTGATGTCATAATGATCTATAGTAAGAAAGGTAAGTACATCCAAGGTTAAGAGATTCCATGCCCAAAAATGTCTTGAATTAACCCTATAGTAGGGATTTCTCCCTTGCTACAGAGCAGGAATGGCTACCTTCCGTCTATAGGACGGAAGGGTAGGGTTCCTAGTGGTGGATGCAAAGAAAAAAGAAAAGAAATAGAAATGGAAGTAGAAATAAACAAAACCCCTCTGCACACAAGGTTATGGGTTACGCTCCAAGACCCTGCATACAACTGTTAGGAAAGAAATAAAACCTGCAAGTAAACAATGGAAACCTGCAAGAAGATGTTAAGCAATGAACCTGAAAACAAATACTATTAGAAAAAAACTACAAACTACCATAGCAAAGACATAAAAAAACACAGGTATACCTTTTGGTTGGAATGGGCCACCATGCCCTAGCTGGGAGAGCACCTCTCTTGGAAGGGGGAGCTATGGCTCAATGGAAGGATGGAGGAGAGGGAGAGTGAATGGCTTGAGAGGAAAATCATATCAAGGCACTCACTCTGGCAACATAACAATATGGAAAGAAGGAATCATTTGAGAGTGACCCCCACTCCTCTATTTATACTTTTTCTCAAGATTTTTAGGGTTTTAAGCCCTTGGTTGGGGCTTTAGCCCCTTTTTTGGGTTTTTAGCCCCTTTCACTCAATCTTTAGCTCTTTTGGGGGTCTTAAGATCCTTTGAGGGGGTTTAGCCCCTTTTTAGAGGTTTTAGCCCCTATGAGAGCTATTTTGGCTCTTTTTAGGGGTTGCTAAGCCCTTTTGCACATTTTTAAGCCTTTTTGAGGGTGTGGGGGTCAAATGGGGTCAAATGAGGGTCGTGTGTGGGTGTCCTTGGGTGGTGTAGGCCATCTAGAGCTGAGTGGGGTATTTTTTGGGTTAATATATTGCCCCCTAATTTGTGAGGGAAGGAGCTCATCATATGGCCAATGAACATCATAGGATTTTCTTGGGGAGAGGTGGTGCTTCCTGGGCTGGGGCATGGTGGCTTTTGGTTTTTGTATTAATATGGTTCCCATCAATGGGTGAGATACAAATAATGTGTGACATGTACTATATGGATGAGGTGGGCATCCCCATGATCGTAACAAAGTCAAATTAATAATGTGATCTAATATCTATAATATAAGAGCTGATCATGTACAACTGTTGTTACAATAATGGTTTCCTCAATGAGAGGCTAAATACAATACTGATCTAAAGATCTTCTACATTGGACCCATGGAATTCTCATGGAATGTTATATCTTGATGATTGATGGCCTATTGGATCTGGAATGGTACATACTTGTATGGACTCATTGATGGAGAGTCAGAGTCTCTGTGGTACAAATATGATGCATCCATCATAAATCTATATAGAAACACTGTTGGGGATTCTGAACATTGTCTCCAATGCAACCCATAAATCACAAGCAACATGAACCTGTTGCGGTCCCTCAAATAGACTCATCAATGTGCTAGAGTCGGGTAATATCTGGGGTCTTCGACCAAATACGGCATGGACCAATACCCTCTACAAATCCCAATGATGTGATGATGTAGTTGGAGTCGAGCACATGAGAAAAAACCATCCCGAGAGGCATAAGGACTCCTCTCAAGTGATCTAAGGAACTCATCCATGAGGTTAATGAAACCAAGATATAGGGACCTCTGGGTCTATCCTCTGGAATACATGTGTTGTCGTCGACAGAGGGAGACCTGCCCCTGGTCAAGGCAATGGTGTTTTCTTGACCAGAAGTGTGAGGGAGATTACCGAAAGATGTGAGACAATCTGCACACTGACCCACTAAATTAGGGGGGAGGGAAGGAGTTGAACAGGGGCAGAGGGAGTGTAGTAGACTCAAAATTCCTTTTTTCAGAGTATGACGGCAAGGTGGACTAGGAAGCAAATGAAAATGACTCATGGGAAAGGGATCATAGCTGTAATACTAGGAATGTCACTGCAGATGGGAAATACTTGGGTGAGGTAGACACTTTTGATATTGATGGGATCCAAGGAAGACACATTGTAGAGTACTCTGAGCAAAGGAGACCCAAAGTGGGAATGCTTCCAAACTATTATCTATGGGGTGGTGTCTAAAGACATTGTTGTGGTACGATCTCATGGATTTTTGGAGAGCCTGAGAAAGTAAATGCTTGATGGTGTTTTCAATTTTAGAGAGTTTGAAAGCATGAAGAAGACTCCAGTGGGGGATATTTTTCATTGGTAGTCTCCTGTGCCCGAAAAAGGATAAAAGTATACACATGAGAGCTCACCCATCCTTTTAGGGGATGGGAGACTTCTTTACCATTGGTAGTCTAGTTAGTCCAGAAAAGGTTAAACCTATACTGACTGGACGGTCATTCAGATACTTTTATGAGCATGAATGAAACCAAGTTTTCTCGGTAATATTTTGTTGATGGAAGGTTGGAAAAGAGATTAATGACAACCCATTGTGAGCTTTTTTGTAAAGTTCAGCCCCTCTTCTTGAGAAAGCATAAAAGTATGGAGAGGGGAACGGTCTTGGCTTGAATGTGCCAAGGTGGTCCTTTTCATTTGATGGTCTACATAGTCCACAAAAGGAGATAAACGAGATGATGTAGACACCCTTTCCTATACTTTAACGAGTGGGAAAGGAAGCAACTGCACTGGGAAATCTTTTCATTCTTTTAGGAGTCATAAAAGAGATTAAAAGAAACTCCATTATGGTCAACCGATTGAGGGGGCACTGATCATGCCCCCATGTCGGGACAATGGATAGTGGTCCAAAGGTCATCCGTGCAGTATGGAGGGAGCAAGTGGCTCTTGGACATACACTGGATAGATCGCGACAGAGGCACGTGAATTGGTGCGGCAGAGGCACACAAACCGAGGTGGCTCTCAGACAGAGGTCAAGAGAGTTGTGTGTGAGTTGTGGTGGACGGACTTGACTACATGTGATGTGAGTGCAAGTCCGGAGGAAGTTATATGCCAAATTCATGCAAAGGAAATGATCCATTCTTTGGATGATGGTCTGGAGATCCGCATAAGGTACGGTGGACGGATTAGACAGCTATATGCTAGAAATCAAAATGATGTGCCTTATGGGTGGTGTCCTGATGTTACGGAGAGAAATTCCTATGGCTTGGGGTACCACAACAGACAGTTTGACTCTAGAAATCAATCCTTTCCAATATGCAAGAGAAATAAAATATCTAACACTAAAGGATCAGACCTCGTACCTTATTCCGGACAGTTGAAGTAGATCCCCGTTGAGCTTTTCAACTTCAACTTGAATTGATGAATCACTTCCTCAACAACAAGTAAACAAGATAAGCATACTATATATATGGGTGTTAGATCTACTCTAACATATATAATCAACAATGTATAAGAATTTGAAATCATCCATGGATAAAATATTCATTCAAACATACATTATTGGACAGGAAAATATATTTCTATTAATATAAAATCAGAGATTACAATGAATACAACCTTTGTCGGCACGTCTATGAATCGGAGAAACTGAATCCCCCACTTGGGCCTCCACCACCTCAATCCTCCATCTCTCAATAGAAAGCTCACAAGAAAAAGGAAAGCTTGGGAAGAACACCAAAGTGCTCCAAGGGACAAAGGGATTTAGACTCAAGCACAAGTTCTGGAAACAATGGACTATAGTTTCTTTGCTCTCAATTCTCTTCTGCCTTCAATGTCTCCAAAGAGTTCCTTATATAGCTTTTCAATGGGGTAATGAAAGGTCAAATGTAATGTTCCCGGTTTCAACCCTGTTTGCATGATGTATATATTGTAATTAATCATGGTGAGGAGCTCAAGGCAAAATCCCCACCATCGATTTTGTTGTGTATGTTTCGGCAATGGGGATAATTGCCGATGGTATGCTATGCTATAAGGCACATTATAATTCGGCATCATGTAAACATGCACATCAATTAAAATAAACCACAACCAGCTACGACAGTGCAACGTTGAATGAAAAGGGCATGGTTCCAAAGGATAAAGGGTGGGGGATGTCAAACCTTGGTTATGGGGGAAAAACCCAAGTTTTGTCACCTTGTTGATTTTCCATCTTCCCTTGTTAACCTCTTGAATGCTTTGTTGGGCAGCTGAGGAGTAAAGGCTGCTGGTGGTTGAGGCAGTTAATGCCTTTGGGAGTGGGGTGGCAGGACTGTCAGTCCTTTGTCCACCTGCCCACTCCACCCACGTCTGCCCATTTTTCTCCCTCACGCACTCTTCCCTGGTCAGTTCACTCTCACCATGATTTTGGTTTTGGATCCTCCACACGCACAGGCTGGGGGGGTGGTTTTGGTCTCAGACAGACATTTTCTTGGCTCCACGAGTTGCTGAGCACCCACGCACTGAAATTTTGCGTCCTGGCTGTTGATTGTTCATCCACGGACAAAAACGGAGTTGTTTTCTCCTCACACAGGGCCTCCATTGTTGTGCAATCTCACGCAGAGGGATCCTTCCCCCGTTTTTCCTCTCACGCACAGGAATTTCTGGGTTTTCCCACATTGTTCTTTTCCCAGTGAAATCGTGGGTGCTGTGGCTATCGAAATTCGATATTTTTCCCTTTCCTCTGCATGGTATTTATGTGTTTTTCCCGTGATTTTGTTGCCCAGGACGGGCTGTATTCCCCACGTTTGCTGTGAGCCGTGCTCATTGAAACATTTCGGGGCTGTTGTTTCCCCACATTGTTGGCTGTGTTGCTGGGGTCTTCCTTACATCTTTGGGGCTGTGGTAATTTCGTTTGAAGATTCATTTTGGCCACGATAGGGCCAAGAATGACTCTAAATTTCTTCTCCCTATTTAAGTTGTGACAGCTAAGTAATTGCCCGAGTGCAATGGTTAGTCTTCGGATTGTGCTGGCTTGGCTTGTCTGTTGAAAGCCTATGAAACCCAGCTGTGTTGGTTTGTTGTTTATGTCCCCTTGACTTTGTATAAGCTTGCAATTGACCCTTATTCTGGAGGAATCATGCCCAGCTCGGGGGTGGCAGTGTGCTGAGAGATTGATGAGCACGCTGGCCTATGGTTGGGTGGAACGTTGCAGCGACGTAGCTGGTTGCGGGTGAAGTCTTCATCAACAGATAAGTGCTGCTGTCTATATTCCATCTCTGTATATATATATATATTGATGTCAATTAATGAATTATAATGAACATGTGGAATGCTGGTTTATGAATATGTTTGCTTCTGCTGAATGTTGATTCATTATGCATCTGTGTATGCTTGTAAGTTTTAATTCCAGCATTGATTTCTTTGATTATGTTCATGGGGTGGTTTTCCCGGCTGTGTTTGATGTGTTGGTCGCGTCCTCTTCGCCGGTCGGAGGCATGGGGATGTGACAGAGTGGTATCAGAGCTCTAGGTTGCAGCAATGGGCCTCTATGGGCCAAGAAAGAGCCGCTGATAGAGGGCAGAATTACCCTCTATGTCCAGCAGAACATCAGTGAGCCAACGAATTCAGAAAAATCGTCTAAGTGTTGAGCGGTCGGACCACCGGAGGAAGTGGAATTCCGCTGTTGCAGAAGGATTGGTGAAGTATCCCGTCCATCGTTGTGGATGGTGAAGTGATTCTGCATCCGATGTGAGAGTCATCCGATTACCGACGAAGAAGAAATTTTGGAAATTTGAAAATTTGGCTAAGTGTTGGAGAAATCGGAAGGGAGAGTTGTCCGACGTTCGACGTTACGAGAGTCCGCCGACGTCCGAATTACAAGTGGTTCTAAGTGCCAAATCGGAAGAGCTGGTGAAGTTTTCCATCCTCCGTTGCGGACGGTGAAGCGATTCCATCTCCGACATGAAATTCATCCGACCTCCGATGCCGGAACCATTTGGGGAAAGCCGCCAAAATTGTCTAAGTGTTCGTCGCAAGAAGAAATGGTCCGAGCTTCCGCCATTGCGGAAGGGTTGGAGAAGTAAAGCTTCTGCCGTTGCGGAATGGTTAGAAGTCCTCCCATCCACCGTTGCGGAAGCTGAAGGCATTTTCTGGCCGATCAAAAATACCGCCGATGCCGCAAGAGAAAGTACGCTGGTCGGAAGAGGGGATGAAGTTCCTGTCCGCCGTTGCGGAAGGTTTCGTGAAGTTCATGTCCGCCGTTGCGGAAGGTTTCGTGAAGTGGCCCGTCAGCCGTCATTGTGAAAGCAAAATCATTCAGGCTTCTGATGTCATAATTCAGTCGACACCCAATGTCGATATTTCTCCAAGAAAAGAGCGGATGTTGGAAGGTTTGGAGCTTCCGAGGAGCCGCCGTTGCGGAAGGTTTGGAGCTTCCGAGGAGCCGCCGTTGTGGAAGGTTTGGAGCTTTCGAGAGCCGCCGTTGTGGAAGCCAAAGCAATAAGGCTTCCGATTGGAAATACATCCGACTTCCGATGTGAAGGAAAGGAAATTTTGAATTTTTCCATGGGGTTTCTCAGCAGAATTCGACTGTTTCAGAGGGATTTTTCGGCTGTTTTTCAGGGGAATTTCAGGGCTGAAAATGAGAAAAGAGGTAGCGATCTAATGCGCCAGATTGCGCGAAAACTAATGTTTTACAAACAAACAAAAAAACGAGGGAACTGCCCTCGACCCGCCCTGCTGTGGCGCAGGGAAGCCACAAGGGGGCAAGCCCCCTTGACCCCCGTCGTCCTCGGAGACAGTCATTCTTGTGAAAGGAAGATTCTATGTTTTGGGCAAGTTAGTAAAACCCAAAATTCATAAAATATGAATGGTGCAATGGAAGTGAGGAGGCTAAAGTTGGCACCCATTCCAAAGTATAGCTGTGTGTAAAATGCCAAGATTGGTGAAAGTCTTCATTCTTAGAAGTGGTGTGGTTTTCACATCCGAGATCGGAATGAAGCATGTGAATAGGCATTGGAAAGCTTATTCAGTGGGGAACAAGGATAAGTCACTAGAATCTGAGCATGAAGTAGCAAAGTGCTAATGATGGCCACTGTTATCAAATGGACAAATCTGGACAGTTGCATGCCCAGGGGCAGCAAGGACTAGGAGGTCAACCAGATGCTGTGTGGAAAAGGAGTTCCATGCCAGGATGAAAGACATGAAAAGGGAAGTTTCCCTTGAAACCCTGTCTTGCTGATTATAACTACATTTCCTAAGTTTATGCTTGAAATGCATGAGGATATGTATGGCATGCATAGGATATTGCATGTAGCTAAGAATATTGAAAATTATATATTTATAATGCACCACTAATGATAATCATTGATTTGATGTTGACATTAGTGGAAAAACCAACGATGACATGGACCCGGATGAATATGTTGTTGATGCTGAGGAATGAGACCAGCAACCCTATGGAGAAGGGATAAGGAAACGATTCCATAACAAAAGTTGGTGAGCAAATTCTGCGATCTCCTGCAAGGACCAACCAAATCGGTCATAGAAAGGGTGTAAGTAAGACCCATGCAGGTAAGAGTTTGCTTATGACAAATTCCATGGATTGGTCCAGGTAAGAGACCTCATACCATGTGAATATTGGAATGCAGAAAAGTGTCATGCCTATACATGTTAATGATATTGATTATAGTAATGCATCCTATATGAGGTAGTCATGGTTAGGCCATGATATGGTTGAATGCATAGTGTTCCTAAATCAATGCAAGGTAGCGTCGAATGGACATACATTAAGAAGATTTTATGAATCTTGTTGTTATGCATTGAATGTATGCATATGAAGGGTGTGAGTGACTGATTGCCTAAGTAAAGGTGGAAATGTTGTGATGCATTGCATGAATGCATGAGATATTATGGAGAACTAATGGCTGAAAGGATGAATTAATGATAATTCTGGAACTGTTTCGAAGGTTGTTATGAATGCAGGATAGTCATGATCAATTGGCTGCCAGAAATGCTCTATTGAAGAGCAGGGTGGTATGAATGATACGCTTGTGAAGTAAGGAGTATCTAACCACTTCATTTAATTACATGCATGATATGACTATACCTTGCAATGTTAGTATGATAATGATTGCATGAAGTAAATGAGCTTTGATGATATTGATGTGACTAACAGCTGGAAGTATTTGAATTTTGTAAATTCTGAAAACGCTTCAATGATGGTTGTAGCAATGAAAAGTTATATGCATCTAGACTTACCAGGTGATTGGTTGATTGAAACTCATGTTTCAGGTAGATTACTTCGAGCATGGCATTGAGAGGTAAGATCCTGACCAATGCCAGAATCTACCATATGATATGCATAAGAGCTTGTTAAAATTCGAATTGTGAATTTCGGATTTAAGAAATTGCTGACAACTACTAGTCACTACTGGCTTGCATGAGCTTGTGTTTGGATGTTTGAAGCTTATGTTTCAGGTAGATTATTTTGAGCATGGAAGTGAGAGGTATGACTCTGACCAATTCCAGAATCTACCATTTATGAGAAGAAATCTCATGGCTGTGAAAGTAGTTGATATGCATAATGGGTTGTTAAAATTCGAATTGTGAATTTCGGATTTGAAAAATTGCTGACAACCACTAGCCATTGTTGGCTTGCATAAGATTGTGTTTGGTTGATTGAAACTCATGTTTCAGGTAGATTATTCCAAGAATGGAATTGAGAGGTAAGATCCTGACCAATGCCAAAATCTACCATTTATGAGAAGAAGTCTCATGGTTGTGAAGATTAGTTGGTACGGGTTGTTAAATTTGAATTGTGGATTTCGGATTTAAGAAAGTGCTAACGACTACTAATCAATTGTTGGCTTGTATGAGATTGTTTCAGGAGGGACACATGGTAAGTGGGTATTCATGTTATGATAGTAGGCATAAAATTGTAATGGGCATAGTAGTGCTGCTTACAAGAAACCCACAATTGAACAAGTCAAATTCTGTAGTAGATAGAATTGCAAATTCTTATTGAATTTGATTGCTAATGTCATTGCTGGAACGATCAATTTGGATCGTAGTATCAGGTAATGATTGACTGTTTGGCTATTTGATGAATGTGTCAGGGGTACACATTGCAGGAAGATCATGTGTGATGACCTGCAAGAGCCAAACTTCATGGGAAGGTTTTCCCTTATCCTGGAAATGGGGTTCGGGTGAACCTCCATTAGACATTTTGAAAATGTCTCATCTACACTACATGTTTGGTGATAACATGAGTGAGATGGTATGGGCTATGTCGGTAAGCCATGAGTGAATGTGAAATGTAAAAAGGGAGTTGGGATGGCTAGCTGAGATACTGTTAACTCAGGGAAGGAGCCTCCATTCCTCCTTAGCAAAGGCATACTACGACGGCAAATGGATAAGTGTTCTGTGACTATTGCTATGAATATGCATGTTTAATTATTAAATTTCCATATGCAAAACATGTTTTGATTTATTTCCATGATGACCGATTGCTTGAGTATGGATAGGGCCTACATGGCACACACTAGAAGAGAGTGCACACTTTTCCGATGTCGAGTCATGAAAGGATTTTCAATATTGATTACACTCTAGGGAGTGGACGCACTCATGGTGTCTCAATATTTGATAGTGAATGATATGAAATGTGATTACAGTTGTTAGAGCAATAATGCTAATGAGTTCGCTTGTATTGCTTGTGTTGCTTGTGTTAACAGGCTAAAGGTAAAGGTAAATGGTCGGTATAAGTGTATGTTGGTATAAGTGTATTGTTGGTATAAGTGTATGGTGGTATAAATGCATGTTGGTATAAGTGTATGTGTTATTGTTGACATAAGTGTATGATGGGCTGTGATATGCCTAAGGATCCATAGTAGATCCTAGACCTGGAAATGGTCATGATAAAGTTCCAAGCCCAGTTGACATGGTTATGTACTAGTTGGACATTGATTATTTGATGTTGAGGAAAAGCCTACGTGCTAACCTAACATCTAAGTCCATAGGCGATCCCAAGGCTTGCAAAGCGAAGCAGGATCCTGTGGACGAACGAAGAAATGTACAATACAGATAAGTATTGGATTGTTTTGCTTATGAATATACATGTGTGTCTGATTGGGTTATGATTTTTTAAGCTCTTGTTCTAGAGGTAAAACTGATGAAAATAAACTAAACATGTGAATCTATTCAATGTTTGGATATAGGTATCGCGGGAAGCGAGGACTATGAGAGCATCCTAGGGGTGCATGTGGACATGTGACTATCCTGGAAAGCTCGAAATGAGCGGTAATGAAAATGGTGCTAGTAGGACGGGGGAGTCCTAGCAGCCGAGACAAACCATGTGGAGAGACTCCATGGTTTAGAGGTCTGGAATAGACCAAAGACACTAAGTGTCAT
>LPNX010854886.1:71026-104140 GCA_001517045.1 Pseudotsuga menziesii
CTTGGTTGGAAGTATCCTTCAAATGATTGCCAAGACCCAAGAGAATCTTGGGGATATGCTCAAAATACAGAGAAGGCAGAGTGAAATGAACCATAAGATTTTGCAAGACTCTATTGGTTTGTAAAGGGAGGTGAAAAGCCTTCTAAGAGCAATCGGCAAAGGAAAGGAAGGTGGATCAGCAATGCGACATTCATCCAAGGGACTCGATAAGAAACAGTCCAGGCATGAAGACTCAAAGGAAATTGAGCAGGTAATGATGAAGCAGCTAGTGAGATGCTGGAGATGCGGAGGACATCATTTACGTCGGGACTGTCCAATGAGGGAACATGATGAGGGCAATAGCCACAAAGTTCCTAGACTTCAGGATCAGCTAGAAGCTGAGAACCAGCAGGACAAGTCCGTGGAAGCCGAAGGGCTTGGTCTTGAACGTTCAAAGTAAATGGTTGAACGTGGGATAGATCTGGAATTTTAAAATTTTGATGTGCAATGGTATATGTACTGTATATATGTAATGGAACACCGAGGACGGTGTTATTCCAAGGGGGAGGGGAATGTAATGTTCCCAGTTTCGACCCCGTTTGCATGATGTATATATTGTAATTAATTGTGGTGAGGAGCTCAAGGCAAAAGCCCCACCATCGATTTTGTTGTGTATGTTTCGGCAATGGGGATAATTGCCGATGGTATGTTGTGCTATAAGGCACATTATAATTTGGCATCATGTGAACACGCACATCAATTAAAATAAACCACAACCAGCTACGGCAGTGCAACGTTGAATGAAAAGGGCATGGTTCTAAAGGATAAAGGGTGGGGGATGTCAAACCTTGGTTATGGGGGAAAAACCCAAGTTTTGTCACCTTGTTGATTTTCCATCTTCCCTTGTCAACCTATTGAATGCTTTGTTGGGCAGCTGAGGAGTAATGGCTGCTGGTGGTTGAGGTAGTTAATGCCTTTGGGAGTGGGGTGGTAGGACTGTCAGTCCTTTTCCCACCTTCCCACTCCACCCACGTCTACCCATTTTTCTCCCTCACGCACTCTTCCCTGGTCAGTTCACTCTCACCACGATTTTGTTTTTGGATCCTCCCCACGCACAGGCTGGGGGGGGTGGTTTTGGTCTTAGGCAGACATTTTCTTGGCTCCACGAGTTGCTGAGCACCCACGCACTGAAATTTCATGTCCTCGCTATTGATTGTTCATCCACGGACAAAAACGGAGCTGTTTTCTCCTCACGCAGGGCCTCCATTGTTGTACAATCTCACGTAGAGGGATCCTTCCCCCGTTTTTCCTCTCACGCACAGGAATTTCTGGGTTTTCCCACGTTCTTCTTTTCCCAGCGAAATCGTGGGTGCTGTGGCTATCGAAAGTCGGTATTTTTCCCTTTCCTCTGCATGGTATTTATGTGTTTTTCCTGTGATTTTGTTGCCCAGGACGGGCTGTATTCCCCACGTTTGCTGTGAGCCATGCTCACTGAAACATTTCGGGGTTGTTGTTTCCCCACGTTGTTGGCTGTGTTGCTGGGGTCTTCCTTACATCTTTGGGGCTGTGGTAATTTCGTTTGAAGAGTCATTTTGGCCACAATAGGGCCAAGAATGACTCCAAATTTCTTCTCCCTGTTTAAGCTGTGACAGCTAAGTAATTGCCCGAGTGCAATGGTTAGTCTTCAGACTGTGCTGACTTGGCTTGTCTGTTGAAATCCTGTGAAACCCAGCTGTGTTGGTTTGTTGTTTATGTCCCCTTGGCTATGTATAAGCCTGCAATTGACCCTTATTCCGGAGGAATCATTCCCATCTCGGGGGTGGCAGTGTGCTGAGAGATTGATGAGCACGCTGGCCTATGGTTGGGTGGAACGTTGTAGTGACGTAGCTGGTTGCGGGTGAAGTCTTCATCAACAGATAAGTGCTCCTGTCTATATTCCATCTCTGTATATATATATATATATTGATGTTAATTAATGAATTATAATGAACATGTGGAATTCTGGTTTATGAATATGTTTGCTTCCACTGAATGTTGATTCATTATGCATCTGTGTATGCTTGTAAGTTTTAATTCCAGCATTGATTTCTTTTGATTATGTTCATTGGGCAGTTTTCCCGGCTGTGTTTGATGTGTTGGTCGCGTCCTCTTCGCCGGTCGGAGGCATGGGGATGTGACATCAAATCCAAGCGATCTCAAGGCATATGGAATGTCAGGAGACAAGTGAATCGGATCCATGTCAAGGAAAACTCCAAAAGGATTTGGATTTTGTACACATCGTGATGTACACGGTTTTAGGGGTCAAACCCGCGTATATACACTATAAGGGGTTTAAAAGTCGTGTATAGAAATTTTCACATGTTTATAGGGATGGTATAGGAAACATCAAAGGACAAAAAATGGTCCAAGGGGTCTAAGGAGTCTGCAAAGGGACAGGGGAAGGCCATACAAGTGTGATTCACATGGTGTGGTAAAATCAGCTATAACAGATGCCCCCTAATGTGTGAGGTCAGAGGGGTCATACGATGGCCGAAATACATTATAATTCCATCCTAGAAGTGGAGTGAAGAAGAATCCCAAATGGAAGACCAACCACCCAATCAGCATAGTACAATGATACAACTCTGTACATAACTGCAAACACATATAGCAGTCTCGGATACATAAGAGTACAATGGCCATGAATAGGCATGATACAAAATATCACATAAATGGTCATCACCAATCAGAATCTCCATGATGAAGATATACAAAGGATCATGATCTCCATAATGGCTGAAGATATATAATGGATCAAGATCTCCATAATAGCTGGAAATGTCTGACATATACTGGAATCAAGTCATGAGAGCTTAAATCTCATGAACACTGGCATGATAAAAAAGGTAGCATATAAGATATGCCACCAATATGGAATGTCTTCTACACAAACTACTACGAGTACAAGTCTTACTATGTGAATATAGGTGTCGAGGTCGAACATAGTAGTCCATTGTCTGATTATCGATCATTGATGTATACTGTTAATAGACGCGAGATCACCCACCGATAATGATAATGGGAATCAAGGTAATAGAGTGCAAACTAACAAGTGTGAATAAATGTGTTGAGGTAGAACAATTGAGAGGATCCATCGATCACGGGACATTGATGTATTCCCAAAAACTGTCGATGGCGAGAGAACCTACCACTGATGACTGCAAGTCTCAAGGCACTAAAAAATGACTCTAGATTCCAATCCCAGAATAAATGATATAGAGTCGATGGGATGAAATCCACTGGAACGAGGGCATTAAGGCATCCCCCATCATCCAATACAAGGTACTCAACAAAGCTGTATAATGTGGAAGGACTCGATCATAAGGTGCATGAACCAGTAAATGTACTGGGAATGGCCGACATGAAAAGTCAAGACAACTAAGGAATGGTTGACTTAGGTTTCAACTTCCCTCGAACAAGAGCATAACGACGAATGGGGAATAAATAAAGGCAGCATAGACTCGATATACAAAACTGGGACATCTCTGTGACACAGGAGGCATCGACAGAGGCTCCATAGGGACTGGAAGCTTAACCAGTCAGTGGAGATAAACTCAGATAAAATGAGTACAGCTCCTAAATTCAAACTATAAACCCAACCAACGGATGTGATATATAGTGCTATGTTTGAAGGCAACACGACGGATGTGATATATACTCTCAATGATTTTTAAGTGTTCTAATGGATCAAACTCAAATTTTATGTGTAGGATGGTCCTAGAATGGAGAGAACGTGAACATGGTGATGTAGAAGAGGCAGTAAGGGTAGATCTAGTGGCTCAACAAGCATTACATTCATGCGGGCTTTACAAATTTTGGTGTCTTGGTGGCTTAAGAGCCAAAACAGGACTATTACAGATGTTAGTGGACTACTAGGATCTAGACTCAGAGTCCTTCCAGATAGATGGGATGTCCTTCACCATAGAAGTGGAGGAAATATATTTTATTACTGGACTTTCCCGATGGGGGGAAGTGGTGAACCTACACTCTCGCAGGCCCGGAGGTGGCCTGACTATAGATGAGTACATTGTGGTGTAATGCTATCTAGACATGAAGAAGGTGGGGAGTTAGATCCCAACTAACTCCATACATGTGCTGGGCCTAAAGGCCATCCTACTGACACTAGGTAGGATAGCAGGCTTAGATTCACTCCACCAGTCCTCGCGGCCTCTAATGTTCTATGCAGTGGAGTCCATGAGACCCACTATGTACGATTGGAGCACTGCGCTACTGGGAAACATGAAGCACCAGCTCAGTGAGTGCAAGATGGGTAGAGTGCGAAATTTTGGTTTCAGCACCATATTGAGCACGTTTTTCTTTGAGGATGTTCTGGGATTGAGCCCTAGAGTTGACGTTCCTCTACACGGTGTTCGAGATCTATCCCAACGGTGTTGGGTGGATGTGATGCATAGACTGGGTGGAGGTAGGGTATCCAACCCCTATCTAGCTTATTTCTTTCCATGATGGCGACGACAGATAGTTTCCATCGATGACTACCCCTATGCGGGGATAGATTTCTAGGGAGACCTAGACATGCCGCTACCACTAGGACGACATACGGTGACATTGGTAATGAATCTCGATTCTCTTTTTAAAAAAAATTGAGTTATTAATTTTTTTTTGTGTTTTTTGATTATGTGGAATCAAAAGACATGTTTTTGGGTGACAATACATAGTGACATCTACCATATGCATGCAGATGTGGGACCATGGCGACCTGAAGGCTTCCCTCGTCATAGATGGAGGGGAAGAGGGGACAATATCACAGGTGTGGATGCGGGGAGGACGCTCCAAAGCATTCATACCAACTTCATGAGACTGACACACAGAGCACCCATGGCACAAGTCGAGGACTTGATTGAGGCCATGCAGTGCCAGGTGGTGGGTGCACCACAAGCACGGGTGCAGCTATTTCGACGGCTAGCTAAAGCCGTAGTGACATTCCATGATCACAACCACCCTCCTCCTCCATAGGCTTAGATACCTGGGAGTGATACATTTGTTACTACCGTGTATTTATATTTTGGTGGCTCGAGAGCCCCATTTTTGTATTATGACACTATGTATTACCACATTTTGGATGTTTATAAATTTTTTTATGATGATCGATTTATTTATTTGCATGTGTAAAAATTTATGTTTGTGATGAGCTTATTGTGTATGAAACAAATGCCAATCTAACACGTATTTAGCATATGAGTCAGCAACTTGATTATTAATTCTTGGAACATGTATGTGTGTTATATTGTCAAATTGTCATTCTAATAATCTCACATGTAAGAATCTTCTCAATAATGTTGGATCTCTAACATGGTACAAACCATTAAGCTGTGACACTACTAACTCCGAATAAAGTCGTACCTCAAGAGAGAGAACACCATGTGAAATGGAAACCCGTAGAAGTTCAATAACGACACTATACTCAGCAACATTGTTTGAAGATGGTCGTAAACATATGCCTCCTGAAGACAATACCTGACCCATAGGAGTATAAATCACCCAAGCAGCAGAGGCTGAGTGTTGAGTGTGACAGCTCACACCATCTAAGAATCCTATGAAGGTGGAAGATTCCATTGAAATCTACCAAAAGAAACATAAACTAATCATAAACCCAATCACCATAAGAAAAAGACCTACCTATGAAAAACTATACAATAATATACAATAACCAGCGTTAGCTGAAAATCATGCATAGCACTTTTTGAGATAGAGCCCATTTCTAGGCTTCGCCAAGGCCGTCCCCTCATAATCCACTAACTCATAAGCGCCCTTCTCTGACACATGTTTAACGACGTAAGGACCACTCCACATGGGGTTAAACTTTCCTGCCACCAAGGGTTCTTTCAGTTGATCCCACAAAAGGACCAAGTATCCCTCACTAAACCTCCTTGGATGGACAAACTTATCGTACTGGACCTTAACGTGACTCTTATTCACTTCTAGAGCCACCAAAGCATCTCGACGCTGCTCATCAAGTTGCTCTAGGTGGACCAAATGCTCCTCCAATGGGGAAGTGTATGGTAAGAGTTCTATGGCTAGCTTCAAAGAAGGAATCTCACACTAAACTGACAATACCGACTCCACTCCGTGTACAAGTTGATATGGAGAAAAACCCGTGGTAGTCTTAACAGCAGTTCTATAAGCCCACAAATCAAGATATAACATAATGTGCCAATTATTCTTGCTTTGTGTGATGGTTCATTGGAGAATGGATTTGAGTGATTTGTTCACTGCTTCTACCTGTCCATTCCCTTGAGGGTAGTAAGAGGAGGAATTCTCTTGTTTATACCCTAAATTTGATGCCAACTCTTCCATCATATGATTCTAAAAGTGTGAGCCATGGTCAGTGACAAGCTCTTTTGGAATACCAAACCGAGTAATAATCTGGTTGAATACGAAGTGTGCGGCTGTATCACCATCGGATTTAACTGTAGGCATAACCTCAGCCCATTTTGTGAAGTAGTCAATAGCCACTATGATATGATGATTCCCCCCAGCTGAAGCTGGGTTGCAATCCATAAAATCAAGCCCCCACTTAGTGAAGGGACTGGTGGTGATGATGGGATGTAATGGGGAAGGTTTTGAGCGCATATTACGTGCAAACACCTAGCAAGGATGGCACCTCTTGACCGCATCTACACAATCCTTAAAGATCGACGGCCAGAAATAACCTGCTCTTAAGATTTTTTGGGCTATAGAAAGCCTAGATAAATGACCACCACACACCCCTATGTGGCAATCATTCAGCACAAGCTTAGTCTTCTCGTGAATTAAACAACGATGTAAAATGGAATCTACCCCACGGTCGTACAAAGTATTATCCACTATAAGGTAATTCGTGGATACGTGACATAATCGTCATCGTTCATCCTGTGAGAGGTGAGTAGGGACCTTCAATGTTTGTAAATATATAATAATATCCCCATACCATGGGTCTAAAGTTGATATTAAGAACATGTGCTCATCTATAAACGTATCTTCACAAACCAACTCCTCGTCTTCGCTTGGGAAATCCGATATAAGCTCCACAAAAATTAACGATTTCTTTGATTTTGCCGAAACAAACTTGAGATTGAATTCTTGCAAGATGACAATCCATTTATTATATTTTCCCCCAATCATCCTTCGAGTGAGGATGAATTGAAATGGATTGACATGGGCTACAACCAAGGTCTGGCAAAGGAGAATATAATGTCTCAACCATTGAACCGCATGTATGGTAGCTAAGGCAAGCTTCTCAACATGGGAATAATGGATCTCTGTGTCAATAAGATTTCAGCTCAGATAGTATATGACATGCTCTTGGAGCTCCTCATCCTCTTGAACCAAAAACATACCAATCGTCTCCATGGATGCGGCCACATAAAGTAGAAAATCACGGCTATAGTCTAGGGGACTGATCACCAGGGCCGATGCTAGGGCTCATTTGAGGGCATCAAAGGACTCCTTGGCTCGCTCGTCTGAACAAAAGGTGCTGTCCTTCTTCAAAAGATGCATAAAGCCTCTAGTCAAATTGGAAAAATTGACAATGAATCTCCGTAAGAAGTTTACCATGCCTTGCAAACATTGAAGATGTCAAATGTTTTTCGGGGGATACAACTGAAGTATTGCCTCAACCTTCAAAGGGTCGACTCTTATACCCTCTTTAGAAACAATGAATCCTAATAAGTGACCAAACTTCACACAAAATATGCACTTGTGAGGATTTAACTTGACCAAATAATGATGGCGCCTTTTGAATACTAATCTCAAATTTTAGGAATGACGCATTCTCATATGAGAATGAGCAGCAAGGTCATCCAAAAATAATTCAATAATCGATTTGAGATCATGGAAGATTAAGGTCATAGCCCGCTGAAAAGTAGCTCCAGTATTTTTAAGGCCAAAAGGCATTTTCCAATATGCAAAAGCTCCCCAAGGACAAATAAATGCAGTCTTATGTTGGTCCTCAGTTTTAATTTGTATCTGATTGTATCCAGAAAAGCCGTCCATAAAGGAAAAAACCTCGCTACCCGCACACTCATCCAAAATCTGATCAATAAATGGTGTGGGGAAATTGTCCTTAGGACAGGCATGATTCAAATCATAGAAATTAGTACATATGCGGATCACTCCCTGCTTCTTATCAACCAGAACAGGATTTGAAACCCACTCCGTCAAGGGAATGAGATAGATAAAATTGGCTTTCAACAGTTTTTCTATCTCTGCCTTAATCACGGGTGCTTTCCTAGGATTCACTGCATGCAAGCATTGTCGAACAGGCTTAGCATTGGGATAAGTCTTAATCTCATGTTCAACAATGTGAGGGTCGATACCTGGCATTTCATCATAAGACCAAGCAAATATATCATGAAATTATTTAAACAGCTCGGTGTTCTCGTGAATCTCAGCATGGCAACATTCTTCCCCAATATAGACATTCTCTATACTACCAGGATCACGAGAGATATTGATAGGAATGGTAGGAGATATATTCATCATGTTCCCATCAGCCATCGGACCAGGAGAGCTTAATGGAACCATGGGACTACCAATTCTCTCACTAAGAACCTCCCTAAGGTCCTCACGCTCCAAGCATTCAAGCTCGGGAAGAAAATAAGATCTATGATGCAACTCTTCCCAAGGTGGCTCAACCCCTGATATGGCCTCAATAATCGCTTCGTCTGAAGGAAAAACACTATCAAGGGAGTCATGCTCATGAGAATACTAAACTTCCCATGTAGGAAGCACATATGGGTCCTCCTCCTTTGTCTGTGAAGAGGAAGGACTAGGCTCTGCAACACACCTAATATTAGCTTGATAAGCTACCATAGTTACAGGCAACGGCACGTCCGTCACGATGGGATCACTCAAAGTATTCGATGTAGGAAGAATCCAAGGATCTTCCATATGACTCGTGCGAAAAGACACTGATCTCACAGATGTCGAAGCCTCACCGGAACTAGACCCTATCATAAGGACAGGTGTAGGACAACTAAAGCTTCCCATAACGGATGGATACATGCCTACACCCACACTCCTAGTTGTCGGCTAAGAGTGCTCTAAAATCAGGATCGAAGCTCCCGAAGATGCGGTAACGGATGGATTCTTGAATGGCATTTGATCAATCGTAACTATCTTCCCATTAAGTGGAAAGCATACAACACGAAATAGTGAAGAAGCTATGGCTTGCATACTATACATCCAATTCCTACCCAGCAAGAGATTGTAGTCAAGGGGCGCATCAACCATCTCGACCTCTATTGCAACGGTCTTCCCTCCCAAACGAACCTTAAGGGAAGGAAGGATCCCATGTGGCCTAAATGATCTCCCATCAAACACAGTTAACATGGTAGCAGATTTGGACAACTCAGGGGAACCTAAACCCTTCCAACATGATAAAGACATCACAGAAGTAGCAGCTCCTTCGTCAATCACAATGTGCTTGACAATCATGTTGAGACATTCTACATGAATCAAAAGAGACACATAGTAAGGCAAGCGAGGCTAAAGTCCTGCAGTTTCAAATTTAATCACGAAGGAAGAATTATCACCGTTCACACCAAGGGAAGAAAGAAAATTATTCCTTTGTGAAGGAAAACTCTGAAGTACTTCTAGTGCAGATATCGCACAAGGAGTGTGGCCCAAATCCTCGATAACAGAATAGTTCTGGGTGGCTCAGGAATTAGGATTATGCCCTGAACGCTTAAGGACTCCCTTAGGAATACGAGGTGCAACTTCAAGTTTATCCACAGGTTTTTCAATACGCAAAGGAAATCTTGGTCTATCAAGTTCCTTTCCTGGGTTGGGTTGTGACGATCCATAGTCCTTCGCATGGGTCACAACCTTCGTAGCATGTACCATGTTAATGCAACCATGACCACTACCCTCTAGCGGATATTGATCACCACTAGATTGATCATGGGTCCTTGAGTTCATGTTTTGATTATGAGGCAGAGGGTTAGTCAGCACAGCTGGGCCCTACGCTAAAAACATCGAGGCTTCATCGATACGAGGGCACACGTAAGTGAGGTGATCATCCTTACACAACTTACAAGGAAATTTAATCTTACATTTATATTGCTTGTCCCCCCCAGCATTACGGGTGTTCTTGTCATTAGTATTAGCATTTTCATTCCTATTCCCACCCTTACTATTGTTCTTACCCTTCTTTTTATTCCTTCCAGGTTGCTGGTTACCCTTCTGGTTCGACGATTGCACCGAAAGCACACTCGTCGTTTGGGTGGGTTGAGATGAAGCCATGGCTTGTCTTGAAGTAGATTGGTTGGTTGACAATTGACTGACCTGTTTCACAACCTAATGCATAGGTTTAGCACTCGTACAACCAACAATGCCATCGGCATGTGGTCCAGGTTTAACTTTGGGGTCGAAACTAGAACGTGGAGCATTGGGAATGATCTCATATAACAAACCGAATTCAGTATAAATCAAATCCAGTTCCTATGCCCTAAAAATGGCTTGTTCCTCATTTTGCACTCCAGATGTAGAAACATCCTTCACTATATAATGCAATAATGACTTAAGGAACCATTCGAGGAGGAATTCTAGTGGTATAAAGGCATTAATCAACCTTTCCGTCTACACCACTCTTGGATATGGTCTGAGATATGTGTGGATTTATCCTGCCGAAATGTCGACAAGAGTTTTGTACCAACGTCATAATGCACTGGTAGCTGGAAGTGGTTAAGAAAAGTCATCGCTAGGTCATTGAACAAAGTGAATGCTCCCCTAGGTAACTCTATATACCATTTCATGGTAGGCCCTGTAAGGGTGCGTTGAAACAACCTTAAATAGATCGAATCTTGGTGTAAGGAATTTGAAGAGCACCATAGGTGAAAGGTAGTAACATGTTCGTTCGAATCCTCTCCTAGTTTTCCCTTGAATTTGGGTATGTCCGAGGGAAGCTTAGTAGGGACAACCGGCCAAGCTGGTTCATGAGATATAAGATCATTCGTCAATCTTGACAAGTCAAGAATATTTAGCGTTGCGAGGAAAGGGAGCCTAGGATGAGTAGGTCGATGGACCGCTCCCTGATAGTTTTGATTCACATAGGTCTAATTACCATTACCACCATGGCCTTGGCCATAGTACCCTCCTCCTGTTTGACCCGTATAGGGTGGCATGGAAGCACCATAGTGTGGTGTACCTTGACTATTCGAGGCTACAAAGCCGTAATTTGGAGAGTAAGTGGGTTGTTGATACCCATACCCATAAGGTGAAGAACCCTGTCCATACTGGGTCCCATAATAAGGTCCATAATTCATCACATGAGATGTCCCATGAGACACTTCATAAGTAGGGATATATGCTCCAGAAGTAGGAATATACATTCCGGAAGTAGGAATATACACTTCGGAAGTAGTAACATGACCTCTAGAAACAATGGGTAGTACTTGAACCTGAGACACAACTAGTCGAGAAGTAGCAGTATAGACATGACTCGTAGCAACATTTTGGCCCAAAGGACCATGTGAATGAGGTGGAGGGTGAACATTCGAAGAACTAGGGACAGAGGACTAAGGGACCTATGAAATTATGTACGTGTTGTTCCCTATAGTCACTTGTCTTGGATCTGGTATCCTAATAGGATCACTAACCCTAGGCCTAGCAGGAATATGTGATGTAGCTTCCACCGCCGGGATGGAAGGTTCAATGTGACTTGTGCTCCCAAACCTCTCCACATGGTAAGGAATGAGAGGGCCCCCAGGCGTAGTGTTAGGCTCAAACTCAGACTCAACATGAAATGCTAAATCATGTGTGGAAAAACCAGACATACCATAACTACCATAACTAGTGCTTGTGGGTTCAAAATGACTCTCATCATCTTCCAGCATTCCGTACCAGAAATGCATCAATGGGGGATCAACACTAGAGTAAGTAGGTCTATCATGAAAAGTACCTATCTCAGAAATTACAGGACCTAACTCAGTCAAATCAAGTGAAGGATCATAGTTAGGAGTAAACTCTCCATCTTCCACTTGAATGGGAGAAGGTGGTTCATGAATACCTTCAACATGGTCTCCCATCGTGTGTCAATCAATGTGCGAACTAGTCCTCATGGACTATCTATCTCTCTCTCCCAAAGGAGGAGGCGATGTAGAAGGTGAAAGTCCTGCTAAACGACAAGAACGGTGAGGCACTGTACCCGAATCCACAATGACTCCAAAAATGTAAAAAGACTCTCTAACTACGCAAACCCTAGGAAAGCTAACGTGCATAGAGAATACACCAATAAAATCTAAAGCCAAACACAAGCAATCAAGGGTAGGATAAATGAGCTCCCAAATGAAGCAGGTATGTCTCACCTAGGAGAGGCTTGAGACTCCCATACACAACAAGCGGAGGTACATAACCAATTATTGTGATGCTCAGCTTCAATGCATAAAGCGACTGTGCTATCCGACCCCAACTTGGCCGGGACACCCACAGAATAACCCCTGCATAGTACCCCCTAGATATCCTAGGTAAGGAAACTAAGGTCACCTCAATATAATCGATGCTCATGCAGATAGTCGCAGGTAGGATTGACCATATGGGTAGGGTAGCAAAGCCCGAAACTCTCGAAAGAGCCCCTTGATACGAATACAATCCTAGAAATATCTCCGGTGCTACTCAGTTATGACTAGGGGTCATCCCAATCAATAACCACTCACACTGCCTCGTGCTTAACTCCCTTTTGAGAGGATGATCCTAAGAAACATTGGTTATAACAAGGAATTTCACACACTCACCTGGACAGACACATACATGTTGTTTAGTGGTCTTCAATAATTTACTCACAATGAACTATTCCAAGACCCTAAAACCTAATCTTGTTGGTGAACCCTATCAAATAAAATAGTGTAGTTCATTTTAATTAAGTGTTGATTTTAATTGGTTTTATTACTCAAAAGAGGTAGATGGTCATGCAACTAATGGCGTTATGACACAACATGAATAAAAATGCACACCTAACAATCAATGCAAATGCATTGTGTCCATGAAAAACAGGGTATGCTACTACGTGAAATGCACAATTTTCTTTGAATGATAAATGCAAGCTTTCCTATATGAAATATTGACTAATACTTCAAAGCAAATCTAGTGCAAGTACTATGCAAAATGCAAGATGCAATGCATAATGATAATCAATTTTTTTGGATTTTTTGAAATAAAAATGAGATAGTAAAGAAAAAGAAGGTTCTACCCAGACTCTGCCAGCACACTCAAGCAACACTCAAGCAAAGTACTAAGGTAAAAGAAATCTAATGCACTAATCTTAAAACAAAAAATCGAAAATGAAATGACAAGAACATTCTTCAAAAAAGAAATTTTACCCTAAAAAAAACGTCTTTGGTCAGAAATGGAGGTGTATACAGACTCTAGTAGTATCAAAGGAGACTCAACAATCATCCAAATTCACCTAGCAACAATCAATCTTCCTCTAGAAGGAAAAACTAAGGGCATACATGACTGTTCTCAGTAAACCCACGTGTGTACGCGGATGTAGCAGTGAAACCCGCGTATATACGTGACTGAGAGTTAAAAATGCGCATATAGGAAGAAATGTGCATAAAAATAAAGGAAAATAGACAAGCTGAGACAAACTTCACACCAATCAGACACTACCAGGAAAACATGCCCCCAGACCAGACATAGAAACAGAGAAAAAAGAGAAATTCAAATTCATTGAATGTTGATAGAAAACCCCCAAAGGACAACTACTAGGAACTCCCCAGCGGAGTCGCGAATTCTGTTATGGAGAGAAATTCTTATGGCTTGGGGTACCACAACAGACAGCTTGACTCCAGAAATCAATCCTTTCCAATATGCAAGAGAAATCAAATATCTAACACTAAAGGATCAGACCTCGTACCTTATTGCGGACGGTTGAAGTAGATCCCCGTTGAGTTTTTCAACTTCAACTTGAATTGATGAATCACTTCCTCAACAACAAGTAAACAAGACAAGCATACTATATATATGGGTGTTAGATCTACTCTAGCATATATAATCAACAATGTATAAGAATTTGAAATCATCCATGGATAAAATATTCATTCAAACATACATTATTGGACAGGAAAAGATATTTCTATTAATATAAAATCAGAGATTACAATAAATACAACCTCTGTCGGCACGTCTTTGAATCGAAGAAACTGAATCCCCCACTTGGGCCTCCACCACCTCAATCCTCCATCTCTCGATAGCAAGCTCACAAGCAAAAGGCAAGCTTCGGAAGAACACCAAAGTGCTCCAAGGGACAAAGGGATGCAGACTCAAGCACAAGTTTCGGCAACAATGGACTATAGTTTCTTTGCTCTCAATTCTCTTCTACCTTCAATGTATCCAAAGAGTTCCGTATATAGTTTTTCAATGGGGTAATAAAAGGTCGAATCCGAGTGATCTCAAGGCATATGGAAGGCCAGGAGACAAGTGAGTTGGTTCCATGTCAAGGAAAACTCCAAAAGGATTTGGATTTTGTACACATCCCAATGTACACGGTTTTAGGGATCAAACCCGCGTATATACGCGATAAGGGGTTTAAAATTCACGTATAGCAATTTTCACATGTTTATATGGATGGTTTAGGAAACATCAAAGGACGAAAAATGGTCCAAGGGGTCTAAGGAGTCTGCAAAGGGACAGGGGAAGGCCATACAAGTCTGATTCACCTAGTGTGGTAAAATCAGCTATAACACCTGAGAACCCGCATGAGTAGTGGTAGGCAGATGTAATGCAAGTACAGGTCCAGAGACACTTACATCACAATGATGTGGCTCGTAAACCGAGGTAACTTCTAGGAAGTGTTCCATAAAATTACTTGTTAAACATCAGATGATGATCTCATTAGAATATAGAGAATGGAAATTTGAGCGGGGAGGTGTGAGAGGTGTCTTGAACAGGCTCCAGGTGACTCTGAACCAACAGCTAATGGTGCTGCCCCTAAATGGGGGGTTTTTGATTTGTGGTAAAAACATTATAAAACAAAAAGGGACAAGACTATATTACAAGATGAACTGCATGTCAATTAAAGAGGTGGCATTAGAGGGAAAGTGGTTTGGACTTCCAGGGGATCAGTGGTCATTCCTTTGTGTGACATGATGAACCCTAGGAGATGGCCTATGGGACACAGAAAACACACTTGAAAGGGTTCAAGCGGATCCTGTACTTATGACACCGCAGGAAGGTATGCTGCAAGTCATCTATGTGTTGTGCTTGCTTTCGTGACTGTGCAATGAGGTTGTCAAGATAGAACAACATGATGTGGATGAGGTCATGGAAATAGTGTTTCATGGCAGGCTGGAAGGTGGCTCCAACGTTTTTCATACCAAAGGGCATTGCTCGATAGGAAAATGTGCCCCACGGGGTTGTGAATGTATTCTTGTAACGATATTCTTTCTGGATCTGGATTTGGTTATATCCGGAAAACCCATCCATGAAGGAAAAGACCTCATGTCTAGTGCATGCATCGATAATCTGATAGATGCAGGGTGTTGAGAAGTTGTCTTTGGGACACGCCCCATTTAGATTGTAGAAGCCTATGCAAATGTGGATGGTACCCTGCTTTTTATTTATGGGAACAGGATTAGAAACCCAAGTGGTGTATGCAATGGGGTAAATGAAGTCGGTTGTGCGTAGCTTCTCTATTTCGGCTTTGACTACGACCACTTTGGAAGGATGGATGGGCCATTGTTTTTGGCACATTAGGGCCCCATCGGGCCATGTGTCGATGTGGTGTTCCAAAATGGATGGATCCAACCCAGGAATTTTAGTGTAAGACCAGGAAAAGATGTCACGAAATTCTTGGAAGAGAGCTTTGTAGGAAATGACTTCCTCTAGGGAGAAAGATGCCCCCAGCATGATTTCTTCAACAACCTCGGGATTGGTTGAGATGTTGGCCATGTTCCCTTCTTTGAAGGCGTCTGGTGCCGAAATGAGATTTTTGAACCAGTTGACTTTCCCATGAATGAAATCTTTGGTTTCCATGAAAAACTGGTTAGACTATGACACAAGTTATTCGAGGAGGAAGAACGAGCGATGGTACATGTCATCCCATGGGTATTCTAGGGCAGTTAACGATTCAAGTATCTCCTCATCATTGCGGAAGCAACGAAGAGACAGGTCTGATGGACCGTCATTGGTGGTGGAGATAAGAGGGTCAGTAGAACTGGACATCATGTAAATGGACATGGTGTCCGAAGAAGGAGGTAGGGGGTGAACTTCTTTGATGAGGGTGATCTCAGATTCAAGAGAATGTTGATGAAGGTTGGCTAAAGCCATTTGGAACTTGGACAAGTCTTGGCAGTGGTGAGAATAGTGTCCATACAAATCACAGAGGGTGCAAGCATGGTTTGTTCTCAATGACTTGTTTCTCACTATTGGCCTGCTTGGAAGTTCAACCACAGGGAGGTTTTTCGTTGTATCCATGGCATCCAAATGCGCACAGATTATGGGAATATCAGGGAATTTTTGAGTTGGATGGACCTGTTCTTCACAGACAGTGCAAGGTAAGATCTATCAAGGTTCAGCGGTAGCTTTCGTGTTTTTTCCCCTGGCCCTTTTTGGGTGGGGTAGTGTGGGTGCAGGTGTGGTGGTTGGTTTTTGCGGGCCAGGTGGAGGATGAGATTCGACCGCAATGGGTTGCACAGGTGTTAAGGTTACCTGGGGCATTGGTGGTTGAGCCGATGGATCAAGATACCACATGGTAATTCCCAATGTAAAGTTGGGTAAGTTTAAGGTGGCCATTACTGGCTTGCTCATGACACCAGGCGGGGGAAAGAGGAAGCAAATTGTCTGGACTGGGCAGGAGCCCAGATAACTCTTTGATGGTTGTATGTAGGGATGAGGTTGTGGTTGCGGCTGTGCGTAATTCTGCAGCTGCAGATGATGTTGCGGCTACTATTGATGTTGCTACTATGGACGGTGTTGCGGTTGCAGTTGGGGCTACGACTGTGGTTGTTGTTTGGGTGGAGCAATGCTGGATGAGAGCATGCACAAATCCGTAGTCTCATTTAGTGTCGGTGGTGGTGAAACTAAGGGGAAATAAGCCATCATGGTGGTATCAGCAAACAACCCAGGGCCCACATTCAATAATGAGGAGGCTGGTAGGTTGTCAACCATGGTGTTGACCACAGGGATAACATTGGTGTGTGTGGTTAGCCCTTGTAGATCAATGGTGTTGATTGTAGAGATGACATTGGCAGGTGCCATTAGCCCTTGTGGATGGTAATAAGTCAGTTTGTCAACCGTCACAATTTTCCCTCCGTGGGGGAACATCATGAGATGGAAAATAGTTGATGCTACGACTCTCATGGCGTACATATAACTTCTTCCGAGGAGAAGGTTATAGTCCAATTGAGCATTGACAACCTCTATGTCAATCAATACTGTCTTCTCGGCCAATGTGATGGGGACATGGGGGAGGATTCCTTGGGCTTTAGTGGGATGGCCATCATAAGCCCGCAGAGTAATAGATGATGGTTGCAGAATTGGGGATCCAAGCTTCTGCCAGACTAGGGTAGACATAATGCACATGGATGCTCCCTCATCCACTATGCATCGGTGCATGACCAAATTTTGGATAGACACTGGGATTTGGAATGAAATGGTTGATGGCATCCACGGTTCTCCATTCTTCGTGTCGAATATGATCAACTTGGATTCAGTGGGGTCCACGGCACCAAGGGTGGCTAGTAAGGATTTCCACTGTGTTGGGAAGGTTTTGAGTACCTCAAGAGCAGACATGGCAGTAGGTGTTTGGTCCAAATCATCCATGATGTTGTAGTTGACAGTAGCTCTAGTTGTGGTGTTGTTAGCAACCTGGCATATGGGGGGGCATGGGAAAGGGGGTAACTGAAGAGGTGCATTGGTTGTTTTAGATGTATATTCCGCTGATGTGTCAGTGGGTTCGGTGTTGGTTCCATACTAATTTCATCTGGTTTGTAAATTGACCTCTTTAGTTGTCATAGCTAGCAGGTGGTGGACACCTGTTTCTACCGTGGGAGGTGACCCCGGAGCGTTGGGATTGGGTTGGGGAGGGGGTGCAGTTTCCACCAATCCTTGGACTGGTAATGGTTTTTGGAGCACCATAGGAGGAGGTCCTAGTGGTGCTGGATTGGGTTGGGATTGGTCTGTTGTATTAGTGGCATGTTGAACCTCATTCCTAATGGCCTGCTTAGCGCGACCCATGAAGGGACACTCAAATGTGTAGTACTCGTAGACCTCGCATAATGTGCATGGTTGGTTTGTACGCAATGAAGCATTGTCTCTTGGTGCATTTGGTCATTCAGGATTTTGGGCTAGTCGGTTTGCCACGATATTATTGCGAGGATATGGTTGTTGACCGCCTCCTTGCAGTTGATTGTTGCCTTGGTTTTCGGGTCGATTATTCCTGGCTTGCCCTTGTTATTTATTGGGGGTTGGCTGGTTGGGACGGTTTTTTTGTGAAAACACCTATCCCAATGGAGCAGGTAGAGCTGGGGCGGGGGCTTGGATAGCTTGCACCGGTGGTGCATAGTAAAATTGGGTGGGTGTCAGTGCCACAAATGTGGGCATTTGTCCTGCGTATTGTTGTGTCATCCAAGCTAATTCCTGGGCCTGTTGCGGTGGTGCAGGTTGTGCATAAGAAGTTGTGGCTCCAAACTAGGACATCATTCTTGCATAGTCTAGAGTTTGGTTTGGTAGGCAACACTAGGGGTGTTGCTTGGTTTTGGTTGATGGCCTCCTATTTTGCTTCCTTACTGCCCTATTTCTAGTTCTAATTTATAAGGAACCAGACATCTTTGACTCCATCTTGTTATATATTTTATGCTCAAATATATATTTTCGACTATATCCCAAGGTTCTTAAAACAGGTAAATTTTTGGTATTTTCATTATTTTGTTTATCATTTTGATGGATTTCAACTTATAATTAAAAACTCTAACTTATGATTAAAAAATGCTGATCCTTTTTCAAAGTCTTGTTTCCCGCACAATTACCTTCTTTTCCTGGTGGCTCAACCCTGCACCTGTTTCGGCACTCACTGAGCATGTATTGATTGGTTCAAATATCTGGGGGATTTATTTTCCTGAAATAACATATGGGTTCTTCATTCAATCATTTCAATATTGACCATGAGCTATCTGTTGGTATTATGAATCCTTGCTCTGTCCAAGAATCATGGGCCCTAATCTTAAACAACGCACGGGTTCCAGGCTACTTGGTCGCTGATTTGCAAAGGATCCAAATCAAATATGATGTCTTAACCTATTTTTTTCATTGGATCAGTTGTTAGTTGTTTTAATCCTCCTGGATAAGCATAGATCTTTTGGGCAGGGTCGACCCTTTTTAGTGGTCGACCCTTGATGTAATTTGGGCTATAAATATGTATGTGAAAAACTTAAAAGGATGGATATCATATACTGTAAAAACTCTGATTTCAAGTTGTTAATCTACTACTGTGTTTTACTTTGAACCTTTAGTTTCAGATCTAGAATTGTTGGAGACAGGGCCCACCTTCAACCCTTGTTACATATGTGTAGTTCTGTTTCATTCCTATTACTGTAAGCAAACTCATACATCATTTCTCCATGATACTATTTTTATATGTATGCCTGCAGTTTTATAAATAAAGAAACAGGATTTACAAGACTCATGATTGGAAATATATATATGTTTGCGTTGGATTTGCTTGTATTACTGAATGTGTGTAGACAGACTTGTTTATGTTAATGAGCATGCATAGACAGAGTATTTAATTCATGATTAATCCCATCTTTTATTTGCAAATTTAATTTGGTGAATTGTAGGTTTGAGAGAAATAAGAAGAGTAGTTAAACATGCCAAATCTGAATTTCTTTTTCTTTCGTTTCCAGTAGCTAGATCATGTTGTAGGATTCAGTAATTGAGTGATTGAACCTCTGGCCAAAGTCTGTAGGTTAGCATTTTCGGAATTTCTGTATAAAAGATTTAGAATATGTATTGTTTTTAAAAGGTTGTGAGGAATTTGGATGAAATTAGAGAGAGAGAGTTTGCAGCCTATTAATGTTTGAAATTTCGTATTTTCTAGTGTGTTCTGATTTCTTTTACTCATGTTCTCATCCATTCTTAGCCATAGATTAATTTAGTTTGAAGGCTTAGCATAACTATTTTGGAATTTAATGATGAATGTTAGACCTCTCAGTTTGATTGAATTGAGTTGAAACGTAGATTAGCTAAAGCTCTATTTTTTAGCTTTGTCTGAATATTCTTTTTCCAATTCAATTTTTATAAGCATAGAGTTCAAGCAGTGTTGTTTCTTTTATTAATGAATAGGTAAATTTATTTCAATAATTATCTTGTAAATGACAGTGTTGGTGTGAAGTACAGTTGGTAGTCTTAAAGGTAATAAAATTCTAATCTTGTAGAAGAGTTATTGTACTTGAAATAGATTCATTTTTTATGATTGAGCAGTTTTAGAACTCTAGTGTGTATAAAGAAGAGTTTATTACATACAGAAGTTATGTTGGAATTGTTTGAAACATTAAAGATTGACCAAATAGCATTTCTTTTGTAGGTAATTTTGAGATTTAATATCTCTTTTGATAGTAGGATCTCCTTTAAGATTGGAACATTTGATTGCTTAGTTGCTTTGATTCTAAGAGTTAGAAAATTAAAAGTAGATTTGTTGTTGGTGTGTGGAGATTTTGGAAAATAGATTAAAAGTTAGTATGGTTTGAAATTGATTTAGATTTCATTAATTGAACATGGTAAACTTAAAATTTTCCCATTTGGATTGTAAACATCAATTAGAGATTGGTTCTTTTTCCTAGATTAGACTTGACAACTTTTGATCTTTGTTGCTCAAGAGAGTAGTTAGTTTAATGAACTACATTCTTTCTCTTTGCATGTGATTAGATTGAAGTCACCCTAGGAATTAGCTTTAAACTATCTTACCCCACACATATAGTGTAGCAACTCGAAGCTTACGTGTCCTGGTTGATAATTAAATTTAAGGTAAATTAATTGATTATAGTTTATCGAACATTTTTGGCTCCGTTATCGGGGAGTCGCTCCAAGGTAAGCTGGTATTTTGCTTGTTTCTTTACTGATTTGTTGTTTCTTTAAGGTAAGATGCTATTTTGCTTGTTTTCTATTGATTTGTGGGTTGTTTCTTTTTGGTGTAATTAGTTTTTGCAGATTGGAGGATAAGGGGCAGTAAGATGAGAGGTAATAACTTGCACATCTGTTATAACAGGTTCCTTCAAACCCATCTATAGCATAGGTGTTTTGATTTGATTTGTTAATTAGAAGTTTATTATTTACAGTTTATTTTTTATGAGACCTAGAGATAGTAGAGGTAGATACTTTAAAATCAATTCAGATATTTTTGGAAACAAAACCCCACCACTAAATAACCCTAGGCATAGGTATACAGGCAAGAAGATAGAAGGAAATAGTACCCAAAAATCTGTTGAATTAAAAAATGGATTAGAGGAAACTGAGATCCCTCAAGGTGAACTGTTACACTTTGTGGAGATACCACAAACTCTTCAAACTTCACCAATAAAAGAAGACCCCAATTTGGTTGACATTGTGGACATGGAAAGAGTGAATTCCCTTTCTGGTCATACACAAAATTTTGTGATTTCTCAAGTAGAATCTACCACAATTCCTTACAGGCCATCTTTAGGAAATTCTCCTTTTCAACAATAGCCTAGGAGAGAACGTTGGGATTTCACCCCATCCCCAAAGAGAGATAGGCTAGGTTTCAATTGGTTTAGGAATCCTCTTGTTATGAGTGACCAAGAAGTAGGACACCATATGGTAGGATAAGTAGAACAAGAGGGACGAACAGAAACAACCTTTGGCTTCCCATTTTGGATCTTGCACGTGATGTCAATATGAAAAATATCCCAGCATCTTTGTTACCTACTTTCTAGGGTAAAAGTACTAAAGATCCGGATACTTTTTTGTTTGAATTTGACATCTTGTGTAGGAGCTATAACTATTTACATGACGCACAAAAGTTAAAACTATTTCCTACCACCCTTAAATACTTTGCACTTAGATGGTTTATGGGTCCGGGAGAATGCACTATTCGAAGTTGGGATGAGATGAAAAGTGCCTTCCTTAATAAATACCAATACTACTGTGGGCCTAAAGACTCTCAAAATGATATCTTTAAAATGCAACAGCATGAAGACGAGAGTCTTGAGGATTTTCTTGAACGCTTTAACTTTGTACTACAGAGGTCTAAGTATAACACTTATAGGAAGATGCGGTCGAAACTCTTTTTCTAAAAGGGATTCTGGAAGAGTATGTGGAAATCCTCAAGCTCATGGAATCAGGAGATGTGTCCCATAAATCCTTTGAAGAAATTACTGAATTATGTAGGAAATATTCTAGAAGTAGAGCCAAGGCTGGAAGAAATGTGAGGGAGGGTCCTTCCTGTAGCAGGGATTTCTCCTTGCTACAGGGGCAGGAATGGCTCCCTTCTGTCTATAGGAAAGAATGGTAGGTTCCTGCATGTGGAAAATATAGAAAGAAAATAGAATGGATAGAAAGCAGAGAACAAGAAAGAGTATTGGCTGTGAGCCCCTCTACAAACACGGTTAGGGCTTTGCATTGGCTACCCGCAAACAACTATTAGAAACAAAATACCTGCAAAAACATGTTATAAACAAACCTGCAAACAAAAATGGGTTAGAAAAAACTACAAAATACTAAAGAAAATGCAAGAAACAACATTGGTATACCTTCTCTTTGATGGAATTGGGACACCATGCCTTGGCTTGAAGAAGCACCTCTCTTGGTTAGGGGAGCTATGGCTCAATGGAGATGGAGGAGAGGGAGTGTGGGTGGCTTGAGAGACAAAGGGTCTCAAGGCATCCATGGGTAGCATAACAGTATGCAAGGGAGAAGTGTTTTGAGAGTGACCCCCAACCCTCCTTTTATAGCTTTTTGGGGGTTTTAGGGTTTTAAGCCCTTGGTCCGGGCTTTAGCCCCTTTTTTGGGATTTTATCCCCTTCTGCCCCTTTTGCTCCTTCTAGGGTTTTAGGCTCCTTTGAGTGGTTTTAGCCCCTTTTTGGAGGCTTTATCCCCTAGGAGAGTTATTTAGGATCCTTTTGGGGGGTTTTAAGCCCTTTTCTTCATCCTTAAGCCTTTTTTAGGGTGTGGGGGTCTAATGGAGGGTTGTGAATGGGTGTCCTTGGGTGGTGTAGGCCATGTAGAGCTAAGTGAGGGATTTTTTGTGTTAATAGATTTCCCCCTAATGTGTGAGGGCAAGAGCTCATCGTATGGTTGACGGACATCATAGGATTTGCTGTGTAGAGGAGGTGCTTCCAGGGCTGTGGCATGGTGGATTTTGGTTTTTGTATTAATATGGTTCCCATCAATGGGTGAGATACAAATAATGTGTGACATGTATATGGAAGAGGCAGGCATCCCCATGCTCATGAAAATGTCAAAAGAATAATTTGATCTATGCTCTAAAATAAAAGAGTTGATCATATACACCTCATGATACAATGATGGTTGACTCAATGTGAGGCTGAATACAATGTTGATCTGGTACATTGGACCTAGGGAATTCTCATGGAATGCTACATCTTCATGACTGATGGTGTGCTGGATCTGGAACGGTACATAGATGTATGGACTCGTTGATTGAGAGTTAGAGTATCTGCGGTACAAGTATGCTACATCAATTGTAAAGGTATATCAAAGCACTACTAGGGCTTCTGAACACTGTCTCCAACACAACCCAGAAATTACAAGGGACATAACCTGTTTAGGTCCCTCGAGTGGACTCATCAATGTGTTAGAGTCGGGTGACATCCAGGGTATTTGACCAAGTACTATGCGGACCAAACCCTGTATGAATCTCAATGGTGCGATGATGTAGTTGGAGTCGAGCACTTGAGAAACAACCATCCCGAGAGGCACTAAGGACTCCTCTCAAGTGCTCCAAGGAACTCATCAATGAGGTTAATGAAACCAGGATACATGGACCTCTGGGTCTATCCTCTGGAATATATGTGTTCTCGTCGACAGAGGTAGACCTACCCCTAGTAAATCCAATGATGTTTCCTTGACCAGGAGCGCGAGGGAGATAACCGAAAGGTGTGAGACAATCTGCGGACTGACCCACTAAATGGGGGGGGGAGTGGGAGGGAAAGAATTGAACAGGGGCAGGGGGAGTATGGTAGACTCAAACTTCCTATGTTCAGAGTATGACGGTAGGGAGGACTTGGAAGCAAATGAAACTTGACTCATGGGAATGGGATCATAGCTGTAATACCGGGAATGTCACTGCAAATGGGAGATACTTAGAGGAGGTAGACGGTTTTGATATTGATGGTATCCAAGGAAGACACATTGCAGAGTACTCTGAACAAAGGAAACTGAAAGGGGGAATGCTACAAAATATTTTTTGTGGGGTGGTGTCTAGGGACACCGTTATCTTACGATCTCGTGGATTTTTGGCGAGCCCGAGAAAGTAAATGCTCGATGGTGCTTTCAATTTTAGAGAGTCTGAAAGCACGAAGAAGACTCCAATGGGGGTACTTTTTCATTGGTAGTCTCCTGTGCCCGAAAAAAGATAAAAGTATACATAGGAAATCTTTCCCATCCTGTAGGGGATGAGAGACTTCTTTACCATTGGTAGTCCAATCAGGCCAGAAAATGTTAAACCTATATTGACTGAACGGTCATTCAAATACTTTTACGAGCATGAACGAAACCAAGTTTGCTCGGCAATATTTTCTTGATGAGAAGGCTAGAAAAGAGCTTCACGACAACCCATGGTGATCTTTTTCGTAAAGTGCAGCCCCTCTGCTCGAGAAAGAATAAGAGTATGTAGAGGGGAATGGTCTTGGCTTGAATACGCCAAGGTGGTCCTTTTCAATTGATGGTCTACATGGGCTGCAAAAGGAGGTAAACGAGATGATGTAGATGCCCTTTCCTATACTTTAGCGAGAGGGAAAGGAAGCCGCTACGCTCGGCTATCTTTTCATTGTTTTTAGGAGTCAAAAAAGAGCTTAAACGAAACTCCAATATGGTCAACCGATTGCGGTGGCATAGGCGGTGCCTCATGTTGGGACGGGTGACAGTGGTCCAAAGGTCATACGTGTAGTATTGGCGGAGCAGAAGGCTCTCAAACATACCAGTACATGTGTGGGATAGATCCCGGTAGAGGCTCGCGAGTCGATGTTGTAGAGGCATGCAAACCTAGGTGGCTCTTAGACAGAGGTCAGGAGAGCATGTGTGTGTGTTTCAGTCGACGGACTTGACTACACGTGATGTGAGTGCAAGTCCGGGGGCACTTATATGCCAAACACGTACAAGAAAAATAATTTTTTTTGTGGACAATGGTCCAGAGGTCCGCGTAAGGTGTGGTGGATAAAGAATACAACTATGTGTTAAAATACAAAACAAGAAGAAAAATGGTAACCCTTAACGGGTGGTGGCCCGAAAACCTACATAAGTAGTGGTAGGGAAGAGTGATACAAGTACAGGTCCACAGACACTTGCATCGTCATGTCATGGCTCATAAATCGAGGTGACTCATGGGAAATGGTCCCAAAATTAATTTATTAAACATGAGATGATGGTCTCATAAAGAGATAGAAGTTTGGGCCCGGAGTTGTGAGAGATGTCTCGAACAGGTTGCGGGTGAGTTTAGATTAGCAAAGAATGGTGCTACCCCGGACTTGTGGTAAAAAATATTGAAAAACAAGAAAATAAAATGAAGCGACTCATTGGTGATGTTAAGTGTAAAATTTCTTAAGGTAGAGCCCATTGCGGGGGTTCATCAAGAGTTATCCACCAGAGTCAATAAGGGTGTATTCCCCTTTTTCAAGGCAATGGTGGATGATGTACGGGCCATACCACATCGACTCGAACTTTCTTTTTCCCAACTTATCATTGGGTTGGTCGTAGACTAGAGCCATATCCCCTTTGCTGAAGGTGTAAGGGTGGACATGGGAGTCATAGTGGACCTTTGACTATGCTTTCGCTGCTTCAATGGCTTGGAGGGAAGCTCGATGGTCTTCTACTATTTGCTCAAGTTGGAGGAGTCGTTCTTCTAAAGGCGAAGTGTCAGGGAAAAGTTCTATTGCAAGGCGGAGGGATGGGATTTGGCACTCTATAGGGAGTACTAATTCAACGCCATGTACTAGGCGGAATGGAGTGAAACCGATTGCGATTTTTGTGGATGTGCGATAAGCCCATAGGGCAGAGAATAGCATGTGATGCTAGTTGGTTTTATGGTTTCCTACCATCCTTTGGAGCATTGTTTTGATGATTTTGTTGACTGCTTCAACTTGGCCATTGCCCTGGGGGTAGTAGGATGATGAGTACTGGTGTTTGAATTTCAGCATGATTGACAGTTCATCCCTTATGGCATCTTGAAAGTGTGATCCATGGTCTGACACTAATTGTTTAGGAACACCAAATCGTGAAATAACATGGTTAAACAAGAAGCGCGTTGTGGTTTCATCTTTGCAATCAAATGTGGGCATGGATTCTGCCCACTTAGTGAAGAATTGACTACCATAATGATGTATTTATGACCATTAACCGAGACGGGGTTGCTTGTCATGAATTTGATTACCAATTTGCAGAAGGGCTCGACTGTGACTACGGGGTGTAACGGTGCAAGGGGGATTCTTGCCTTTGGGGCAAAGAGTTGATAGCTGCGGCAATGCTTGAATTCCTCTATGCAATTAGTGAAGATGGAGGGCCAGAAATAGCCAGCGGGTAGAATCTTCTGGGCAGTTTCCAGGCCTGAAAGGTGGCCACCACAGGCTCCACTATGACAGTTGTTGTCCGCCGATTGCACAACAGTAGCAAAAATCTTTCGAAAGTTGTTTCCTCACTTAGCAAAGTGGGAGAGGTGTGACCTTGGGGGCAAGCACAGAGCTAGGTACTGTCACCTACTCATAGCTCCTCTGTTTAGGTTAACTCCTAACGAAGCCAAGGGGGGTAGTCCCTACAAAAGAGTTTCTATGGCTCTTAAGTTGTTAAAGTGTTTTGATTAGTTACGGATGTGGATGGGTGTTGTTTAGGAGTTATTATGATTTGAAGTGTTTGTTTATTACGAATATGGCACTAAATCAAAAGCAATCCATGTTGCTAACAAGAGATTACAAAGATAAGCAAAAATTCCAGACTTTAATAGTGCATTCAGAGAAAGAAAATATGATAAACCATAGACCATTGATCAAATAATATAATTATGCAAATTAAAAACGACCAGTGCCTTATGGAGTCAATGAAGCTGAAATGCACAAGAGAATTAAACACAAGTCTAGAAATCAAGCTAGTGAATGTTAGGTGATGCAAGTGCTCTTGGTAGGTTTTAAGGTTTTTATGTGTTCTTGATTAAGGTGTCAATGAAGGTTTATCAAATCCAGGAGACTCTTCTAAGTTCCCTCCGTTGAAGCCATGTCGGGCTCGCCCAATATCCCAGGCTGGTATCACAAAGATTGACCAGCTAGCCGAGAATCTAAGACAGTGGGAGGTTCCAGCGCCTCTACTAGGAAGTACTTTGGAAGAATCCCTACAACGCCGATGTGTTGGTTACAGGGTGTTAAGTATTATTAGGTTACTCTTGCAGGGTTTAAATATCCAGTGCCGTTTGTGGGTACTCTGATCTGAGATCGGTCAGAGCATACTCCGGAAAGGAGGGAAGGAGTTAATTAATTAAAGGGGTGTGTGTGTTGAAGGTTTTATTAAATTAATTAATTAGACTCTCTGAAAGATAGCGCTCTTGACCTTGTCTTATGACAAAGGTTCAAGAGACATAATTAATCTAAATGCCTAATGCAAGGATGTGTAAAACTAATGATGCTCTTCGATAGAGAGTGCTCTTGACTTGTGTTACTGCAATTTCAAGAGTCTTACTTAGTTTGTTAAGCTAGAATGAAAGAAATAAAACAATAACAATATAACTACCCAAGAGTCTCTTTCAGGCTTTTTAGGGCCCTAATCGGGAAAGCAAGGGGGTAAGTATAAAAGAAAAAAAATTTGTACAATGCTTAAATAAATAATCAAATCAAATATTTTTCTTCATTTTTCATGTATGATAAACTAATTAGCAAATAAACTATCAAGTTAAAAAGGAAAACTTCTAAAGATTATAAACTACTATATCCTACTTTCAGCAAAAGATGAATCAAAGCATGAAAATGGGAGACGATACAAGCTTCCCCCAAATGGGGGAAGAGAGGTGTGGGAGCTGTAATCCCACTTGCTTTTTATTAATTTGGTTACAATGCTTTCTTTTTTCTTTTTTTTTGGCTGCTCTTTTTGCTTCCTTTTCTTTGATCCTGAAAGGTCTTTGGGGAAATATGTAGAAGGGGAAAAGAAGAAGAGGGAATTTATAGCTTTTTAGGGCTTGCTTCTTCAAAATTTTGCCAGCATTTCCACTGTACCTATCACAAAAGTAAAAAATTAGCAAGCATGTATTGTTAGAATATGGCAGGAAAGACAATGCACAAAAACAAAAACAAAAAAATTTAAAAAAAAATTATACTTAGAATTTTTTTTTTTTGGATTTTATGTGAAAAGCATAAAACTCTTCCCTAGATCTAAAAAAGTAAACTAGATATAGAAAAGGCCCTAAAAACAGATCTAAAATAATAGAGATTTGAACCTTAGATCTATTTTATGAGTAAGTACAAAATTTAAAGAAGAAAGGTAGAGAAGTAGGTTTTCTTCTGGATGGAACACAAGAGATGGAGCAAGACTCCAGCTTTCTTTCGAATGGGAAGAGATCGATCTTGTAGGCCCTACAATTACAATATGTTAAATGGTAGGTTTCTTGAAGCTTGGGCTGGATGTAGCTGAACTCGCACCCTTCTTCAACCTGTGACCTGCTAATACCAAAACCCAGATACAAGTGAGATCATATATATGAAAAGTAAGAAAAGGAAACTCAATCGATATCAATACTATGTATAACTAACTACTCATATTCATCACGATTAGAACCTATTTTGCATAAATAACTGGATTGAAACTACAAACATTTAATCTACCATGCCAATAGTGGCCCTCTTGAGCTTAACATATAACTAGATCTCATTCAAGTAAAAAGAAAGAGTAAAGGGTTTAGGAATAGTATCACCTCAACCATAGAACATTCACCATATGCAAAAAGAGATGGACCTCTAAAGTCGAAAATCTTATTAATCAAATGTAAGCAAAGCTTATTACAATTTTTGTAGAGTAACTCCAGCACAAAAGTTCCATCCAAATAGAGTTGAAAGAGCCTCTTTTTAACAAATGAGAGAGTGCTAAAACCCTAAAACCCTAAAACCAACCCTAACCAGCTTAGCCACCTAACAAAGAGCCCAGACCTAAACCAGAGAACCAGGAGTGAGGGGAGGCCTCCACCCAGGCAAGGCACCCCCACTCCAAACCTGTGCACTAAAAACAAGCCAAGGATGAGGCCACATGTGTGAGTCTGGATGTAGGTAAGCTCATCCTTTAGGTCTGGCAGGAGCCGGTGCTAGGTTTGGGGAGCCCACTAATGGTGTAAGCTTCAGTCTTCACCTCGATCAAATCACTGGACCAATGAGATCTCTCCATCTCATCTTTAGCTGAAGATGACATGTCTGATAACTGATAATAAATTAATTGTTCTCTTAATGATGACTGAAGTTGAGTTATGATAACTCCAATCATCATAAGTGTTCCATGAGATGCCATTTAGCCTTTTATTTTACTGAATTTGGATTAATTTGGAGAGTTTTAGTTTTCTCCAAAATAATCATTTTTTTTTAAATAAAAATCATTTTTTTACTAAAAATCATTTTTTTACTCAAAACTGACTTTTTTGAGTAAAAAGGCATTATGTGTCCGATTGTTGATCTGAAAGTTGGCTCTGACTAGCTGGCTGATCAAGAATGATTTTTTGCTTAAGGTTAGAGCCTTCAATCACTGAATTCTGAGTCCAAATCAGGAACGGGTTTTTTCCATTTAATTTATGGAAAAATTAACCCAAAAAACTTAGGAAAAGTAATTAAAAATTAAAAAATTAAAAGAATATTTTTTCACTGTTCAAAAAAGATTTTTTCGAAATTTTTTTATGCATCCTAATGACTTAGGACATGACCATGATCTATCTAAATAATGTCTAGTAGGCTTATAACACTTAGTTGGGCTCTAATAACCCCCCAAGGCCCAAAATTCAACATCGGGCATTCCATCTTTGGAGGAAGCGGGAGAAAACCTGATCAATTATACTCGGCTGAAGGCAAAGCATAATTGTCAAGGGCAAAAAACTCCTTGGAATACCCTATTTGCAATTCTACGTCTTAGGAGACCGAACCACTCAAAAATATCCTACTAGCACATTTTATTACAAACCACGCAGGGCCATGGTCAAAATTATTCAAATAAAAAAGTGACTAGCCAATATTGACTAGACAAGCAGACAAATCAACTGATACATTGGAATTGGAGTTTGAACAAGTCTGTCAACCGTTGGCTCCTCAAGTAAACCAACTATGGTACAGAAAAGTTGGTAACATCTGGCTCCAACTGTGGGACATGTACTTTCTTGATCTACTGATCAAAAAGAGTGCCTGAGAATCTAGGAATCTCAGGTACCTGCATGTAAAACCACTTATACTATGAAACGAGAACTCGACACAGTTCTCGTTTTTCTCTCTCCTAATTTTAGTAGCTATTTTTACCCCCGTTTCAAAAATGGTTGATGCCAGTATCACACATTTTCATTTTCAGACATTTTTTGGGGCCTTTGAATTATCTTTGTTGTAAAATATTTTTAATTTCTATTTCCAAGTGTGTTTTTTGAAATTTAACAAAATAACATACATTTTTAAGCAATTTATAATGAAAAACATATACATTTTACGATTTTTTCTATAAAATAAGACATTTTTATGTACAAAATAAGGCATTTTTATTGACAAAATTGTAAATAATTCCAGAAAATAAAGACATTTAAAACCATTTACAATGAATTTTCAGAGAATTTTTCTCTAAAAATGATCATATTTCATATTAGTTATCGAAAAGTGACGACTCACATAAAGTCGAGAAAAAATATACAAATTATTTGTAAAAAACATATTAAAAACATTATATTTAGAAATTTTATTTCTAAAATAAAGTCTGAAAGTCAAAACATTACTAATATATCTGATCAAAAAATTGTCAAAAATTGTCAAAATTAACATTTTCTTCAAAACATGAAACTATTCAACAATATCATGCATGCCAAATTCTTCATCGACATTGGAATTTTCTGGAGCTTGAATTTCCTCAGGGACATCAATGTCCTCTTCCATTGGGTCTTCTATGTCTGCAAGATCCCCAAAGTGCTCCTTTCCAACACCCCTCCTAACGAGGGTTGGGGCTCTTTTGACATCTTTGCCACAAGTGTTTCACTAAACTCTCCTTTCTTCAAACCAACTTCTTGCAGTTCATTTGGAAGAACTTGAATAGCCTTAATTCTTTGTTTTATGTAATTGCATTGGAGTGGATCATTATCAATCGATATGCAATTTCTTCCTTTCTGTAAGGAGCATGCTATTGTTGTACCTAATCACTAAAATTTATTGTTTCCACTCTCCCTATCTCTGCTTCTCAATATATGTCTAGATGTACACATTGCATGAGATGTTGCTCAAATTCAACTTCGATTTCATCAACTTCATCATCCAGTGGTGTATTTACGCAGTGGGATTCACCTTCCTCATGTTCATGATCTGCGTCAACTTCATCATCCACTAGTGTATCTATGCAATGGGATTCACCTTTCTCATGTTCATGCTCGGCTACATGTACATAGATCCCCTATTCATTTATTCTTTTTCTAGAATACTCCAAGCTTCCTTGACATTTGTTGCTTCTTCAATTTTGGGTAAAATGTTAGCATCCAAACCTTATCGAATGAAATACGATGCACATATTTCTTCTTCTCATCTTTTTCATAGGTGGGTTCTACACACCCCTTCGAGATAATGTCCCATAACGCTTTTGCACGCAATCTGGTCTTCACTTTAATATCCTAGTGAAAAACGATGGGGGTAATATAAAAAGTTCTAAGGTTCTCTTTGAGATCTCTCTCATAGACTACTTTAGTCTTCTCGTGTGACCAATAACTATTTTTCCTTAATACTTCACTTTTTTATTAAACCCTTTCACAATTCTTTTATAACATTTTAAAAAAAATTAACCTTTTCAAAGGTTCTCTGTGAGGTCTTTCTCATAGACTACTTTAGTCTTCTCATGTGACCAATGACTATTTCTCTTTAATACTTCACTTTTTTATTAAACCCTTTCACAATTCTTTTATAACATTTAAAAAAAAATTAACCTTTTCAAAAACACACTTTTTTAAACTTTTTAACCATTCCTTTTTCAACCAAACAAATTTCCAAAACCTCTTTATAAAATTTTACTAATGAAAAACACTATTATAACTTAAAAACACCTTTCAATTAAATATTTTCGGCACTTGAAACATGACGTTTTCCTTCAAAACAAGACATTTTCCTTCAAAAACATCTTTATAAAATTAAAGATTTTCATGACTTGAAACATGCTTTTCTAAATAAATTTGTCCACCATAAAACATTCACCTAGATATCTCCCATTTAATATGAAAACATTTATATCACAAATAATTTCCTTTTTTCCTTAGCCTGCTAAAATCTCTGACTTCTATTACCGGCATGAACATGAATATGACATGCCAAGCTATCAGCTAAACACTATTTTTTTATTTAAAAGAAAAGATGTCGGTCACCACCGACCCTCATAATTCAAATTTCTGGTTACTTATGTTACCTTATTAGGAAGCCTATAAACTAGTTTACAGAAAATATGTCCAACTTAATTAAGAGGAGAGCCACTCATATGTTGTTACAAGGTCACCTTACAACAAGCCTAACACTCCATTAAGCACTCAAGAAGAACACAAATAAAATGGCATGCAAGCATTTAGTTTTCAACGGGGTTTATTTCAACATTGACGTGGGATTTTGGCTTAAAGGATTTCATTCATAATTTTTAAAATAAATTTGTGCACCATAAAACGTTCACCTAGATAACTCCCATTTAATATGAAAACATTTATATCATAAAGAATATTTTTATAACATAAGTCAAGAA
>LPNX010854886.1:105592-225021 GCA_001517045.1 Pseudotsuga menziesii
TAAAAAAGTGTATACTAGTATCAACACTTTTCTATTTGGGGGGTGTTTTTGGTGTTTTTTTTGCAAAAATCATCGTTTTTATGGGTAGAGTTCTCGCTCATAGTATATAGTTCTCGTTTCATAGTATAAGTGGTTGTAAGCAGTAGTGTCTCAGTTCCATGTATATGATAAAAATATGCCATGATGAAATACCAAAAAATATTTTTTCTTTTTTCGAAATAAAGTACATGGAAATAAACTTCTTCTTTTTTGGCATATATAGAATGAAATATGATACAAATGCTAGTATACAAAAGAAAGAGCTTTAATGCAGCATTCTACGAATTTATGATACATAACATATGATACAAAAGTAAAGTACATAGAAATACAACAAGGATAGGTTTAGAAAATCCCTGTGATGACCCCTTGGTCATCTTGGAGGTTGTTTCGATAGAAAGGCTTCAAGTGTTGGCCATTCATGGGCAGGTTTAAAAATTCTCCATCCATAGTGTTAAGGAAAAAAGAATTGGTGCCAGACATGTCGCTGATGATAAACGGGCCTTTCCAAAGGCTGTCAAATTTCCCATGCTTTCCAGGCTTCTCCCTTATCTTATCCCATAAGAGAACAGTATCTCCGATTTGGAAATCTCTTGGCCTGGCTGACTTATCAAAATTTGTTGGCTTAACACATGCAGACTCGGGTTTACTTTATTGTACAAACAAAACCCATAGCTCACTGGCCCTTTCGGTGACAGATCGCAGAGCGGCCTGAAGTCTCACCTGAAGTGATCTTAGATGGGTTGGCTGAAGAATCAAGTTTCCTCAGCCAAGTTCTACAGCATCCTGGGTTCTCTGACTCTACTTAACCAGTTGAATCTCTCTACAAGGGTTGTTTCTCTCTTCTTAGCTGACTCTACTATGGGACTGGCTCTTATCGCATCGCAACTCTAGGACGATGCGCAAACTTACTCTTCTACTCAACTCTTAACCTACGATATCTCACACCGCAGCTCCTCCGATAGTGCGATATCACCTTTCTACGTCACGATATTTCCTACAGTGAGACTCAATATACTTAACAACTCTCAAGGTCCAGAGGCTTCCTCTCTGGGTATAATATTTCAGTTAACCTTCATCAAGGTGTTAAACAACTTCACTTAGTCTGTACAGTTTAACATGCTTAACATCAATCACACTCAACTTGCTGAACTAAATATACAGAAGTCACTTAACACTGTAAATATTAGCTGTCGTGAATCAAGCACTGATAAACTCATATACAGAATACTTAACACATTCAACTCACATTTAACCTTCTATGTTACTGCAATTGAAGGATAGCATACATACATTCATTACTGATAAGCAACGTTCATGTAACGAATAATAGATAGAAAATAAGTATAGCACAATCACATGAAACAGTCGCACAACACACAGATTTTACATGGTTCACTTCCAGGGGGGAAGCTACGTCCACGGGAACTATGTTTATATTATATCTTGAGAGAGTAACACAGTTCCACTGCAACCTCTTATGCATCTTGAGATATTCTGGGAAACTCCACGCACTCAAGCAGGAGCCCTTCTCTTTTAGACCTCTTCTCTTCCTATGTTTCTTTCTTCTTACAACATACTCTCTCTCTCTCTCTCTCAATCCCTGCAGACTGTTACATTCATGCTCAAGGAGTTGGATACTGGTTACAGTAAGATAACTACAGACTGAACTCAGAATCAGAGCTCGACTCTTTCTCAATGTCTTACTGTCTAACTAGCTAGCTATCTATCTGTCTCTCTATCTATTTAGCTATCTATCTAACTAGCTGGCTAACTGTCTAACCCTTCATTATACACAATACATGCTTAAATAGGTGGCTCGAAGGTCTCACTGTGATACAAAATTGTGGGCCTATCCCAACAGTAACCCAAAACCCTAACTGTGACAGTCGGCCTATCTGTACTTGAACTGCTGCTTACTGGTCACACTGTAGATTTCTGCAGTCTTCCACAATGTTCGGCGCTGATCGTGGGTATGGGCGCTGCTTCCTCGATCGCTCCCCTTCTGTCCTTTGTCTTTAATACTTTGGCCCATTTCTCCTTCTTCATTCATGAGGGTAGCTGAGCCCTCCTATCGTCGCCGCTGCCTTAAATGCAGTGGTTGAGCTCTCTTCTCGGCCGCTTCAGGTACTATTTCCTTTGAATTTCTTGTTCTGATATAGCATCTTTTCCTATAGGTGCGGGGCCCTACTCCAACAGTCCCCTAACACTTACTTGTGGCTCGTCCCCGAGCCACTAACATCTGGTTTCTCTTTCTGTAGCTTCTCCTTGGCTTCCTATGAAGTCCTTGCGAATCTCTCCTTGAGTCCTGCGACATCTTTGTCCATAGTTTCGACACAATCTTGTGCCGCTTCAATCATAACTTTAGTAATCATGGGGTATTCTATGCTATCAATTTCACTTTTTCTTGTAGTGAACTCCTTGACCTTCTGCTCAACCGCATCGACCAACTCTGCGATTTGTTCCTGATACGGTTGAAGCATGTTATTGAATTGTATTTATTTTTCTCGCAACCGCTGCGCTTCCTGTTACAAACGGTTCATCTTTTTCGTCTTCTTCATCTTTGCAAGAGCTCCTAAGCTCTTGACTTCTTCCTTCATTGCTACTACTGCATTTTCTATGTTTTGGATGCTCTGCTGCAAATCCAGTCTATCTGGGAGCTCTTCTAGCTCCGACCATGTCTTCGTCGCATCAGCTAGCAGTGATTCTGCATCATCTATACGACACTTCATATATGTTGAAGTGAGTCTAAAGGCCTGTGCCCTTGCTTCCTTGTCTGCCTTAGGAATTCCTGGTGCTTGAGCCTCAAGCTCAGCAATCTACGCCTTGTGGTCTTCCTCCATTTTGCCATCAAATTTTCTCTTTTCTCCTTTGTGCTTTCTATCATCTTTGGCATCGTCTTCTGTAAACTTAGTTCATAGATCTCTCTTATATTTCCTTCCCTCATTGTCATGCTCGCGGTCTGGTTGCTTGCGAGACCTGCCATCGATTTCTTCATCATAAGGATTCAAATTCCTGGTATCACGAGAACTCTTAGCCCTATCATCAGCCTCCAATATTTCTCTACCATCCTTGAGCGAATACGACTCTTTACCTTCAAGTGACTGCTTCACCTAGATCACCATCGAATCCCTCACACAAGATATACTCCAAAGTTGCATATAGGTCTCTTCGTGGATCAGCAACTCCTTTAAGGATCTTTGAGCTTTTGAGAAGCCTTCCACATATATCTTTTCCTCTTTATCTGGGTTAGAACTCGTATCACAAAGAAAATATAAATCTGTATCTTCCAGCCTTCTCAAACATTCCATTCGGTCTGGATCCTTTCATATGAAAACTATACAAACCATGAATTTCATTCTGAGAACAAGCCTTTGTCTGCATGCTGAATTTCACATCACCAGTGGCTGAGGTGTTTTGAGCAGAGTCATTCCGAGGGATAACTTGAATATCCATCTTCATTTCCATGTTATCCTTAACAACTATTTTTTGATCTACGTCATCTGAGCTCTTACTCATCATATTATCTGCTAAGGCAGTCCTCGGGTTCCTTTGAACCATAAGATACTGATCCGGCCGAAACTAAGGATATGTCTTACTGTCTCTAAGGTTATAGCCTATAAATTTGAGAACAGGGACATATCCTAATAGGTCTCCATCTTTCTTTACACGAGGATCAATCGACAGTAGCAAATAGGAAACTTAGCACCCTTGGGAATGGTTACCTCTGGTGCATCCTCGACTCGCGGCACAATGTATATTGTTGCCATATGAACTTCTTCTTCATGCTCTGGGCTGGAATATTATACTATCTGAGCTTGACTCTTCATCCTTGGTGTCTGCCTGACCTGTGGTGCACCTAGTTTCACAACCCTGGGCGGTGTCGTCATAGCAGACTCGAGGCCATCATGCTGGAATTGTCGCACAACGTCTTCTAAAGGTTCCTTCTTGGACATAAATTGTTTGGTGTAGTACTCTGGACTGGTAATGGATGCGAAAATGGGGAAACTAGCACTCTATAACTGGAGTATCTCTACACAGGGAAAACTTCTACAAATTTCTCTATAACTCTCAGAAATCGCAAAAGTAACCCTTTTGTTTGAATGATCTGTGTATTTGTAATGAAGGCGATAATATCTGAAGCAACGCTCGCTTAAGCTGGACCCGTTGGCGGAATTTATTGCATGGAAAAGACAACACCCAGCGCCTCGATCCTCATTAAGTTCTAAAAATCCAATCAAATCTCCCTTGAAAATTGTGTACAGGCACCGGTCTCGACAAAGATTTACCAAATCTAGGACAATCCTTGTACTGTTTCCAAATCTAGGGCAATGTATACCTGTCATATCTAGATTAATTGCTTGTCAGAGAGCAAAGTGACTGGCCCTCTGTCCCTTTTCAAAGTTGTCTTCATGGCACGAGGAACATTGCCTCACTGCAATGTCACACCGCATCATCCTTAAACAAAAATTTGGCGTGAACTCCGCAACGTTCAAAAACTCCGCAAGCGTCCTATGGCTTGCGCAAAATAAACTTTCCTGCTGCGATTCCTCCTACTTAGAACTTTTTTTTTTGGGGGTGTAGACTACTTATGGGTGCGATGCCTCCTTTCAACTACACTGGACATCTGCACCACTCAGTTCTCTGAGTTAGGGCTAGATAATGTATCTCGCACCAGTTCGTTTCCCTGGTGGGTTGATAGGAACCACAAAATCTATAGCCCACTTGTCAAATGCCTGCAGCGTAATCTGTGGTTTCAGCGGCATTTCATCTCTCCGTGAATGTTTTCCTACCCTCTGGTAGATATTGCAACATCTACAAAACTCGTTAGTGTCTTTGTGCAAATTAGGACACCATAATCCTGCAGCTAGAATTTTCTGAGCAGTCGGCTTTCCTGCGAAATAACCTCCTGTGATACCTGAATGTGCTTCTCTGATAATGGCCTCTTTCTCGTGTGGCATAACGCATCTGCACAAGACTTCATCTGGACCTAACTTATATAAATGTCCTACGATCAAAGTGAAATCTGTTGCTTTAACAACTAAATGTTTCTTTTGCTGCTTAGTAAAGTCAACCGGTGCACACCCTGTAGTGAGAAAGTGAATAATATCTGCGTAATACTCATCTGCGATCTGGATAGAAAAAAATTTCCCATCTAGCAAATTATCCTCTAGATTATTTGGTTCTTCTCCTGAGTCTATTCGCGACAGATGATCAAGTCCGGCATTTAATCTTCCTGATTTTACAATAATTTCAAAATCATACTCCTGAAATAGGAGTAACCATCTGCAGATCCTTCCCCCTAATACTGGCTTATTGACCAAATACTTTAAAGCGGAATGGTCAGTGAACATCTTGAATGGGGCACCCAACAAATAGTGCCTGAAATTCTGTAGAGCATACACCATAGCTAATCCTTCTCTTTCTGTAGTGGTGTAGTTCTTTTCTGCAGTAGATAACTTTTTGCTTGAGTACGTGATAGGGTGATCGATACCCCCTTCTCCTGGTTGTGTTAAGACAATCCCCAATGCGATGCCAGATGCATCCACATGTACATGAAATGGTTTGTTCCAATTTGGAAATACTAAGATGGGTGTTGTAACCATCTTCTCTTTAAGAGTGTTTAAACTTTGCTGGCATTCCTCATTCCATAGGAATTTCACTTCTTTCTTTAACAGCTTTTCCATAGGTGCTTTGATATTTGCATAGATTTTGATGAATTTTCTATAACACCCTGTATGACCAAGCACTATCCTCAATTGCTTGACTGAGTTATGTGTTGGAAGATTTACAATGATGGCAATCTTTGCAGGATCTACCATCAAGCCTTGTCTGCAAACAATATGACCCAACAAAATACCAAATGGTGCATAGAATATACATTTCTTCAAGTTAAGAGAAATCCGATATTGCCTACATTTCTCTAACATGAGCCTTAAATATCCTATATGCTTTTTGATTAATCCAAATACAGTCCAATCATCAAAATAGAATTCTAATAATTTATGGATGTATTCCTTAAAGACAGCAACTACTACTCTAGAAAAAATAGCTGGTGCATTTTTAAGACCAAAGGGCATTACCCTATACTGGAATGAGCCCCATTCTGTCACAAAGGTGGTCTTATGTTGATCCTCTGGATGGATTCTTATCTGGTGATAGCCTGAAAAGCCATCAGTGAATGAGTAGATCTCCTATCCTCCTACATTGTCTAAAACTTCATCAGTAAAAGGTGTCGAAAATGGGTCATGAAGTGATGCGTCGTTGAGTTTGCGCAAATCGACACAAATCCTGATTTCTCCTTCAGTTTTATTTTCCTGGAAAACCATGGGACTAACCCATTCGCTTTCTTCTACTGGCTCAATGATGCCTGCTGCTAGCATCTTATCAATCTCATCTTTAAATTTTTATTTATAATGAGGATTTAATCTATATGGACGCTGCTTAACCGGCCTAGCATCCAATTTCAAAGGTATCCTCATGACTCCCAAATCTCCTACTATTCCCTTCATTTATATAAACTTAGTGGGAAATAAGTCCTGATAGTCATGTAACAAATCTGCGATGTGTCCTACTATTTCATCATCCCAATAGTCTCCAATAGAGGCAAACTTCGGTTCTGTTTCTGTGCCAATATTGATCTTTTTAATCTTAATAGGCTCCATGACAGCTAGAATCTCTAGCTTTGGTCCCTCAACTTTGCGAGTCCCTTCTGACTCTGGAATGTTGATACTATGAGGATTCTCATCCTCATCACCTGGCTCTTCTGTGAATTTGTAACACTCTAGCACATGTTCTAACTGGATAGCCTCTTCTGCGAAGTTGTAACACTCTAGCGCATGTTCTAACTGGATAGCCCAATCAGGATTAGTATACACTGGTAGGGTACAGTCATCAAATATATTAGTATTTATAGTCTCTAGGGCCTGATCAATGCTTGGATACTCAGATTCAAAAGTAAAAGTGAGTAGAAATTTGTCTATCATAACTGGCCATGTAATCGTTCCTCTGCACAACTCTATCTTAGTGTACCAGTTCCTTGGGACTGTGTCTAAAGTGTGAATAAATAGGTGAACCCATTCATCCTCTAGAATGTCCAACCAATTCTGTTCACAAATCTTAATATGTGACCTGGGGTCACTTTCTCTTGTATATTTCTACTGGAAACACTCCTTGTCAATAGAGAATCTGATCGCCATTAATCTCTTAAAATCATCCCATGATGCGATATTTTCTTTATGTGCATGCCACCATCTTGCAGGTGTGGGTCTTACTGCAAGGTCAATAGCTTCCATCCTTTGCTCATGAGGGATTTCCTGCTCAAACTGCTGTAAAAAGTCATTGACATCCACTAAGCCATCAAACGACGGAATATCCTTAACCTCTGTGCCAATCCATCGTAGTGACTTAGTCATAAATGCACATCTGCGAGCTGAGACTTCGTAAAGTCTATTCTGCCAATTTTCTAAACCAAAATCCGAATCCGATGCTCATGAGCTGTCGCATCACCAACTAATATTTCCTTCTGCGGTGGGGTTGATATAATCACTCTGGTTAGCAGTCATCTGATAGAAGCTCTCCATATTACGTACCTCTTCCTCTGCTCTAATCGGTTCAATGTATCGGGGACCCTGAAAAGGATCCAACGGTGCGATGACTTGAATCTGTTTATCCTCAAAGGTCATTTGTCTTTTCTTCAAATCGATAACAGCCATGTTATCAATTGCCCAATCAATACCTAATAAATATGGATATGGTCTTCTATCACCAATAATTTCTATGACTTCAAAATCTGCAAAGCTGCAAACTCCGTCAATATCAACGGGTACTTGCGGTAATCGACCCAATGGTGATACCCTCTGCTGATTGGCTAGTTGCAGATGGATAGGTGATATGGCTAACTTAGGGCTACCCATCTGTTCCCATGTCTGTTTAGTAAGAACATTTACCTCTAATCCTAAATCTAGGATTACCTCATCCATTTCAAACTCTCCAATTTGTGCTGTGAGTCTCATTTCTCTTCCTGTTCTTATATGGCCCATAATATTATGAACAACATGCTATGTACTGCTCATGGAAGAAGTCTGCTGATACTGATCTATGATGCATTGAAGCTCTCCTATGACTTTCTCATTTCTTACGAGTTTCAAGCAACTCCGCAGGAAGGATTGTACACTTTCTGTCAACTCATCCTCTTCGCACCTTCCCGATGTGGTAGCCTGTGATGTCTGCACAGGACTAACACCACAAGTTTTTTTTTGTGTTACACCCCTACGAGGAAATATCTGCGATCCTACTGGTGTAGGGTCAGTAAAGAAATTTTTAGCTTGCTGAAATGTTTCTTTGTTCTTCTACAGGTCAAGTGGTGTAGATTTATCAGTTGCTTTACGCACCCACTTCGGACCTGTATTATTTTCGGCATCCTACGATGTCTTACTAGTAGAAGCACCACTGCGAGTCACAATATTGACTCTTAGTTCTGGTTCTTTCTGCTCAGTAGCAATAAGATGAATATTCTAGTTTACAGCTGGCTTAGGATCCTTAATATTGGCTATCAAGATAGGACATTCTTCTATAGTATGATCATAGGACTTGCAATACTTACATGTTGTAGTAGGGTTCTGACAATCCCTAGCATAATGTCCTATGGCTCCACAGTTGTAACAAACAATCGGTCCATGGCCACGGCCAAAGCCTCCACCACGGCCTCGTCCTCTGAATCCTCCACCACAGCCATCATGAGCCGGTTCATGCTGTGGTCTTGCTGCTGGTCCTGATGTCTCTGACTGGACTCTGTAGAAGTCATGTTTTCTCTCTTTCATGAGATCATAAGCTCTACAATTATTTTCATCATGTCCTACTGACTTACAGAAGTTACAGTATAAATTCTTAGGAGTTTGTACATACTTCTGAAGTAAAGGGAATTCCTGTGTTCTATGTCCTCTTGTTCTACAGATTTCACACCATGGCCCTTGAGTCTGTACTAAGGGGTTAGGAGCCCCACTAGATAGATACTCAACAAATACTGGATAGTTATCTTTAGTATGGCCATGTCCTTTACACTTTGTACACCATAATTCTTGTTCAACCTCTTTTCCTTTCTTAATCTCATGTAACTGTAAAGTGAGATTGGCTAACTGATTCTGTAAGTTTGTCATACCTGCACTAGTCTCAGCTAGAGGTGAAGCCTCTAGTTTCATTTCCATCTCTAATGCTTCATCCTATGTATGGAGTTTATGTTGCATTAGTGGAAGTATGATATGAGGGAGCAGTGCTGCGATGAACCATTCCTTATGCTGCTCCGGCGCAAACTCAAAACTAACTTGGTCTATAAGAGCTTTAAATTTTTGATCGAAATCCCATACTGACTCTGTGGGTAACTATTTGATGTCTTTAATTTATGTGATACATTGTGACTCAGACTTGGGTTTCTTAAATTCCTTTATTATTGCGGTCCTGACCTCTACGAGTGTTCTAATCTGCGCTGATGTATACTTCATATACCATGTTAAAGCTCTTTCTCTAATTGTAGTAGCCAACTGGACAAGCTTAGTATTGTCATCCTGGATCTATTTAATGGTCCATACAGCTTCACATAGGAACCAATGTTGTTCTGGGTCTTTTTCCCCTGTACCCCTGAAGGTAGGTAATTTCATGTCATCCCCCATTCTATTTCTATGAGGTGGATTCTGGTTTGCTGTATTACTACCACTTGGCAATGTAAATGTAGTATGTACTGTGTGTGAACTACTAGATGGAGTTCCTGTAGGATTATTCTGAGTCCCGGTTTGTTTCTGTGGGGTATAAGGGTGGTAAGGGATACCCCCTACTGTTCTTTCTCTATTATTTTGACTATGTTCTCTAGTACTGTCTGAACTGTCTTCAAAGAAGGAAGATCTGAAATCTACTTTATATCTCTTACCGCTACGTGTACATCCAATTTCTTTAGAATCACTCTCAAACTCTTGTGACATTATACTTACTTAACTTATTCATCTGAGAATATATCCAGTACTCCTTTTTCATAAAATAACATCTTAAGGAACAAATTTAAAGAGTTCAAGTACTTACCACGATATCCTTTGAAGAAGTACCTCTCTGCTTCGCTGAAACTCTTTCTTTGATCAACTACAAACTCTATAATGAAACCTTCCAGCAAACTCGCAAGCCAGAAGTCTACTGCCTATGAAATGGGATTATCTACGCTCTTCACGGTGTGAATCAGCTTCGGTGTCTAGACAATGTTCCGTTTCTTCTTGAATACATGCTTATCAGTCAACTTTGACAACCAATCATACAACTCATTTGCATAGGTCACAAAAAATATCTCATGCAGTTCTGTGAAGATATGTTTCTGTAACCAGTCCTCTATACTAAGCCTAGGACTCTTGTTTTCTTTCACAGCAAATTCTCTTTCCTTAGACTCGACCCACTGGTAAACTTCTTTACTAGGATTCCAACAGAACATCAACTCTTCAATTTTTTCAAAACCGGCATCGGAACCATTTGTTGGCTTAGGTGTGCAGACCTAGGTTTACTTTATTGTACCAACAAAACCCCTAGCTCACTGGCCCTTTCGGTGACAGACCGCAGAGTGGCTTGAAGTCTCACCCAAAGTGATCTTAGATGGGTTGGCTGAAGAATCAAGTTTCCTCAGCCAGGTTCTACAGCATCCTGGGTTCTCTGACTCTACTTACCTAGTTGAATCTCTCTGCAAGGGTTGTTTCTCTCTTCCTAGCTGACTCTGCTATGGGACTGGCTCTTATCGCATCGTAGCTCTAGGACGATGCGCAAACTTACTCTTTTGCTCAACTCTTAACCTGCGATATATCACACCACAGCTCCTCCGACAGTGTGATATCACCTTTCTACACCGTGATATTTCCTACAGTGAGACTCAATATACTTAACAACTCTCAAGGTCCAGAGGCTTCCTCTCTGGGTATAATAGTTCAGTTAACCTTCATCAAGGTGTTAAACAGCTTCACTTAGCCTCTACAGTTTAACATTCTTAACATCAATCACACTCAACTTGTTGAACTAAATATACAGAAGTCACTTAACACTGTAACTGTTAGCTGTCATGAATCAAGCACTGATAAACTCATATACATAATACTTAACACATTCAACTCACATTTAACCTTGTATGTTACTGCAACTGAATGATAGCATACATACATACATTCATTAACTAATAAGCAATGTTCATGTAACAAGTAACAGATAGCAAATAAGTATAGCACAATCACATGAAACAGTCACACAACACATAGATTTTACGTGGTTCACTTACAAGGGGGAAGCTACATCCACAGGAACTGTGTTTATATTATATCTTGAGAGAGTAACATAGTTCCGCTGCAACCTCTTATGCAGCTTGAGATCTTCTAGGAAACTCCACGCACTCAGTCGGGAGCCCTTCTCTCTTAGATCTCTTCTCTTCCTATATTGCTTTCTTCTTACAATATACTCTCTCTCTCTCTCTCTCTCTCTCAATCCCTATAGATTGTTACATTCATGCTCAAGGAGTTGGCTACTGGTTACAGTGAGATAACTATAGACTAAACTCAGAACCAGAGATTGACTCTTTCTCAATGTCTTACTGTCTAACTAGCTAGCTATCTATCTGTCTCTCTATCTATCTAGCTATCTAGCTAACTAGCTGGCTAACTATCTAACCCTTCATTATACATAATACATGCTTAAATAGGTGGCCCGAAGGTCTCACCATGATACAAAACTGTGGGCCTATCCCAACAGTAACCCAAAACCCTAACTGTGACAGTCGGCCTATATGTACTTTGAACTGCCGCTTACTGGTCACACTGCAGCTTTCTGTAGTCTTCCACGATGTCCAGCGTTGATCGTGGGTATGGGCGCCGCTTCCTTGGTCACTCCCCTTCTATCATTTGTCTTTAATACCTCGGCCCGTTGCTCCTTCTCCATTCATGAGGGTATCTGAGCCCTCCTGTCATTGCCACTGCCTTAAATGCAGTGGTTGAGCTCTCTTCTTGGCCGCTCCAGGTACTATTTCCTTTGACTTTCTTGTTTCGATATAGCAGCTTTTCCTATAGCTTCAGGGCCCTGCTCCAACAAAAGTTCCCTTCATACTTTATTGATGTCTGAGCGATTGATCAAGGGCAGCTCTTCGGGATTCATCCAATTCTACAATCTGGTTTATTCTCTGCTCCATTTCTTCATGTTCTGTGCCATACTCACTTCACATCCTAAAGATCAGAATTTGCATAGTGACCAGAAGGGTGGCTATGAGTCCATACACCAGGTCAAAAGGTGATTTTCCAGTTGAGTTTTTCTTAGTGATTCTATCTTCCCACACAGCATACTTAATTTTACTATCCCGTGATCTCTTATTATCCCCCACAGTCTTCTTGAGGATTGACATTAAATTTTTACTGGTGGCCTCAGCAAGTCCATTTCCCTGTGGGTAATAATCGGATGAGTGGGATAGGATAATTCCATACTTAAAACATAAGTCATTCATTTTTTCAGAACTGAAGGATTTGGCATTACCGGTTGTTATTTTTAAGGGAGTTTCAAATCTGGTGATGATTCTTTCCTCGATGAAGTCTATAACAACCTTCTCAATGGTAGTCTTAGTGGGTATAGCCTCTACCCACTTGGTGAAGTAATCTGTTGCTGTGAGAATCCAACAAAATCCATTGCTGGAATTATCCTTGAATTTTCCAATAAAATCGAGCCCCCATTGCTGAAAAGGGGCAAGGACAACAACTGGAGTAAGGGGAAGAGATGCCAACTTCTGCTTCCCAGTGAATAGCTGGCACTCTTGGCAACACTTGATATACTTGTGAGCATCTAAAAAAATGGTTGGCCAATAGTAACCAAATCTCAATATTTTGTGGGCAGTTGTATTTGCTACATAGTGGCCTCCACAAAATCCTGAGTGAAACTTTTCTAATATCTTCTTAGAATCCTGTCTGTTGATGCACCTAAGTATAATACCATCTGGGTTCCTCCAACCCAGACCCTCTTGGGTAAGGCAATACCTAGCGGTCTTAAGAATCAAATCCCTATGCTTGTGTCCTTTGAGGTGATCTGGGCAATTGAGATGGAGGAGAAAGAAAATGATGTTTGAATACCAATGGTTATCAAGGTTTTGAAGGGCAGGAGTCATGGTAGGCTGCGGGATATCATTTTCTGCAATCATCTCAATGGTTTCTTCGTTATTTTGAGTAAGCATTCTTTCCAGGCCTTGTCCCTTGATTAATTTAGTAGTTTTTATCTCAAGGTCATACTCCTAAATATTGGATACCCATGTACCCCTTATTCCTAAACAATCCTTTTGAGAAAGGATATCCTTGACCGCAGTGTGGGGAACATATTCGATAAACTTGGAATACCCGATATAAGTCCTGAAATTTTTTAATGATTTGACTAAGGCATAATCTTGCTTCTCCATGATGGTATACTTTAGCTCGGAATTCTGCAAGGCTCTACTCATGAATGCTATGGGCTGCTTGAATCCTTCAGAGTTCTTTTGGAGCAACACACCGGCAATGGTATCTTCAGAGGCAAATGCAAAGATCATGAAATCCTTTGCGTAATACGGGATGACTAGGACCGGAGACTTGGTAATGGTATTCTTTATTGAATCAAAATCTTTTCTTCCTTCAATGGTCCACACAAACCTAGCATTTTTCTTGAGTAAGGCCTGCATGGGTTTCATTAATTCTGCCAAGTTTGGAATGAATCTCCTGATAAAATTAATATGACCATTAAATGACTGAAGGGCTTTAACATTCTTAGGGAGAGGGATATTTTTTATGGACTCTACTCTCTTAGGATCAATTTTGACATCGTCTTTGTTGATGATATGTCCTAAGAGTTTTCCCTCTTCTATGCCTAACACCCACTTAGCCGGATTTAGAGAAATGCCATACTTCCTACACAGCTCGAAAATCTGCCTGAGATGACCAACATGGCTGGATCTTTCCTTCGAAAAAATAGTGAGATCATCTTGATAGATCTCGATGACTTTGCCAATCAACTCCTTGAAAGCATAATCCATGGCCCTTTGGAAAGTAGCTCCTGCATTTAAAAGGCCAAAGGGCATTCTCAGATACTCAAAAGTGCCCCAAGGCGTTGTGAAGGTGGTCTTATGCCTATCCTCCTCTTGAATGACTACTTGATTATAGCCTGAAAAACCATCCAGAATCGACATCATGCCTGATCCAGTGACCCGTTGGAGGAGGGTATCCATGTTGGGGAGGGGGTAATTGTCATTCTGACATGCTATGTTTAGATTCCTAAAATCTATACATATTATTATGCTCCTATTCTTCTTCCTTACAACTACTAAGTTAGAGCACCATGTGGAATGTCTAGTGGGAGCTATTATTCCTATTGCTAGCATTTTCTCTAACTCCTTCTTGATTATTGGCGCTAACTTAGGATTTATTTGCCTAAGTTTTTGTCTGAAAGGCTTGCCTTTTTGACATTCTGGCTTTAGGGGAATAGTATGTTGAAATACATCTTCCCTATAATCTTTGAGCTCGTCATAAGTAAAGGCAAATACATCCCTATACTCTTTGACCAAGTTTATGAGGCTATTCCTTTCTTTTTCAGAAGTACCTTTTCCAATTTTTATAATTTTGGGTTCTGTTTCCGTCCCAATGTTGACTTCAATGTAATCTCCTGGTTTCATCTGCTCAACATTGCTTTTTCTTCTATCCTGTCTGTCAAAGATGTTTTCTAAGGAAACTATACCATGTGGGACAGGATTTTTAAACTGGTCACCTTCTCCATAATATTCTTTGTTTTCTTCCTGATCATTTACTTTAAAATTAAGGAATTCATCGACATTATGAATGAATCTCAAAATATATTCATCATCTTTGAAGACCTGCCAATGTTCAACATTATCAGGAACAGAAGGTCTGAAGTTAATCTCTAAAGGACAATTCCCCTCTAACATCTCATCCGATGGCTGAAGAGTTGACGCTAAAACTGCAAGTCTGTCAAAGGCACTATTCTGATCTCTAGGGACTGCTTCTAAGTTAAGGGCATCAAAGAATTCCATTGTATCCCAGATTGCATTTCTATATTTCTTAAGTCTTTGACACTTACATGAAAACTGACCCTTAACTTGTTGGACAATCAAATCAAAGTCCCTTTTAATATCAAGCAACTTAATCCCCATGTCCTTGGCAATCTCAATGCCCAGTAGAAGTGCCTCATATTCTGCTACATTGTTGGTTGCCTCAAATTCTAATCTAAAAGCAAAGTTGAAAACTTTACCTTCAGGTGACATAATGACTATCCCGGCACCTTTTCCTGCTCTAGAATAGGCTCGATCAAAGTTCATCCTCCATAATTCATTAAGCTTTTCATTTTTTATTTCTTTACGGATAGGCTCCAAGAAAGTGGAGTTAATCAGGTACATCCCTAGTTCACCTGAGTAGTTGACATACTCATTTGATGGATTCCGCGCGTTTTCTACATGATGTCTTTTTTCTTTCTCTGTATGTAACTTAACTAATGAGTCTTCTGATGCAGGTACAGTGGCATAAGTCTAGTCCATTTGGATGGATCCCTCTAAAGTTGCATTGAATTTTCTGGATAAGAGCATGCCCCGTTTATCCAGTACATCTATGACGAGAATATCCATGGTAACATGGATGTCTGGATACTTTGCTAATATCACATTCTGCCTTTCGATCATACCCTCAACTTTGATGGGTCTAGAATCCATGGCACATACATTTTGGTAAGGGCGAGTGGTTCTAAGGCCAAGTTGCTGCATAACTTTCTTGGTCATAATATTTGATCCTGATCCTGAATCTAGCATACAGTTGTGTAGGAGAAAATCACCTATCATCAATGACATGTAGAAGGGCGGGTGATCTTCTTTTCTTGGGTCCCTAGTATGCAATATTATAGGGGGGTCTCTATAATCATTTTCCTGACTAGGAGGAAGTTGTTCTATAGTGTTGGCAAAAGTTACATTCTTTGGAGATTTAGGTTTTTCAAGTGCAACTATTTTTGAGGTAGGAGGGGGATCATTGTTAATTTGAGGCTCAAGCATTTTCAACAATTTCTCCTTTTGACCAGGAATTTTACACAATTCAAGCACGAGAACCGAGAATTTAGAGTTTGCTAACCAACTACCTAAATCAAAAGTTAGAGCAACAGAATCTGACTTATCATCTATTTTAGGCGGGATGTCAGAAATTGTTACCTTTGGAGCAGTTTGGGTGGATGGTCCTTCCCTAGGTCTTCTTTGATATGTCATGCCTTCGAAATTTTAAACATTGTTACTATTCGAAGGAATTTCTCCATAATACTTAGTTAAGTAATCAACCTGTTGATGAAACTAGTTAGCTTGATTCCAACTATCCTTGTGGTCAACATAGATGTCTCCGACATTGTGAATGAATTCAGGCTCACTTGTAGATGTAATAGGACCACACCCCTCGGGATAACCATGCTCCTGGACATAACAGGCATAATGGCAGCTAGATTCCTCATGGAAATCTCTGCATGCCCTACAAAATGGTTTGTAAGGTTCAACCACATTAGTGGCCTCTAGCTGATGAGGAGGCCTCTGCTCATGGTTGGGATTCTTTCTCTGCCATGCTGGCTTGGTAGGAAAAGTCCTAGGAGCAGGTTGAGTTAGAGTTATTTCCATAGTTATTAACCTATTCTGAATTTCCTTTAACTGCGCTAAATGTATTTGTTTTTCCTCCTCCATATTCTTCTTCATCTCCCTTTTCATATTGATCATCTATTTTTCATAGGCATCATTCATAGCTGATAAAGGATCCTTGTCTTTGGGCTCACTAATTTTCAAAGGGGTGGAAGACCTTGAATAGCCGTGGAGGTTAGACTCACCAGATGACTGCATATTCTTATCAATTTTGACAGCCAAACCCTGAGCTAGATGTAAAGTAGCTGGCTCCTTATCTCTAATTTGGTATTGGATTTTACCACTCAAAGCTTCGATGTAACAGTCCAAAACAGAAGCTGCCAGAGGAGAGTAAGTGGCAGGGATGGAATTTGCTAATTCAGTGAACCTGTTGATGAATTCATCCATTGTTTCAGTTTCAGACTTTTTTATGCTGTTCAACGCCGCTACTAGATGTCTAGGCTCCTTTTTGCTGCCAAACTTTCCAAGGAAAGTAGCCTTGAAGTCTGCTATGGTGGCGAAAGAATTGTCCAGAAAATTATCGTACTAGTTGTCATCCTTTCCATCCAAAGACAAGGCAAACAAGGTCATGTAAACATCTTCATGCCTATCAGTACCCCTGACATGGGCACCACAATGTCTAGTGAAATTCTCGATATGCTGCTCAATAGAGAGGGAGGCATCGGTGCCATTATATGTCGTAAGCTTGCCGGTAGCCTTGTCAAGGATATCATGAGGATGACCTGCTATCTGAGCAAAGTTGAGTTGAGTAAAAAACTCACCCATTGGATTAAGGAAACAATTATTATTTTGCAAATTTTCTAAGTTTTCTGGAAATAAAAGATGGATTTCTGAAACAGACTCAGATCCAAGTTCTGCAAGGATCCTGCAAGAAGATAGTTTGTTTAATCTCCTCCTTAAGACCTTTTTGGGGTCAGGGATGAAATCGACCAAACCTACAGAGTTTCTTCTAGTAGAATACCTTGAGGTGTTAACTGACAGTGGAGTCGCCAGGTGGACTTAAGTCTAATTTCAGAGAGTGATTGGACTAAAAATCTACCAAAAAGGATAAAAAGGTAAAAAACTAAAAGAAACAAAGGTCGTCCAGGAACAAAAAGATTTGTCGTCGGCAATGGCGCCAAAAGATGTTGTCCGCCGATTGCACACCAATAGCATAAATCTTTCGAAAGCTGTCTCCTCACTTAGGAAAGTGGGAGAGGTGTGACCTTGGGGGCAAGGACAGAGCTAGGTACTGTCACCTACTCCTAGCTCCTCCGTTTAGGCTAACTCCTAACGAAGTCAAGGGGGTAGTCCCTACAAAAGAGTTTCTATGGCTCTTAAGTTGTTAAAGTGTTTTGATTAGTTGCGGATGCAGATGGGTGTTGTTTAGGAGTTATTATGATTTGAAGTGTTTGTTTATTATGAATATGACACTAAATCAAAAGCAATCCACGTTGCTAACAAGAGATTACAAAGACAAGCAAAAATTCCAAACTTTAATAGTGCATTCAGAGAAAGAAATTATGATAAACCATAGACCATTGATCAAATAATATAATTATGCAAATTAAAAAAGACCAGTGCCTTATGGATTCAATGAAGCTGAAATGCACCAGAGAATTAAACACAAGTCTAGAAATCAAGCTAGTGAATGTTAGGTGATGGAAGAGCTCTTGGTAGGTTTTAAGGTTTTTATGTGTTCTTGATTAAGGTGTCAACGAAGGTTTATCAAAGCCGGGAGACTCTTCTAAGTTCCCTCCGTTGAAGACATGTCGGGCCCGCCCAGTATCCCAGGCTGGTATCGCAAAGATTGACCAGCTAGTCAAGAATCTAAGACAGCGGGAGGTTCCGGCACCTCTACTAGGAAGTACTTTGGAAGAATCCCTACAACGATGGTGCCGTGGTTATGGGGTGCTAAGTATTATTAGGTTACTCTTGCAGGTTTTAAAGATCTAGTTCTGTTTCTGGGTACTCCAATCTGAGATCGGTCACAGCATACTCCCGCAAGGAGGGAAGGAGTTAATTAATTAAAGGGGTGTGTGTGTTGAAGGTTTTATTTAGTTAATTAATTAGACTCTCCGACAGAGAGAACTCTTGACCTTGCCTTATGACAAAGGTTTAAGAGACTTAATTAATCTAAATGCCTAATGCAAGGATGTGCAAAACTAATGATGCTCCCCGATAGAGAGTGCTCTTGACTTATGTTACTGCAATTTCAAGAGTCTTACTTAGTTTGTTAAGCTAGAATGAAAGAAATAAAACAATAACAATCTAACTACCCAAGAGTCTCTTTTAGGTTTTTTAGGGCCCTAATCGGGAAAGCAAGGGGGTAAGTTTTTTAAAAAAATGAAAATTGTACAATGCTTAAATAAATAATCAAATCAAATATTTTTCTTCATTTTTCTTGTATGATAAACTAATTAGCAAATAAACTATCAAGTTAAAAAGGAAAACTTCTAAAGATTATAAACTACTCTATCCTACTTTCAGCAAAACATGAATCAAAGCATGAAAATGGGAGACGATACAAGCTTCCCCCAAATGGGGGAAGAGAGGTGTGGGAGCTATAATCCCACTTGCTTTTTATTAATTTGGTTACAAATTTTTTTTTTTTTGGCTGCTCTTTTTGCTTCCTTTTCTTTGATCCTGAAAGGTTTTTGGGGAAATCTGTAGAAGGGAAAAAGAAGAAGAGGGAATTTATAGCTTTTTAGGGCTTGCTTCTTCAAAAAATTTCCAGCATTTTCGCTGTACCTGTCACAAAAGTAAAAAATCAACAAGCATGTATTGTTAGAATATGGTACGAAAGACAATGCACAAAAAAAAAAAAAAATTATACTTAGAAATTTTTTTGGGGGATTTTACGTGCAAAGCATAAAACTTTTCCCTAGATCTAAAAAAATAAACTAGATCTAGCAAAGGCCCTAAAAACAAATATGAAATAATAGAGATTTGAAGCTTAGATCTATTTTATGAGCAAGTACAAAATTTAAAGAAGAAAGGTAGAGAAGTAGGTTTTCTTGTGGATGGAAAACAAGAGATGGAGCAAGACTCCAGGTTTCTTTTGAATAAGAAGAGATCGATCTTGTAGGCCCTACAATTACAATATGTTAAATGGTAGGTTGCTTAAAGCTTGGGTTGGATGTAGCTGAACTCGCACCCTTCTTCAACCTGTGACCTACTAATACCAAAACTTAGATACAAGTGAGATCATATATATGAAAAGTAAGCAAAGGAAACTCAAACGAGATCAATACTACGTATAACTAACTACTCATATTCATCACGATTAGAACCTATTTTGCATAAATAACTGAATTGAAACTACAAATAGCTAATCTATTGTGCCAATAGTGGCCCTCTTGAGCTTAACATATAGCTAGATCTCATTGAAGTAAAAAGAAAGAGTAAAGGGTTTAGGAATAATATCACCTCAACCATAGAACATTCACCATATGCAAAAAGAGATGGAACTCCAAAGTCAAAAATCTTATTAATCAAATGTAAGCAAAGCTTATTACAATTTTTGCAGAGTAACTCCAGCACAAAAGTTCCATCCAAATAGAGCTGAAAGAGCCTCTTTTTAACAAATGAGAGAATGCTAAAACCCTAAAACCAAAAAACCAACCCTAACCAGCTTAGCCACCTAACAAAGAGCCCAGACCTAAACCATAGAATCGGGAGTGAGGGCAGGCCTCCACCCAGGCAAGGCGCCCCCACTCCAAACCTGTGCATTGAAAACAAGCCAAGGATGAGGCCACATGTGTGAGTCTGGATGTAGGTAAGATCATGCTTTAGGTCTGGAAGGAGCGTGAACTAGGTTTGGGAAGCCCACTGATGGTGTAAGCTTCAGTCTTCACCTCGATCAAATCACCGGACCAATGAGAGCTCTCCATCTCATGTTTAGCTGGAGATGACATGTCTGATAACTGATAATAAATTAATTGCTCTCTTAATGATGATTGAAGCTGTGTTATGATAACTCCAATCATCATAAGTGTTCCATGAGATGTGATTTAGGCTTTTATTTTACTAAATTTGGATTAATTTGGAGAGTTTTAGTTTTCTCCAAAATAATCATTTTTTTTTAATAAAAATCATTTTTTTACTCAAAACTGACTTTTTTGAGTAAAAAGGCATTATGTGTCTGATTTTTGATCTGAAAGTTGGCTCTGACTGGCTGGCTGATCAAGAATGATTTTTTGCTTAACGTTAGAGCCTTCAATCACTGAATTTTGAGTCCGGATGACTTAGGACATATGTCCAGATGTCTTAGGACATGACCATGATCTATCTAAATAATGTCTAGTAGGCTTATAACACTCAGTTGAGCTCTAATAACCCCCCAAGGACCAAAATTCAACATCGGGCATTCCAGCGTTGGAGGAAGCGGGAGAAAACCTCGTCAATTATACTCGGATGAAGGGAAAGCATAATTGTCAGGGGCAAAAAACTCCCTGGAATACCGTATTTGTGATTCTACGTCTTAGGAGACCGGACCACTCAAAAATATCCTACTAGCACATTTTATTACAAACCCCACGGGACCATGGTCAAAATTATTCAAATAAAAAAGTGATTAGCCAATATTGGCTAGACAAGCAGACAGATCAATTGATACACTGGAATCGGACTTTGAACAAGTCTGTCAACTGGCGGCTCCTCAGGTAAACCAACTATGGTACAGAAAAATTGGTAACAACAGTCATTAAGGATGGTTTCGGCCTTGTCATGAGTGAGGCAATGACATAGGATGGTATCAATGCCTCGACAATACAGAACATCTCCAATCAGCAAGTGGCGAATGGCTTGATGTCAGATGTGTCGCCTATCCTCACGGTTTAAGTGCGCTGTGAAATTCTATGTTTGTAAATAAAGAAGGATGTCCCCATACCATGGGTCATCCATGGATATGATGAATAGGAAATCATCAGGGAGATCATCCTTGGGGGGTGATGACGTGGTTAATGGGTGTAGATCGGTCATGAGGGTGGCCAGCGTGATTGCCTTTGTGCTTTTTGGGGAAACAAATTCTAAGTTGAATTCTTGGAGGACAACTACCCACTTGGATACTCGACCTTGTAGAAGGCGGTGGCTTAAGAGGTACTGCATTGGGTTTGAATCCGCCACTACACATGTATGGTTTGCGATGATGTAATGGGGCAAATTCTGAGCCGAGAAAATGATGACGAGGGCCAATTTCTCCTCAGGTGAATATCATAGTGGAGGTCCTATTAGATTTTGACTGATGTAGTAAATCACGTGCTCATGGCGAGCATCATCTTCTTGGACCAAGACTCTAGCAATGGCATTGTCTGAGGCTGACACATAGAGAATGAAGTCCCAGGTGAAATCTAGTGCTGAAAGTAATGGTGCAGAAGCCAGGGCTTGTTTGAGTGCATCAAATGATTCTTGTGCTTGTTGATCCCAAACAAAGGGGTTTTTTATGTGGAGCAGGAGAATGAATACGCAATCTTTTGTTGCGTACTTTGGTACAAAGCGGCAGAGGAAGTTGGCCCTGCCTTGGAGACTCTGTAGTTTGTGTCACGTTTTTGGGGAAGGGAGATCAAGGATAGCCTAAACTTTGAGGGGATCTACCATTATCCCTTTGTGAGATATGATGAATCCAAGTAGATGGACTGCTAGGACACAGAAAATGCACTTGAGGGGATTCAGGTTAATTTTGTACTTGTGGCAATGTAGAAAGACTTGTCGCAAGTCGTCTATATGTTGTCTTGTTTTGGTGATCGAGTAGTAAGATCGTCCAGGTAGACCAAGATGATGTGAATTAGATCGTGGAAACAATATGTCATGGTGCACTGGAAGGTGGCTCCAGCATTTTTCAGGCCAAAGGGCATGACTCGATATGCGAATGTGCCCCATGGAGTTGTGAATGTCATGTTATAAGGGTCTTCTTTCTGAATTTGGATTTGGTTATAGCTGGAAAATCTGTCCATGAAGGAAAGGGCCTCATGTTCGATGCATGCATCAATGATCTGATCGATGAAGGGTGTGGGGAAGTTATCTTTGGGACACGCCCCATTAAGGTCGTGAAATTCTATGCAAACGTGAATGGTACCCTATTTTTTGTTCACGGGAACAGGATTAGAAACCCAAGTGGTGTACGCAATGGGGTAGATGAAGTCGGCAATGCACAACTTCTCTATCTCGGCTTTCACCAATACCACTTTGGAAAGGTGAATGGGCCATTGCTTTTGGCGTACGGGTGCCACATCGGGCCATGTGTTGATGTGGCATTCCATGATGGATGGATCTAAGTTGGGAATTTCAGGGTATGACCAGGAGAAGATGTCGCGGAATTCTTGGAAGAGAGATTTGTAGGCAACTACCTCTTCTAGGGAGCAATATGCGCCCAACATGATTTCTTCAACAATCTCAGAATTGGTTGAGATGTCGATTTTGATGGTGGGTGAAATGTTGGCCATGTTCCCTTCTTCGAAGGTATAAGGTACTGGGATGGGGTTCTTGAACTAGTGGAATTTCCCATGGATGAAATCTTTGGTCTCCATGGAAAATTGGTCAGACTGCGACACAAGTTCTTCAGGGAGGAAGAACGAGCGATGGTGCATGTCGTCCCATGGGTATTCCGGGGTGGTCAGAGCTTCAAGTATCTCCTCATTGTTGCTGAAGAAACAAAGAGATAGGTCTGATAGACCGTTGTTGGAGGTGGAGATAAGTGGGTCAGTTGAACTGGACATCATGTAAATGGACATGGTGTCTGAAGAAGGCAGTGGGGGGTGAACTTCTTCGATCAAGGTGATTTCAGACTCAAGGGAATGTTGACGGAGGTCGGCTAGAGCCATTCAAAATTTGGGCAAGTCTTGACAATGGTGAGAGTAATGTCCATACAAACCGTAGAGGGCACAAGCATGGTTTGTTCTCAATGCCTTGTTTCTGACTATCGGCACGGTTGGGAGTTCAACCACGGGGATGTTTTCGTTTGTATCCATGGCATCTAAATGTACATGAATCATTGGGATTTCAAGGCAATTCTGAGTTGGGTGGCCCTGTTGTTTGTAGAAGGTGCAAGGTAGGACTTGTCATGGCTTTGCAGTAGGTTTCACATTCTTTCCCCTAGCCCCTTTTGGGTGGGGTGGTGCAATTGTGGGTGCAGCGATTGGCTTTTGTGGGCTGGGTGGAGGGCGAGACTCCACCGCAATGGGTTCCATCAGGGTTAAAACAACCTGGGGCATTGGTGATTGAGCTGGTGGATCGAGATATCATATCAGAATTCCCAATGTGAAGTTAGGTAGGCTTAAGGTGGCCATTACTGGCTTGCTCATGACTCCAGGTGGGGGAAATAGGAAGGGAATCGTATGGACTGGCGATGAGCCTAGATAACTCCCTATTGGTTGCATGTGGGGATGTGGTTGTCGTTGCGGTTGCACGAAACACTACTGCTGTAGATGATGTTGCAGTTGCTATTGGTGTTGCGGCTACAGACGGTGTTGGGGTTGGGGTTGGGGCTGCAGCTGCACTTGTTGTTTGGGTGCAGCAGTGCTGGATGAGACCATGCACAAGTCTGCAGTCTCATTTTTTTGTCGGTGGTGGTGACACTAAGGGGAAGTGAGCCGTCATGGTGGTATCGGCAAATAACCCAGGACCCACATTCAAAAATGGGGAGGCTGGTGTGTTGTCAACCATGGTATTGATTGCAGGGACAACATTGGTGTGTGTGGTTGTCCCTTGTGGCTCAATGGTGGTGATGGTAGGGATAATGTTGGCAGGTGTCGTTAACCCTTGTGGATAGTGATAAGTGAGTTGATCAACCATCATGATCTTCCCTTCGTGAGGGAACATCATGAGATGGAAGACAGTTGATGCGACCGCTCTCATGGTGTACATATAACTTCTTTTGAGGAGAAGGTTGTAGTCCAGTTGAGCATTGACGACCTCTATGTCGATCAACACTATCTTCTCGTCTAATGTGATGGGGACACGGGGAAGGATTCCTTGGGATTTAGTGGGATGGCCATCATAAGCTCGCAGAGTTGTGGAGGATAGTTGTAGAATTGGAAATCCCAGTTTCTGCCAAACCAAGGTAGACATAACGCACGTAGATTCCCCCTCATCTACTATGCACTAGTGCACAACCAAATTCTAGATAGATACTAGGATTTGGAAGGTGATGGTCAATGGCATGCATGGTTCTCCATTCTCTGTGTTGAACGTGATCAACTTGGAGTCGGAGGGGTCTACAACCCCAAGGGTGGCTAGTAACGTTTTCCGCTCCGTTGGGAATGTTTTGAGTACCTGCAGAGTGGACATGGTCGTTGGTGTTTGGGTCAAATCATCCACAAAGCTATAGTTGACAGCAGCTCTAGCTATGGCGTTGTTGGCCACTTGGCCTATAGGGGGGCAGGGAAATGGGGGTAACTGAAGAGGTAGGTTAACTATTTTGGACATAGATGCCGCTGATGTGTCAGCGGGTTCATTGGTGGTACCGTACTAATTCCATCTAGTTTGTAAGTTGACCTCTTCAGTCGTCATGGATAGCAGGTTGTGAACACCTGTTTTGGCCGTGGGAGGTGCCCCCAGAGCATTGGGATTGGCCTGGGGAGGGGGTGTGGTTGCCACCAATCCTTGGACTGGCAGTGGGTTTTGAAGCACCATACGAGGAGGTCCTTGTGGTGCCAGATTGGGTTGGGCTTGGTTCATAGCGTTGGCGGCCTGTTGGGCCTCATTCTGAATGGCTTGCTTAGCATGACCCATGAGGGGACACTCAAGTGTGTAGTGCCCATAGATGTCGTAGAGTGTGTAGGGTTGGTTTGTGTGCAACAGAGTGTTACGTCTTGGTGCATTTTGTCATGGGGGGTTTTGGGCAGGTTGATTTGCCACGACATTATTGGGAGGGTTTGGTTGTTGACTGCTTCCTTGCAGTTGGTTATTGGCTTGGTTCCAGGGTCGATTATTCCAGGCTTCCCTTGTTGATTGTTGGGGGCAGGCTAGTTGGGATGGTTTTGTTGTGTAAACACTTGTCCCAATAGAGCGGGTGGAGCAGGGGCGGGGGCTTGGAATGCTTGCACTGGTGGTGGATAGTAGATTTGAGTGGGTGGTGGTGCCACAAATGTGGAAATTTGCCTCACGTACTGCTGTGTTGGCCAAGCCATTGCTTGAGCCTATTGCGGTGGCACATGTTGTGCGTAGGAAGCTGTTGCTTTGGACTGGGACATCATTCTGGCGTAGTCCAGAGTTTGGTTTTGGTAAGAAACACTAGCAATGTTGCTTGGTTGTGGTGTAACGGAAGGTGGTGTCAGATGGTGCTGTGGCTATTGGGAGACCGAGCCTATGATGTTGTCCACAGTATGGGATGCCCCGGGTGCATCCCGGTAGGAGGTACCCAGGCGGGGAGCGTCTATAATGACTATGTACATATATCTAGACTGAGCGTAGATCAGGTAAAACTGTTGGGCTTTTAGTATGGCCTCCTCTTTGGATTGGGGACGTTCAGATGCGACGTCCTTTGCTATGGGCGGGATCAAGGTCTTGAGGAACCAATCCAAGAAGATCATGTTGTCAAGTTGGATTTTACATAAGCTGCGACGTCGACGCCAATGATGGATGTGATCGGTTATATGTGTCGTAGTGCTTTGGCGATAGGATAATAGGATCTCCACCACTTCATCATATCTGACAAGGATTTGGAAATACTGTAGGAACATGAAAGCTAAGGAGTTGAAATATGGGTACTTGGCCTGCGGTAGCTCAATGTACCATTTGGCCGCAACACCTGTGAGGGTGTGTTGGAATAGCCTCAATCTGATGGAATCGTCTACGATGTTGTTGGACAAGCACCATAGATGGAATGTCATAATGTAGTTTTGGGGACATTCCCCTGCCTTGCCTTCAAACTTGGGGATGTTTGATGGCAGCTTAGTTGGCATTGGAGGCCGAAAAGCTTGATGGCAAATGGGGTCATTTGTCAATCGAGCCAAATCCAGCAAGTTAAGATGAACCATGAAAGACAAATTTGGCCCAGGTTGATGTGGGATGGGGGAGGTATGGTGGTGGGGTTTGCAGGTGCATAATGCACCTGCATGGTTGGGGGCCCTTGTGGTGGCACCATTGTAGATGGGCCAATGCCCACAAGTGTGGTGGGGGTGACAGTGTGAGTTCACAGGCCACTACCCCCAAGTATGATGTGAGGGATAGTGTGAATGGAGGGGACATTGCCCCCATGTATGACAGTAGGGGAAATGTAAGTGGACGGTTCACTGCCCCCCTTTGTGGCAGGAGGGGCAGTGTGTGTGGAAGGGCCACTACCCTTATGTGTTGCAAGTGGGCCAGCTTGGATGGTCACTATGGGTGGTGGAAACTGAATGATGAAAGTTTGCATGACTGTGCTTGGGCCACCTGCAGGGTTGTTGGTGACCGGTTGTGGTGTGGACATGGGTCCACTTGCTATGGCTATGCCAGAAAATTGGTCCGGATTTGCACCATCCATGGGACTTGATGGTGCAGTATGGAGGTCTGGTTCAGACTAGTATGGGTCTGAATCTGAATCAGAGACTTTGTGGCCTTCTGATGGTGTGGGAGATCACTGAGAATGGTGTCGATGGTATCGGTTTAATGTCTCAAATGGTGGTGGTTCTGCTCTTAGGCGTGAGGAAGAGCGTGGGGGATCAATTGTGTTAGATGTTTATCAAACTAATGGGAATGATGTTTAGACCCAGGTTTCAATGGATTGCTATTGGCTGTAGGTGGTCACTCGACCACTAAGACTACCGGAAGACAGTGCTTGGATTTTTCCTCATGGGTGTTTCTACTGAATCGATGGGGGTCGTTGCCTGTTTCACTTAGCAATTCCTCTCATAGACAGCTACTTTGGGGTTCCCATGGTACTCCTCACAATGAGTTTCTGGGATGAGCCCAAGTACTTCCCATGGTTGAAGTAGTCAGGGACTTATGTCCTCAAAGACTACAAATTTGTTTGAACTTAGTGTAAATTGATAAATTTTAAGGCTCTCTTAGTGTCGTGAACTGAGTTGGGTTGATTACTTGGTATGGTGTATTTGTTTTTCTATATTTTTGGTATCAGGTGGCTGCAAATGGTTTATGAATTCATCATATTGTGGCAGATTTCATATCATTGTTGTGCAAGCAGTGAATAATCATAAATTTGTAAGCAGATACATTTTTAACCCTAAATGTGACAGCCTAACTAGGTGACTACCATACACCTATATTCCTCTTAGACCAAGAGAAGGTGTTGGGTTCTCAACACAATAGGACTAGGCCCATCCATAGATCCACAGGTCACCTCCCAGATGCTAGGTTAGTCAATAGGGAGGATGCTTAGCCCTGTGAGAATCCCTCCTTCTCTACCCACTCTACCTTCCAGGTCATCCATTTTTAATGGTTTAGAACAATATTCAGTGAAGGGCCTAGGACTATACGAACTATGCCCTTCGTTGTATCCCTAAATACCCCAAAGCATGATGACTGGGTAGAGGAGGAAGGGTAAGCAAGATAGTTAGTTTTATGTTAATTTTAGTTAAGCTACATTCATTGATTAAGCCATTAAAATTTATTTTGAATTTACACTTTGCTTGTTGATGCAATTACAATAATCTGAAATAGAAACAGAAATTGAACTATTGTGCTGGACAGAGGTGGCTGAGCCGCACTGACAGTCCCTATTAAACTGAAAATTATGTACTTATTGAAAGACCACATGTTTCAGTTCAATTTCGGTGAGGGGGTCGCGAAATTTTCCCAGAAACGGGCGAGGGGGTCGCACTGATTTCATAAACAGAAGCAGTCTGCCTATTTGAGTGAAGTCACACCTTTCAGGGGGAAAAGGGTGATCTAGTTGTGCCTAAGAGGCCTAAAAGAGTGACCTCATCCCCTGCTCAGGCCTGATAAGTGAGACCTGCCCTAGATTTGGGGTTTTTTTGATCCTGAGTCAAATATGGCCGACAGTAACCTGTACTGTGGCCAAGCTGACTCGGATTTTCCTTGTAGAGACTTTGGCAACAATAAAAATTGGAAACAAACTATATCTAAGATATATTTGACAAAAGAAATTCTAAAACTAGGGCATAAACTGAAAAAACTTGAAATTTAAAAAAAATTGAACCAGGGATCCTATGGGATCGACCTGGTATGGTCGCCAGTTCTATAGCAGGGATTTCTCCTTTCTATAGGGGCAGGAATGGCTCCCTTATATCTATAGGACAGAAGGGTAAGATTCTGCGTGTGGAAAATACAGAAAGAAAATGGAATGGATAGAAAGTAGAGAACAAGAAAGATTATTGGCCGTGAGCCCCTCTGCAAACACAGTTAGGGCTTTGCCTTGGCTACTTGCAAACAACTATTAGAAAAAAAATACCTACAAAAACATGTTATAAACAAACCTACAAACAAAAATGGGTTAGAAAAAACTACAAAATACTAAAGCAAATGCAAGAAACAACATTGGTATACCTTCTCTTTGACGAAATTGGGATACCATGCCCTAGCTTGAAGAAGCACTTCTCTTGGATGGGGGAGCTATGGCTCAATGGAGATGGAGGAGAGGGAGTGTGGGTGGCTTGAGAGACAAAGGGTCTCAAGGCATCCACAGGAAGCATAACAGTATGCAAGGGATAATTGTTTTGAGAATGACCCCCCACCCTCCTTTTATAGCTTTTTTGGGGTTTTAGGGTTTTAAGCCCTTGGTCTGGGCTTTAGCCCTTTTTTGGGATTTTAGCCCCTTCCACCCTAACTTTAGCTCCTTTTAGGGTTTTAGGTTCCTTTGAGGGGTTTTAGCCCCTTTTTGAAGGCTTTAGCCCCTAGGAGAGTTATTTAGGCTCCTTTTTGGGGTTTTTAAGCCCTTTTCTTCATCCTTAAGCCTTTTTGAGGGTGTGGGGTTCTATTGGAGGATCGTGAATGGGTGTCCTTGGGTGGTGTAGTCCATGTAGAGCTAAGTGAGGGATTTTTTGGGTTAACACTTCCCACACTTCTAGAACAACAAGAACTAGTGGGGTGATAAGAACAGAATTAGGAAACTTGTTAGAAAATTTTAAAACTGATATTTTAGGCACCTTGAGTTCTCAATTCGATGCATTGAAAACTGAAAGGGAGCAAGAAGAAGAGGACATTGCAGCACTACATATATTATGTCCTAAATGAAGAAAAATACACCCTCTTAAAGAGTGTCCCCTTAATATTATTTTAGTTTGTGCTCTTTGTTCTGACAAACACACTACTGATAATTTCCCTTCATTACCAGAATTACAATCCCTTTATAAGATTAATAATGAACCCATGGATCAATCATATGCATAAAAAAGGCCATGGAAGCCTAGGCCCCAAAACATGTACCCAGATCCTACTTTTCAAAATCTTGCATATTACTACCCAATGCAACAACCTCAACAGCCATGGAGTCCACAAATGTGGCAAAATTGGCCATCTCAACCTACTCAAACCCAAACAAGGAAACAAGGTTGGTGAAGACAATATTATGGAGGAACTCATCCAACAGCCCCATTACATACTCCTCCTAGTTACTATCCATTTCCACCCAATGTGCAACAGTTATTACCTAGTTTTACACCACCTGCACTTCCTCCTATACCCCCAGTTCCACAACAGTATCAGAACCCAAACCCCCCTCAACCCACATTGTTTCCTGCTCAACCTATACCAAATCCTAATAACAGACCATCCCAGCCTCTTCATAATGCTAAAATGCAAATGGCCCCAACTTATGTGATTCATTCAGCTCCTATACAAGAAATACAATTAAGGTCTAGGAAAATTTTAAATAAAACCCCTCCAGCAGTGATTATTCAAGAAGAATGTGGAGAAGAAACTGCTAAAAAAAGAAGTTTAAGAGGAGGAAGAGGTTCCAAATGCATTAGAAAACACTCAAGTACTTAGAACTCAAATTTCTCAATCAACTACACAGCCACAATTGAATAATGATCCTCCTTATCCAGAAAGATTATTAATAGAGAAACCTATAGTTCATTCTCAATTTGATCTTGAGAATGAGTTAAGAAATGTTTGTATTCGAATTCCATTACTCTAGGCCATTAGAGATGTTCCTATTTATTCAAAGATGGTAAGAGAGTTATGTTTGAAGAAGCTTGGTCAAAAACAAAAAGATCCACCAACAATACATGTTATAGGTTAGCTGTCTTATTATATTTCAGACCATCCCTTACTTCCAAAGTTTGCAAACCCTGGGAACCTAGTTGTAACTATTTGTATTAATGAGATTCCCATAGGAAACACTCTAATTGACTTGGGGGAAGAAATCAATGTTATGTCTATGACCACCTTGCAGAAGCTACAATTGTATAATCTCCTCAGACCTACTCCTACCATTTTGGAATTGGCTGATAGGAGTACAGTTAAACCTATAGGGCCATTGGATGACATTATAGTCACTGTAGCTTCTTGGGAGTATCTAGTGGATTTCCTGGTACTCCAAACCAAAGATCCAATTAAGGAACACCCTGTTATATTAGGTAGACTTTGGTTAGCAATTGCTAATGCTTTCATAGGATGTAGAGAGGGTATTTTAACTATATCAAATGGTACTTATCTACAGAACCTTATCATTTATCCACCAGCTCAACCTGTAACACAAAACATGTTATGGTTAGAAAGTCCTTATGGAGATGAGGATGTTGAACAACCTTTACTATCCATTACTCAAACTAGGGGACTGGAAGACCAAACTGAAGATGATATTTTAGATCAATTTATTTCATCCACTACTAGTGTTGATTTTCCCCAGTCCTTTTCTGAGTTGGATTATGTTTTCACTGAAAATTTTCAAGAACAATATGACCCTTCAAATATCTCCTCATGCGTAATTTTATTTATAGATGAGAAAGTTGGAGATTTAACCATACCAATGGAGATCAGTCCTGGAAGTTCTTTAATTATTAATGCAAATTTGACTCAAGACCAACAAAGTCAGTTAGTCCAATTACTGGAAGCACAGTCTAGAGAATTTGCTTGGACTTATGCTGATATGAAGGGAATTCACCCTGACACATGTATCCATAATATTTACACTTAGGATAACATTAGGCCTGTAAGGCAAACACAGAGGAGAATGAACCCTACTCTTAAAGATATTGTAAAAGATGAGTTACAAAAATTACTTGATGCAGATTTTATTTATCCCATTTCTGATGGTAAATGGGTATCTCCTTTGGTGATTGTCCCAAAGAAGGGAGGTAAGTGGAGAATATGCGTAGATTCTCAGGAACTAAATAAAGCAACTTTAAGAGACTATTTTCCTCTTCCCTTTATAGATTAGGTCTTGGACACTTTGTCCAGGAAATGGTATTTTTCTTTTCTTGATGGATACAGTGGATACAATCAAATTAGAATAGCTCTAGAAGACCAAGATAAAACTACTTTAACTTTTCCATGGGGAACATATGCTTACAAGGTGTTACCATTCGGATTGTGTAATGCCCCTGCTACTTTCCAAAGGGTAGTGTTAGGAATTCTAGCTGACTTGGTTCAAGATTGCGTGGAAGTATATATGGATGATTTTATAGTATATGGTAATGACTTCAACGAAGCCTTAGACAACTTAGAAAAAATATTAATCAGGTGCCAAGAAACAAACCTTGCCTTAAGTCATGAAAAGTGAAAAATGATGTTAACTGATGGCATTGTGTTAGGACATCATATCTCATCAGAAGGTATCAAGGTAGATCCAGTAAAGATTGAAATCATTACTAGTTTACCTCCACCAACTACACAAAAGGGAGTTAGAAGTTTTTTGGGACATGCAGGTTACTACCGTAGGTTTATTGCCAACTTTACTAAGATAGAAGCCCCACTTTTCAAGTTGTTAGACAAAGACATTGATTTTTGTTGGGATCAACACTGTCAGATAGCTTTTGACACTCCAAAAACAGTATTGTCTTCAACACAGGTTTTGAGACGACCAAACTGGTATTTTCCCTTTCATATACATACTGATTCTTCTGATACTTCCCTAGGGGGAGTGCTTGGACAAAAAGAAAATCAATATTATTATGCTATTTATTTTATCAGTAAATATTTAACACCAACAGACCTAAATTATATAGTGATTGAAAAAGAATTTTTAGCAGTAGTTCATGCTATTAATAAATTTCGACATTACATTACTAGCTATGATGTTTTTGTTCACACTGATCATTCTGCTATTAGATTTTTTATGAATAAACCTATAACTAGTGGCAGAGTTACTAGATGGCTTCTTTTGCTACAAAAATTTAACATTACTATAATTGATAAACCAGGAAAGGAAAATATGGTTGCATATTTTCTTTCGCGATTGACTCATAATGATGATATTGTTCCTGTAGATGATACTTTTCCTGATGAACATTTGTTTGCTGTCTCTATTAAAATACCATGTTTTGCAGACATAGCCAATTATTTAGTTACAGGAAAAGTACCTGCTCATCTGCCATCATATGAAAAATGAAGGATCATACAACAAAGTGCCAACTATTCATGGGTAGGTAACGATCTCTTTCACACTAATCTAGATTTGATTATCAGAAAATGTGTAAGATAAGATGAGATGTATGATATCCTCCAAGCCTGTCATGATGGGCCCTATGGAGGACATTTTTCAGATAAGTGGACAGCATACAAGGTGTTACATCAAGGTTATTACTGGCCTACACTTTTCAAATATGCTGAAAAATATGTACAGGGTTGTGATAGCTATCAATGGATGGGGAGACCCACTGTTGCTGATGAAATGCCTTTAGAAACCCAGGTAAAGATTGAACCCTTTGAAAAGTGGGGATTGGACTACGTTGGACCAATCTCATCAATGTCACAAAAAAAGAGGTATATATTAGTCCGTACTGACTATGTGACTAAGTGGGTAGAATAAAAAGCTCTTCTAAGGGCCACTGAGAAATTAGTCATAGAGTTTATTTATGAAGAAATTTTTACTCGCTTTGGGATTCCTCGTGAAATTGTGACTGACAATGGAGCACAGTTTGTCTCTAAATCAATGAAAGAACTGACAGAGTAGTATGGGATTAAACACTATAAATCCTCTCCTTACCACCCCCAAGAAAATGGTTAAGTGGAGTCAACAAACAAAGTGTTAGAAGCCATTTTGACCAAAACTATGCAAATTCATCATAAGGACTAGGAAGATAGGCTTCCGGAGGCACTATGGGATTATAGGACTACATGGAGAAATACCACAGGGCATACTCCATATGAGCTTGTTTATGGGAAACAGTTTTTTCCCCCTATAGAATTTCAAGTGAAAACCTTCCGTACTGCTGCACAAGTGAGCCTAAATTTGGATGAAGCTTAGGAACAGAGATTGATGCAGTTAAATGAAATTGATGAAATTAGACAAGATGTTGTCCAACGAACTACTTTAATCCAGAATCAAAGGACTAAATGGCATGACAATTTTTTGAAGAGGAAAACTTTTCAAGAAGGTGATTGGGCCCTGTTGTTTGACTCAAGATTTAAACACTTCAAAGGTAAACTTACAACCAGGTTGATGGGACCATATGAAATTGTGACTGTTTTTTATATTGGCTCTATCAAAATAAGAACAATTGATGATGAACAAGTTACATTTGTGGTAAATGGACATCAGTTGAAGGTATACCATAAACCTCTTTCTAAGTAGGAATTCATTCGTAATATGACTCAACAATCCGAACTAGAGTTGGTAGGTGAAGAAGTGACTTCTTCACCTCCTACTCTCTCTTGAAATAATATATGATGGAACTGTTTCTTTGTATATATGTACAGGAGTGTGTTTTTTTATCATTAGGTTTTCTTTTTGAAGTATGCAGGTATTTTCTTTGGTGAGAGATCAGGGTATTTTAAAAGGGAAGTCTTTCTGTTACCTTTCTTACTCTAGAAAGTTGATTCCTTTTACAAAGAATTTTCAGGAACTTCCCTAATTTGAATTAATTTCTCAGAGATACTCTGAATATCTTTACTGGTTTTGTTGAGTTACTGGAATACCTGTATCAAATAAAAATTGAAAAATGTTTTTGTCATATCTATAGGACTTGTTGTTTTCAGTTCAGTTCTTTTATATGGACTTGTTCTCCTTTATTCATACAGATTGTCTATCTATCTAGTTGTGCCTCTATTAGTGATTTAAAGACTCAAGGGGTTTCACTTATGGACTCATAGTATACTAGTGCAATTTGACTTGGTTTCATGCTCGATTGAACGAGTATTTTTGCAAGTAGTAATAGTTGGGGACATTGAGTTATTATCTAGACATGCACGACCATAATTTTATAAGGGATGGTTTTCAAGACTAAAGAATCTTTTGATCATTATCCATTGGCCTTCATTATATTAAATATNGAAGAAAAAATATTCCAATCTAATATGATCCCACTCCTAGAAGGTTTTTAGAGCTGCTCCCCCACTCATCTATGTGGAAGCAAATTATAAATTCTATCTTCAATATGAATTTGGGACAAGAGCCTCTGATAGAAAAAGGGTGTAAGAGGTTAACCTGCCAGGATACTGAACAGGTCCGCTGGCAGCAAGTACCAGTCTATGGTATAAACAGGTAAACCCATCAGGGTACTGAACAGGTCTGTTGGCAATTGAGCATTCTTCCTAGGGAAGAATTTTCTTAGGTATTACAGTTACCCCACCAGAGTACTAAAGAGGCTCGCTTGTAGTGGGTTCTGACTTTGATATCTATTTTAATGCCTCATTTATACTTGTTTGTATGAACAATGTACTTTTGTAAATTTTAAAGAGAAGACATGTTTGGTTAAATGAAAATTAAAATGAACTGTTTGTAATAGCCATTCGATAATAATATTTAGATGCTTTAAGTCTCTATTACCTGATCTTTACTATAGAAGAGGTTCATGCCTCTAGAGTGTACTTATGTTTAGTGATTTAATGAACATAGCTGTGAACCTTATTTTCACCACTCAAACCTTCCTGTGTGAAGCTGAGCCAAGTTGACCAGTACACTATTGGTCTCATTTAGTACTCCTCTTATCTTGTTTTTAGAAGGCACATATTTTGTGAAGAAATTCTATATGGATAAAGAAGAGAAAGTCTGTATTTATGAATTGGAGTTTTGAATCTTTTTAATAGTTAGATGCGAGAATGAGATTGACAGATCATGGATTCCTTTTAATTTTACCTTTATATTGATAATAATGTGTAGTCTTCTGACCTAAACTTATTTATGTGTGGTCAGATGAAGAAGCAACAATTGAATATCATTAATGGAAACTGTGCAAGGAACTTGCTGGATAGAACAAATTTTTTCAGGCAGTTTCAGTTTTTTTCAACTCACAAAAGTTGGACATTTTAGAGAAAGAAAGCTATTTGTCCTTTCCTGTAACATTGTCATCCTACTGGCAACCATTTCCACCTTTGCAAGTTTGAAAATTTTCATATATATGAACATGAAAATACTAGACTCAGGCTGGGTCAACTGCCGGATGGGGTGCTGGAATAAGTACTAGGAAAACTGGTAAATTAAATTTTTTTGAGGTAACTTCCAAAACGTTGGAGTAAATTTTAATTGTTGAAATCTAGGCATTTTTTTTTTAATTTGAAAAATGATTAAATAATGGAAATTTACCTTAACTAATTATATCCCATATTTTACGAGTATCTTAACTCTTCTGCATCCTAAATTGGGCGTAAGTATATTTTTCAACCATGCTCAAAATCACCTCTTTATTGTAAATAATTTAATGAAATACAAACCGCGGCAAAATTTATTTCATATTATTGATTATTTTATACCAGTAATTTATACACAATAGTTTATGTTTTATATAATAGTTTTCCACTTTAATTTTTTATTTATGTCATTAATTTTCTAAAGTCTGAATCCTGACTCCATGACTAAAAGTGACATTTGATATGCCTTAATGCTATGAATTTATCCTAGAACGTGTTGTTATTATTATAAGGCAGGTAAATGTGGGAAGTACGTGCCTTTATCTATTATAATTTCCCTTGCACATTTGTCATCATCATTCTAATTTTCCATTCCTTGCCATCATACTTTTAAATGGGCCGGTTCCAGTTTTCGTTACTACCATCTTGAGGGATTCTGATAGAGGTTCTTGATGACCATTTGAATTGTTGTGTGTTCTCACTCCACCATTTACTTTGTTCCTCATCCTATCCCTGTGTCTCCACAATGATTAATCGCCATGAACCCACTGCGTATGATCAATTATTGGACATGCCCAAGTTTTCAACTTGCAGTGAGTTGTTTGTTCGAGTCGGATGGCACCCTTTTTTAACCACTCTTTAGGGGCATGACAACACAGTATCCTTACAATTTTCCCTAGGGTTCGATGGTCACATTGCCAAGGTAGGGTCATTGGTGTTTCAAGTCATAGAGGAATCGGTTGCAGTTGCGCAGGCTATAGGGATTCCCCAAATAGGGGACCGATGGTTCAAGAACTTCAAGTTGCCACACAAGGATTATGACTATGTTTTTAAACCAGAGTTCCTGACTATGAAGGACGAAAAAGGGTATTTGAAACTGTGGATCAGAGAAGACTTTATCAACCCTCTAGTGATTATTACCAAGCTTATCACTTGTGAAGGTTGGTTTTCTACTTTCAAATCCTTCCATTTTTTATTGCTTTCACATTTTGAATTTGGTAAGCTCCTCAACTTCTCGTTTTATTTCTGGAAAATTTTAGGGAAGATGGCCTCTCAGGTCAGAAAAAATGTAGAAAACCCTACTCACATCCTGTATCATCATGGTCTTATTAAGATGGTTGTTTTAGCTGAATTGAAGAAAAGGAATCGTACCTGGGAACAATTTCTATATGAATTATCTAACTCCCATATTAGTTCACCTCTGGTTAATGAAGTAAGCGAACCCCATATTACGGATCCTTCTGATAAGGTATCCTTTGTGAATGTTTCTAAAGATTGAATTTCAGTTAAAACACTAGATTGTGGTTACCCTAGCCATATTCAGGGAGAAGGAATTAAGAATTGTAGAAGAGCGAGAAGGTCCAATACTAAGAAGCCTCGGGGGTTAAAAGGGTGACAAGCAAATTCTTAGTTTGATAGTGGGAAAGGATAGCGCAACTTGGAGAAATCTCCTGTTCTGTCAACCCGTAGGTTTACCCGTAGCATGGCTTCCTAGAAGAAAAAGACAGAACCCAAAGATAAAATGCCTATTCATGTCTAGTTATCTTCATCTACTTCTTCATCTGCACATGATGATTCTCATTCAACTGATTCCCATTATAGTCCTCCAATGTCGAGTCCTATTGCAGGTTCTTCATGTCCAATCAATTCCTCAGCATCTCAGGTTTTAAGATCTGATCAGAAATTTGTCAAATCTCATCGATCAGCTACTTCATCCCAGGGGGTTGAATATTTTCAACAGAGAAACCTTGAGTTAACTAAACAATTATAGGAAAATATTCGATTGGATCGATTTATTAAACAAGAAAATGCAGTCTTGAAAACTAAGGTGGCATCCCTGCAAACCCTAGTTGATGATATAACTTGGTCCAATCGTAGTCTTAGGAAGCAGTCGAGGAAAAAGGATAAACAACTTGAGGAATTGATCAAAGCACAACAAAGAACAACTCCATCCCCTCCTCAAGTGCAATTGTTGTTTGACATTGCAGCTTCAGTCTCTCAAATTTAACTCAAATTTTGATCATCAATTTTGTTTTCCAATTTTGTATATCGGGGTTAAAATTTTCTTGCATTGGGACATGAAAGGTCCTCAGTCTGGGGGAGATGATGGCCTCCTGTTTTTCTTGCTTACTGCCCTATTTCTAGTTCAAATTTATAAGGAACCAGACATCTTTGAATCCATCTTGTTACATATTTTATGTTCAAATATATATTTTCAAGGACTATGTAACACCCCGGTTTTGACCCCGTTGCATTAGATGTATATGATGTATATATTGTAAATGATCATGGTGTGGAGCTAAAGGCCAAGGCCCCACCATTGATTGGTTATGCTATGTTTCGGATTTAAATTGTCACCAATGGTATATTGGGGCATGCGGCATACATATTGAGTTTTGTCATCATGTAAATATACATCTTTAATTAAATGAACCCAACCAGCTATGCTCACTGCAACCATAATGAAAAGGGCATGATTTTCTCAAGGATAAGGGGGGGGGGAATTGTTAGACCATGAACCAATGGGGAAAAATCCATGTGTCACCTTCCCTTGTCTTACCCAACTACCACCATTAAAAACTGATGCGGTTAGCTGAGGCAGTTATTCCTGGGAGTGGAGTGTGGCAGGACTGTCAGTCCTTGCCCACACGCACACTCCACCAGCATGGTTGACCTCATGATGGAAAGCAAAACCACCGCCATCAATCTAGCGGACACACCACTCTTTCCACAACGGTGCTGAAACACTCACGCACTTCTGACTACTACACATTCTCGTCGTTGTCTGTTCATCCACGCGCATAGGTGGAGCTATTCATCCTCACATAGGGACCATTGTATGTTCATTATTCTCATGCATAGATTTTCCTGGTTTTGACTCCTGTAGCGAGCTCGGCGCTGTGCTATTTCACCCACGATTTTCCTGTGAGAGGCCATTCACGTTTTCGGCTATATGATCTCCTTACAGACTAGTGTGGCCGTGTAATTTTTCATCATTTCAATGTTGAGATTAGGACCGTTGTTCTTCCCATGAGTTATGGTTGCCGCCATTCTCCTCAAGATTTGTTTTGTTGTTGTGGTCTCCCTTACGTTGTGATTGTTGCGGTCTTCTTTACATTTGGGTTCTGGTGCAAGTTTCCCTCATGCACAGGTTGGGAAACTGCATTTTCTTCCCCATAGTGGGTTGCGTAAGTTGTCCCCAGTGGCTTCGTTTGTGTAGAATGGGTTGTTATTCCCCACGTTTGTTGGTTGTGTATGTTGTTACGTTTTGGGCTGCCGCAGATTGTTTGGAGTCGTTTTCCCTGTTAAGCTGTAACAGCTGATTGATTGCATGTGTGCAATGGTTGGTCTTTGGACTATGTTGGGAGCAAGGATGGGGGCTTGGTTTGCTTGATAAACCTGGTGTTTGGAAACCACACAGACAGAGCTAGAGGGCTGGCTTTCTTCTCCACAACCACTGAATAGCACTAGAAGGGAATGCAGGGCCTGAGGGACTGTGTAGCAGAGAAGGGACTGATTCTTTGTGTTGGGTGTGTGTGGGTGTATTAGAAGCCAAACTAGTTCTGGTGTAGGTGTTCTTGGCTCTGTAATGAGCCCACCAGCTTAGCATTTAGCCTTTCCCAACTCCTTGATGGCCTAATAAACCTGACCATGTTGGCTTGGCTGTCTTATTAATGGCTTGATAAACCCAACTGCATCGGCTTGGCTGTGTTTTGTGTATTTTTGGCTATGTGTAAGCCTGCTTGTTCCTTATTCCTTGGAGAATCATGCCCAGCTCGGGGGTGGCAGCATTGCTGAGAGATTAAGGATCACGCTAGCCTATGGTTGGGTGGAACGTTGCAGCAACGTAGCTGGTTGCGGATCGAGTTCTTCATAAGATAAGTGATTTTGTCCATTTTACTTCTGCAATCATATTTCTATTAATGATTATGATGAACATGTTGACTGAATGCTTGTATGAATGTATGTTGCTTCCGCTGTGTATGATAAATAATTGCATCTGTGCATGTTCTACTTCAATGCATTCTATTTCAGTATTTTTATGAATTCACATGTTCATGGGGCTGGTATCTCGAATGGTTAACCCCATGGTAGCGTTCTCTTCGCCGGTCGGAGGGTCGGGGACGCTACAGTGTGGTATCAGAGCTCATGTTGCAGTGTGGGCCTGAATGGATCACGAAGATGCAGGGACAGAAGCAGGATTTCTTTTTGCCCAGTAGAGATCATAATTTTATGAAAGAAAACTTCCACAAATTTGTCTAAGTGTTTGAACTGTCGGTTCATTGGAACACTTCGTGAGAAGGACTTCTGATGTAGCAGAGAGCTAGGAAAAAGCATACCCGAAGGAGGACAGTCGGAAGGAAAATTGTGGAAAAATTTCTAAGAGTTCGACGTCTGTCGGCAGAACTTAGTGGATGTGGGAGCTGTAGTTTCGGTGAAGATCAGGCGAAGGCCGCCGAAACGCTAGCTCGATGTAGTGGAAGAAACGTCGATATTGACTTTCGGTGTCAACGAATTTAGCCGTTCAGACCGCCGATGCCGTCGGTGGAAAATAGTTGTTGGGTTCGCCGACGCATAGAAGTTAGTGGTTTCGACCACTGTTATGCTTCACAGAAAGAAGAAGAGAAATATTTTTGAAAAAAAAAATTCTAAGTGTTGAAGACCATCGGCGATCGGCGAGAGATAGTGGTTTGGATCGCTGACACTGAACCGATTGAATGCCGCCGTTGCAGATGGCTAGGCCACTATGCTCCCAATGGGTAAGGTCTCTGTCCATCGACGCAGTAAAGAAAGTTCATTCAAAATTTTTCTAAGTAGTGAAAACATCGGCCATCGGAAGCAGAAAGTTGTTCGTGTGCCCACCGTTTCAGAAGGCTAGATGACTATGGATCCAACACGCCGGAGAAAAGGAGATGAACAGATTGTCGATGTGTAGTGCTTAGTGGATTCAACCGTTGATAAATAGAGGAGAAAGCTAGTTGTTTTGACCACCGAAACATCGGATTGATAGTTGGAATGAGACCCGATCCTGTACAGGGGAAATTTTGAGTTTTCCGTGGGATTTTTCAACTATTTTTCAGTGGGTTTTTAGGGCTGAAAAAGAGAAAGTGGCAGCGATCTTATGTGCCATATTGCACGAAAATTCAAGATTTACAAAAAAAAAAAAAACGAGGGCGCTGCCCTTGACCTGCCCTGCAGTGGTGCAGGGAAGCCACAAGGGGGAAAGCCCCCTTGACCCTCGTCGTCCCCTTCGGATAGATGTTCTTTAATGAAGGAAATTCTATGTTTTGGAAAAAAAAACTTGTTATTTTATTATTATTCCAGGAGGAGGTAAGTAATGCTGGTTTATATCAATGTTATGCATCTAAGATGTGTGTTACTAACACGTTTGCAGAATCACAGTCACCTTCAAGGGAAGTATTCCAGGTAGTGCAATTTGGTAAGTAAGTGGTGGTTTAGTTATCAGAACCCATGATGGATACGATGCTCGGGATTCTTACGAGCATGCGCGTGATGCCATGGAAGAAAATGTCTGTAATAGGAATGATGACATAAATTCTAATGGAAGGAGATTCCAAGAGACATCGTCAGATGTTGCAGCCACCATGAGAAGCTTGATCAAAGCCCAGGAAGAGAAACATCAGTTGAATGCTACAATGTTGCAGAGTTTGACAGACTTGCAAAGAAAGATAGACTCTGGGCGAGGTACAACAAGACCAGAAGGCAGTAAGAGCAGTACTAGGAGAAGGAGAAGGACTTCTAGTGGATCATCTGATTCTGAAGAATCCAGCAGGGATTCAAGTTCTTATTCTCATAAAAGGAAAAGAAAGAGACACGATAGGGATCGCTCTCGGGATGAATTTAAGAAATCTAAACCTCCTACATTTGATGGTGAGGTAAAGATGGGACAAGAGGCTGAAGCTTAGCTTCTTGGAATAAAGAAGTACTTTCAAGTGCATGATTATTCAAGGAACATGAAGGCAAGAGTTGCCATATTCAATCTGAATGAAAGGGCATCCATTTGGTGGGAACACTTCAAGCAAGTAAAGAGGACCAGTGAAAGGAGACTTAAGTGGAAGCAGTTCAAGAAGTATTTCAAGCAGAAATACCTCTCTGACAGGTATTATGATGACAAGATTAAGGAATTCCATGAGCTGAGATTGGGACAGCAGACCATGGAAGAGTATACAAATAAGTTTTTTGAGCTGTTGAGGTATGTCTGGTACATCAGAGATGAAAAAGTGAAGGTCCAACATTTTCTGAGTGGATTTCCTGTCTTACAAAGATAGAATCGAGTTTTATGAACCCAAAACTCTTGAAGAAGCAATAAGGAAGGATAAGTATTGCTATGAGCAAAACAAAGGAAAACCGGTTTACCATAAGTCATGGAAGGACAAGAAGAATGAGAAATTTGACCAAAGAAAGAAAGGTTTCAAACCTTCTAGCTTCAGGAATTAGTAGAAGTAGCCACCTCAAGCTGCGGGTAAACCAGTTGGAGTGACAGGAGAAAAACCTAAGGTTCCACAGCAGAATAGAGGACCACTTCAATGTTGGAAATGTGAAGGACCCCACATGCGCAGGAATTGTCCACTCGAGAATAAGAGTGCAAGACCAGCTTATAACATTCAAGAAGTAGAAACAGTGGGTCAAGTAGCAAGAGAAGTTCCTAGGATCTATGCAGCACTGGAGGACCGCCAGGCAGATCACCAGTCAACTGTGGTTGAAGTGGCAGGTAAGATTGTTGAGCAGTCTATTTCTATTTTGATTGACCCTGGTTCCACTCACAGTTACATTACTCCTAGAGTAGTGGAGATTTGTGTTTTTAAGAAAGTAAAGCATAGGAATCCTTGGTTAGTTCAACTAGCCATTGGAACTAAGAGAAAGGTCAGTGAAGTGGTAGAGAAATGTCCATTAGTCATGAATGGATTGGTCATGTGTTTAGATCTGAATGTTCTACTGCTTGGTTCCTATGATGTTCTCATTGGAATGGATTGGTTAGAAGCTCACCGGGTGAAGCTTGACTGTTATAATAAGACTTTCGAATGCATGAATGAAGAAGGGAACCTTGTAGTTGTGAAAGGTATTCCAAAGATGATTTTAGTACGACAGGTTTCAGCAATGCAGTAAAAGAAGTTCTGTAGGAAGGGTTGCCAGCAGTATGCAACTCATATTTTGGAGACATCAGGAGATGAAACTCCTAGGTTGGAGGACTATCAGGTGTTACAGGAATTTAGGGATGTGTTTCCTGATGAGATTCCAAGGCTTCCTCCAAAGTGGGACATTGACTTCACAATTGAACTTGTGCCAGGAGCAGCACCAGTTTCCAAGGCACCCTACAGGATGAGTACACTGGAGATGCTAGAATTAAAAATGCAACTGCAAGAGTTGTTGGAAAAGAAGTATATCCAGTCGAGTGTGTCTCCTTGGGGAGCACCAGTTATATTTGTAAAGAAGAAGGATGGTACACTCAGGTTATGTATTGATTACAGACAGTTGAACAAGGTTACTGTGAAGAATAAATACTCTTTGCCTAGGATTGATGACCTATTTGATCAAATGAGAGGAGCAAAGGTATTTTCCAAGATTGACCTGAGGTCTGGTTATCATCCGGTGAGAATCAAGGATGAAGACATTCATAAGACAGCCTTCAAGACAAGGTATGGACATTATGAGTTTGTAGTGGTACCATTTGGTCTCACAAATGCACCATCTACATTTATGTGCCTTATGAATAGTGTCTTCAGCAGGTATTTGGACAAGTTTGTTCTTGTTTTCCTTAATGACATTCTTGTTTATTCTAAGAATGAGAAAGAGCATGAAGAGAATTTGAGATTGACATTGCAATTGCTCAGGGAGCATCAGCTGTATGAAAAACTAAGCAAGTGTGACTTCTATAGAGATAGAATTCAATATTTGGGTCACATTATCTTAGAGGAGGGTATATCTGTGGACCCTAAAAAGATTGAAGCCATTATGAATTGGCCTACTCCAAGAAATGTGACAGATGTAAGATCTTTTATGGGACTTGCAGGATACTACCAGAGGTTCATTGAGGGATTCTCCAAAGTTGCACATGCCATCACTTCTTTGCAAAAGAAGGGGATGAGATTTGAATGGACATCGAGGTGTGAAGAAAGTTTCCAAAGGTTGAATAATATTCTCACCAGTGCACCAGTATTGAAAGTTACAGATCCAGAGAAAGACTTTGTGGTGTGTATCAATGCATGCAGACAAGGGCTTGGAGGATTCCTTATGCGGGACCACCACGTGATATTTTATGAGTCAAGAAAGCTGAAGGAACATGAGAAGAACTATGCTACTCATGATCTAGAGCTTGTAGCCATAGTACATGCTCTCAAGATGTGGATACATTACTTGATGGGTAGGAGTTTTGAGCTCAAAACAGACCATTGTGGTCTTAAGTATCTATTTGATCAGCCTACTCTGAATGCTAGGAAAGCAAGATGGCTGGAATTTTTGTGTGAATTTGATTTTGAAATCAAGGACATAAAGGGAAGGGAAAATAAGGTAGCTGATGCACTCAGCAGGAAGGTGCAAGAAATGCATGTGGCATCTCTTAGTATTTTCCAATCAGATTTGAGGCAGCAGATTGTTAGTCATGCTGCTGGAGATGAATTGTATGAGTAGGTAAAAGACAAATTGCAACAGCAAATTCTTGAGAAGAGGTATGAGGGATATAAATTGGAAGGAGATGGACTTCTCACTTATCAAGGTAGAATTTATATTTCAGATGTAGCAAGTTTGAGGAGAGTTGTTATGGATGAAATCCATCAAGCTTCGTATTCTGCTCACCCAGGATATTAGAAGACAATTGCTATAGCTAGAAAGCAGTACTTTTGGCCAGGAATGAAAAAGGATATGGCTGAGTACATTTCAAGGTGTATGAAATTTCAACAGGTAAAGGTTGAACATCAACATCTAGCAGGTTTGTTGCAGCCCTTGCTAGTTCCAGAATGGAAATGGAAAGTTATTTCCATGGATTTTATTACAAGATTGTCGATGACTTGGAGACAACATGATTCCATCATGGTTGTGGTAGACAAGTTGACAAAGGCAGTGCATTTTATACCAGTGAATTCTACACATAAGATTGATGACATTGCAAAGATCTTCATGAGGGAGATATTCAAATTGCATGGATTGCCGAAGGCAATAGTCTCTGACAGAGATGTCAAGTTCACTTCCAATTTTTGGAAGGGGTTGTTTGCAGATTTGGAGATAAACTTCAGCACTGCCTACATCCTCAAACAGATGGTCAGACATAGAGAGTTAATCAGGTGCTTGATGATATGCTTCGCATGTACGTAATGGACAAACCAACCAAGTGGGAAGATTACTTGCACTTGGTAGAGTTTGCTTATAACAATGGACAACAGACATCCTTGGGGATGAGTCCGTATGAAGCTTTGTATGGAAGAAGGTGTAGGACACCTGTGACTTGGGATAATCTAGTGAACAGAGTTGTGCTTGGACCAGAATTGCTCAAGGAAATGGAGCAAGAAGTTGTAAAGATTAGGCAGAATCTGAAAGCAGCACAGGACAAACAGAAAATATATGTCGATAAGCATAGGGAGAACAGGGAGTTCAGTGTTGGGGATCATGTTTACCTCAGAGTGAGGGCAAAGAAGAGTTCCTTGAAGCTTGGAAGTTGTGCCAAGCTGTCACCAAGATATTGTGGGTTGTTTGAAGTACTTGAAAGAATAGGGCCAGTTGCATATAGACTTGCATTGCCTGCTAGTACTAGAGCACATAATGTTTTTCATGTTTCTTTGCTTAAGAGATATGTACATGATCCTAATCATGTGATAAATTGGGATGTGATTCAGGTGGAACCCGAGGGACAGTTCCGAACCGAGCCAATGCGCATCCTCGACAGGAAGGTCACAATGCTCCCGAACTGGGCCATAGGTCAGGTAAAGGTGCAATGGGAGCACTACGGACCTGAAGAGGCTACATGGGAGCCGGAGGATGCCATGTGATTGGCACATCCATTTTTGTTCAATTTTGCGGAACACTGAGGCGATACCAATGTAGCATTTTGTTCAAATTTTGTAAAGCACTGAGGATAATGCTATTGAAGGGGGAGGGGAATGTAACACCTCAGTTTTGACCCCATTGCATTAGATGTATATGATGTATATATTGTAAATGATCATGGTGTGGAGCTAAAGGCCAAGGACCCACCATTGATTGGTTATGCTATGTTTCGGATTTAAATTGTCACCGATGGTATATTGGGGCGTGCGGCATACATATTGAGTTTCGTCATCATGTAAATATACATCTTTAATTAAATGAACCCAAATAGCTATGCTCACTAAAACCATAATGAAAAGGGCATGATTTTCTCAAGGATAAGGGGGGGGGAATTGTTAGACCATGAACCAATGGGGAAAAATCCATGTGTCACCTTCCCTTGTCTTACCCAACTACCACCATTAAAAACTGCTACTATTAGCTGAGGCAGTTATGGTTGGGAATGGAGTGTGGCAGGACTGTCAGTACTTTCCCACGCGCACACTCCACCAGCGTGGTTGACCTCACGATGGCAAGCAAAACCACCGCCATCACTTTAGCAGACACACCACTCTTTCCATGACGGTGCTAAAACACTCACGCACTTCCAACTACTACGCATTCTCATCATTGTATGTACATCCACGCACATAGGCAGAGCTATTAATCCTCGTGCAGGGACCATTGTCTATTCATTATTCTCATGCACAGGATTTTCCTGGTTTTGACTCCTGTAGAAAGCTCGGTGCTGTGCTCTTTCACCCACGATTTTCCTGTGAGAGGCCATTCACGTTTTCGGTTGTATGATCTCCTTACAGACTGGTGTGGTCGTGTAATTTTTCATCATTTCGATGTTGATATTGGGACCGTTGTTCTTCCCGTGAGTTATGGTTGCTGCCATTCTCCTCAAGATTCGCTGTGTTTCTATGGTCTCTCTTATGTTGTGATTGTTGCGGTCTTCTTTACATTTGGGTTCTGGTGCAAGTTTCCCTCATGCACAGGTTGGGAAACTGCATTTTCTTCCCTAGAGTGGGTTGCGTAAGTTGTCCCCAGTGGCTTCGTTTGTGTAGAATGGGCTGTTATTCCCCACGTTTGTTGGTTGTGTATGTTGTTACGTTTTGGGGCTGCCGTAGATTGTTTGGAGTCATTTTCCCTGTTAAGCTGTAACAACTGATTGATTGCATGTGTGCAATGGTTGGTCTTCAGACTGTGTTGGGAGCAGGGAAGGGGGCTTGGTTTTCTTGATAAACCTGGTGTTTGGAAACCACACAGATAGAGCTAGAGGGCTGGCTTTCTTCTCCACAACCCCTGAATAGCACTGGAAGGGAATGCAGGGCCTGAGGGACTGTGTAGCAGAGAAGGGACTGATTCCTTGTGTTGGGTGTGTGTGGGTGTCTTAGAATCCAGGCTAGTTTTGGTGTAGGTGTTCTTGGCTCTGTAATGATCCCACCAGCTTAGCATTTAGCCTTTCCCAAATCCTTGATGGCCTGATAAACCTCACCATGTTGGCTTGGCTATCTTGTTGATGGCCTGATAAAACCAACTGCATCAGCTTGGCTATGTTTTGTGTATTTTTGGCTATGTGTAAGCCTGCTTGTTCCTTATTCCTTGGAGAATCATGCCCAGCTCGGGGGTGGCAGCGTTGCTGAGAGATTAAGGAGCACACTGGCCTATGGTTGGGTGGAACGTTGCAGCGACATAACTGGTTGCGGATCGAGTTCTTCATAAGATAAGTGATCTTGTCCATTTTACTTTTGCAATCATATTTCTGTTAATGATTATGATGAACATGTTGACTGAATGCTTGTATCAATGTATGTTTCTTTCACTGTGTATGATAAATAATTGCATCTGTGCATGTTCTACTTCAATGCATTCTATTTCAGTATTTTTATGAATTCACAAGTTCATGGGGCTGGTGTCCTGAATGGTTAACCCCATGGTAGTGTCCTCTTTTCCGGTCGGAGGGTCGGGGACGCTACAGACTATATCCCAAGGTTCTTAAAATAGGTAAATTTTTGGTATTTTCATTATTTTGTTTATCATTTCGATGGATTTCAACTTATAATTAAAAAACTCTAACTTATGATTAAAAAATGCTGATCCTTTTTCAAAGTCGTGTTTCCTGCACAGTTACCTTCTTTTCCTGGTGGCTCGATCCCACACCTGTTCCGACACTCACTGAGCACGTATTGATTGGTTCAGATATCTGGGGGATTTATTTGCCTGAAATAACATATGGGTTTTGCATTCAATCATTTCAATATCGGCCGTGAGCTACCTATTGGCATTATGAATCCTTTCTCTGTCCAAGAATCGTGGACCCTAATCTTAAACAACGCATGGGTTCCAGGATACTTGATCACTGATCTGCAAAGGATCCAAATCAAATCTGATGTCTTAACCTATTTTCTGCATTGGATTAGTTGTTAGTTGTTTTAATCCTCCTGGATAAGCGTAGATATTTTGGGCAGGGTCGACCCTTTTCAGTAGTCGACCTGTGATGTAATTTGGGCTATAAATATGTATGTGAAAAACTTAAAAGGATGGATATCATATATTGTAAAAACTTTGATTTCAAGTTGTTAATCTACTACTGCATTTTACTTTAACCTTCAGTTCCAGATCTAGAAGAGTTGGAGGCAGGGCCCACCTTTAACCCTTGTTACATATGCGTAGTTCTGTATTATTCCTATTACTGTAAGCAAACTCATACATCATTTCTCCATGACACTGTTTTTATATGTATGCTTGCAGTTTTATAAATAAATAAACAAGATTTACAACACTCATGATTGGAAATATATATATGTTTGCATTGGATTTGCTTGTATTACTGAATGTGTGTAGACAGACTTGTTTATGTTAATGAGCATGCATAGACAGAGTATTTAATTCATGATTAATCCCAGCTTTTATTTGCAAATTTAATTAGGTGAATTGTAGGTTTGAGAGAAATAGGAAGAGTAATTAAACATGTTAAATCTGAATTTCTTTTTCTTTCGTTTCCAGTAGCTAGATCATGTTGTAGGATTCAGTAATTGAGTGATTGAACCTCTGGCCAGAGTCTGTAGGTTAGCATTTTCATAATTTCCGTATAAAAGATTTAGAATATGTATTGTTTTTAAAAGGTTGTGAGGAATTTGGATGAAATTAGAGAGAGAGAATTTGCAGCATGTTAATATTTGAAATTGTGTATTTTCTAGTGTGTTCTGATTTCTTTTATTCATCTTCTCATCCATTCTTAACCATAGATTGATTTAGTTTGAAGGCTTATCATAACTATTTTGGAATTTAATGATGAATGTTAGACCTCTCGGTTTGATTGAATTGAGTTGAAACGTAGATTAGCTAAAGCCCTATTTTTAGCTCTGTCTGAATATTCCTTTTCCAATTCACTTTTATAAGCATAGAGTTCAAGCAGTGTTGTTTTTTTTTTTAATGAATAGGTAAATTTATTTCAGTAATTATCTTGTAAATGATAGTGTTGCTGTGAAGTAGAGTTGGTAGTCTTAAAGGTAATAAAATTCTAATTCCTGTAGAAGAGTTATTGTACTTGAAACCGATTCCTTTTTGATGATTGAGCAGTTTTAGAACTCTAGTGTGTATAAAGAAGAGTTTATTACATAGAGAAGTTATGTTGGAATTGTTTGAAACATTAAAGATTGATCAAATAGCATTTCTTTTGTAGGTAAGTTTGAGATTGAAGATATCTTTTGACAGTAGGATCTCCTTTAAGATTAGAACATTTGATTGCTTAGTTGCTTTGATTCTAAGAGTTAGAAAATTAAAGGCAGATGTGTTGTTGGTGTGTGGAGATTTTGGAAAATAGATTAAAAATTAGTATGGTTTGAAATTGATTTAGATTTCATTAATTGAACTTGGTAAACTTAAAATTTTCCTATTTGGATTGTAAACAACAATTAGAGATTGGTTCTTTTTCCTAGATTAGAATTGACAACTTTTGATCTTTGTTGCTCAAGAGAGTAGTTAGTTTTATGAACTACGTTCTTTCTCTTTGCATGTGAGTAGATTTAAGTCGCCCTAGGAATTAGCTTTAAACTATCTTACCCCACACATATAGTGTAGCAACTCAAAGCTTACATGTCCTGGTCGATAATTAAATTTAAGGTAAATTAATTGATTATATTTTACCCAACAGTGGTGGTATTGCAAGTGGTGTCGGATGGTGATGTGGTTGGTGAGAGATAGAACCTATGATGCCATCTACATCATGGGATGCCCCTAGTGCATTCCAGTAAGAGGTTCCTACACAGGGAGCTTCTAGAATGACAGTGTAAAGGTATCTAGACTATGCATAGATAAGATCAAACTGCTAGGCTTTCAAGATGGCCTCCTCTTCGGATTGGGGACGCTTGGATGTGACATCCTTTGCTATAGGTGGTAACAAGGTTTTTGTGAACCAATCTAGGAAGATCCTGTCATCAAGCTGAATCTTGCACAAACTACGGCATCACTGCCACTCATGGATGTGGTCGGTTATGTGGGTCGCAGAATTCTGGCGGCAAGATAACAAGATCTCCACCCCTTCATCATATCTAATGGGGAGTTGGAAATATTGCAGGAACATGAAGCCAAGGAGTTGAAATTCGAGTACTTGGCTTGTGGTAGCTCAATGTACCACTTGGTTGCAGCACCTGTGAGGGTGCATTGGAATAGTTGGAGTCTGATCGAATCATCTACGATGTTGTTTGATGAGCACCATAGATGAAACGTCATGATGTGGTTTTCAGAGCACTCCCCTGCCTTCCCTTCAAACTTGGGAATGTCTGAGGGAATTTTGGTTGGCATGGGAGGCCAAAACGTTTGATGGCAGATAGGGTCATTTGTTAACCGAGCCAAGTTAGGCAGGTTGAGACATGCAATGAAAGGAAGGTTTCACCCAAGGTTGATATGAGATGGGGTAGCGGTGGTGATGGGGTTTGCAGGGACATGATGCACCTTAATAACTGGGGGTACTTGTGGCACCGTTGTGGACGGGCCACTACCCCCAAGTGTGGTAAAAATAACTGTGTGAGTGGAAGTGCCACTACCCCCAGGCATGCCAAGTGGGATAGTGTGAGTGGAAGGCACAGTGCCCCCATGTATTACAAGTGGGACAACTTGACTGGTCAATATGGATTGTGGTAGCTAGATTATGACAGCTTACATGACTATGCGGGGGCCACCTGTAAGGGTGTTGGTGGTGGTTTGGGGTGTGGACATGGGTCCACTGCTAATCACTACGCCGAAAAATGGATCTGGGTTTGCACCAGCCATGGGGCTAAATGGTGCAGTGTGCAGATCTGGTTCAGACTGGTATGATTCTAAATCTGAATCAGAGGTTGTGTGGCCTTCTAATGGTGTAGAAGGTCACCAAGAATGCTCTTGATGATGTTGGTTTAATGACCTGAACAGTGGTGGTTCACCTCTTAGGCATGAGAAAGAACGTGGGGGATCAATCTTGTCTGATTTGTATGTCGAAATGGTGAAATATGGTAATGATTTTTGGACCCCAATTTTAATGGCTTCCTATTGGATTTAGGTGGTCACTCAGCCACCAAGACTGCCATAAGACAACGCTTGGATTTTTCCTCATGAGAGTGCTAGATAATCGGTGGGGGTCATTGCCCGTTTCACTTGGAAATTCCTCTCAGCGGCCGGCTACTTTGGGGTTCCCATGGTACTCCTCACAATGAGTTTCTAGGCTAAGCCCAAGTACTTCCCATGGTTAATCTAGTCAAGGACTTATGTCCTCAAATACTATAGATGTTTGACTTAGTGTAAATTATAAATTTTAATGGCTCACTCAACATCACGAACTGAGTTTGGTTGGTTTATATGGTATGGTTTGTGTGTATGTATTTTATATTTCTGTTACACTTAATGGTTTCTTGTATGGTTTATGAATAGTCTGTAGATATTGTTTGGTTTATTTCATAAACATGGGTAATGAAAGCAATAAATTGTAAAAATAAATTTTAACTACATGCCATACCTAAATATGAACTATGGTAGCCTGACTAGGTGACTTCCTTACACCTATCCTTCTCTTCAACTAGGAAAGGGTGTTTTGGATCTCAACACAATGGGACTAATCCCATGCATAAATCCACAAGTCACCCTCCAGATGCAAGGTCGGTCAACAAGGAGGACGTTGAGTGCCGTGAGAAGCCCTCCTTCTCTACCCCCGTTTTTAGTGGTTTTGAAAAATGAAAGGTGAAGTGCCTATTACTATACGAGCTTCACCCTTTGTCTTATCCCAGAATACCATAAAGGGTTATGAAGAGGAGGAAGGGCTAGGCAAGATGTTGATTTTAATTACAGTAGTTTTTTAATCAAAGTTTGATCAGATTCATTAATCCATTAACCATTAAATTTAGTAGTGATTTACATAGGCTGCAATGAAATAAAAATATACTAAAATGAAATAAACATAGATTGATGGACAGAGGCGGCTGAACCGCACTGACACTCCCAATAGAAGCAAACAGTAAAGCCCAAAAATGGGTTGCGCACCTTTAGAGGACCTATTTTTGCGAAGTGGATTGTGATCAAACCGTGAGGAATTACTTGAAACGGTTGAAAACCCACTTCGAAAACAGGCCCTTTTACCCCTAAAAATAAGAATATTCACAAATGGATCAACTGTTTGGGCAGAAAATAAGCCTGAACACAGGTGAATTTTCAGAAATTCAGTTCGACCGTTTTTTCACAGTTGAGCGATTTGTAACTCACAGAACGGCCAACAGTAACCGGTACTGTGGCCAAGACAATAACAAAAATGAAATAAAAATATCAATAAACCTAAATAAGTAAAGTATAATAAACCAAACCCAGAGCTCTAGTGGGATTGACCCGGTATGGTCGTCAATGCTGTAGTAGGGATTTCTCCCTTACTACAGAGCAGGAATGGCTACCTTCCATCTATAGGATGGAAGGGTAGGGTTTCTGGTGGTGGATGCAAAGAAAATAGAAAGGAAATAGACTGAAATAGAAATGGAAGTAAAAATAAACAAAACCCCTCTACACACAAGGTTATGGGTTACACTCCAAGACCTTGCATACAACTGTTAGGAAAGCAATAAACCCTGCAAGTAAACAATGGCAACCTGGAAGAAGATGTTAAGCAATGAACCTACAAACAAATACTGTTAGAACAAAAAACTACAAACTACCACAACAACGACATAAAACAACATAGGTATACCTTCTGGTTGGAATGGGCCACCATGCCCTAGCTGGGAGAGCACCTCTCTTGGAAGCAGGAGCTATGGTTCAATGGAAGGATGGAGGGGAGGGAGAGTGAATGGGTTGAGAGGAAACTGTTCTCAAGGCACTCACTCCGGTAGCATAACAATATGGAAATAAGGAATCATTTATGAGTGACCCCCAGCCCTCTATTTATACTTTTTCTCAAGACTTTTAGGGTTTTAAGCCCCTGGTTCGGGATTTAGCCCCTTTTTGGGGGTTTTAGCCCCTTTCACTCAATATTTAGCTCTTTTGGGGGTATTAAGATCCTTTGAGGGGTTTTAGCCCCTTTTTGGAGCTTTTATCCCCTATGAGAGCTATTTTGGCTGTTTTTAGGGGTTTTTAATCCCTTTTGCACATTTTTAATTCTTTTTTAGGGTGTGGGGGTCAAATGAGGGTCGTGTGTAGGTGTCCTTGGGTGGTGTATGCCATGTAGAGCTAAGTGAGGTATTTTTTGGGTTAACAAACCCCACAACCATTTCCTACCCAAAGTTATATTGGCAAATGAAATGCACTCGGTTCACAAGGCAAACACAGGATTGTATTTTATCCCTAAAACATTTCGCAATAATGTGTTGGTTGGTTGAAGCATTTATTCAAACACTTTGACTAGTTGCATGGGAGGCTACATTCTTAATCAATACAGACAAAGTTTGTTCCTCCATGAGATCACTTGCTTGCTGGGTTGTATTGTAGGCATTATGCACTACGACTTCTCCCCATGAAATCAATTTCTTAATGGTTTACTTGCAGAAATTATGGCAATGATTTTACCCCATGAAAATATCTTTCTCGTACAAGAAAACACACGGTCATTAATGCCCAAGAACAAAACTTATGAATGAATTTCTTTAAGAAATAAAATCCATGAACTTGGCATATTCTTGGCCTAATATGAACCTAAAACATGTTATGAAACAATTTTCTAAAGTAATGCAACAACAATTATCATATTATTTTGTACAGATCAAATCAAATTTTCAAAGAGATACAACAAACATTTATTATGTTCCATTACTAATTGGTTTACTAATGCGAAACTAAAATTAATTATCTCATATTTTACTAATCGAAATGCTAATATAAGGTAGAAAATTCCCAAATCTTATGCAGAACCAAAATGCTAATTGAAGCTAATAACAATTACCTTATTCCTCTTCAAAATCAAAATTCCCAAATGGAATCAACAACTAGTTCAAGGGACTTGGCATTGCATAACAATTCAAATAGATTTTACCAAACATTCAAGAATTCATTGAATACTTACAATCTAGATGCCAAATGAAATGATCAAATCTCTTCTTAAACAAAAATACGAAAACAATTAATAAACAGAGTTGTACAAAGGATTGATCACACCATATCCAACACATCATTTTTTATTCAAGCACACAGCTGGATATCATTCCATGCATATCCCTTGATTTGGATTAGCCCATACAAAAAATAAACAAACAACACAACTAATCTATACTCTGTCTATGTAATTCAAACAAGGTTGGCCATAATGATAACTATATTGATTTAAATTTGTAGCAATAAAAGATTCCAAGACAAGGAATACACTTATCTAGACTGATGTTACAGGGAGCTTTTTCAATAGTCTGTGAGCTACTTCATATTGCACATATGGTAGGATAGGTTGGAAATGGCTCGTGTTCAATTGACAAACATAGTTGAAAGGATGAACCATTGGGAAGATTGTGGCCATTGGGAGGTAAAATTATAAGTGGGTGATAAGGTATTACTTAAGTTGGGGAGAAACAATTCAATGGCATGACATGCACTTTGTTGTGACATTTCAAGAGGCCATTTAAGGTACTTGAGAATATCGGTAATGTCACTTTATGGTTGGAGTTACTAGAGCGCATGAGACACATCATCTAGTTTTCCACTTTAGTCAGTTGAATCCATGTAGAGTTGGACTAAGGTGATCCTAAGAGTGTTGCACTAATCCATGCTCCTACGATAATTGTAGACAAGGTAGAGTTGGAGGTGGATAAGCTACTTGCACACAAGGAAACCAACTTTGGAAAAAATGAAGGAAGGATTACTTTGTAAGCAAGAAGGACAGAACATAAGGAAAAAACAATTGGGAAAGGAAGGATGCATTGGAGCAGAATGAGCTCAAAATCTGAGAGTTTGAGAAATAGAGCCTTCAAGCACTTTAACAAGTGCTAGATGGTGAACGTTGTTGGGGAAACAACAAGTCTAGTGGGGTGGAATGTTTGTAAGTTTATTGTATAAGTTTGAAACATTCAATCATGTTTGTAAGTTTATATCTAGCCAACCTGCCTTAGATATAGCCACAACTAGACTGATACTAATAATTATCAGAACCAAGAGCACTCTAGAAGTGCACCATAGGAAAAGAAATAAAGACAGGAAAAAAATCACCACAACAAAGGTAACATTTGAGAACAGACAAATGTTGTATGTTGGTTCTTCTGTATTTGGACACACAAGTGCTATAAGAAACAACAATTAGAAGATAACCAATTAGCTAATTTTTAGTTATTATCCCCTGACTCTTTTACAAGGAAAGTTGAAGAGAATAAGACAAACCCGTCCTCCCATAATTTAGCCTCCCTACTAACATGAACTTCCTTAATATTCTTTATGGCCTTGAAAGTATTTGAACATTTATATCATATCTCTCAGGCCTATTTCTTCTTCTATCAAACTCAAACGTTGTATCCTGTTTGTTTCAAAGCAACGATATTAACTGAAAATTTTGCATGTCTAATAATGTCATCAAATTAACTCCATCCACATCCAAACATGGCCTTAAGCATTTGGTATGGCACAAAAATGAAATGGTTTTCCTTGCATTATTCAAAATTGTTAAAAAAATTACTATTGTTGCAAAATTTAATTAATCTTGAAGTTTGTTCTAGAAACTATCTAAGTGAAAAGAGATAGACCCAAATAAGTAATCATCTGTATTGCAAGTTTGGATGAAAATTGTGGCACAACATAGGAAAACATGGGAAAACATGTTAACATGTGTCATGGGCACACAAAAGCTACCTTAGTAAGTTATTTTCCATGTAGCTTTCTGTATGCTTTATTCCACTTCACCTTTCAAGGGTTATGTTTCATTTTGAAATTCTTATGACATTTGGAACGACAAAACTAGAATACCTGAAATGAGAAAAAAGAAGTTGGTTGATAGTGCTACCATTTTAGTAGGACAAGAAGAAACTGAAAAAATTACAAGATATGGCCTTTTCGACAGCTCAAATTCAATTTAAAATTTTATATTAATTGAATTACTTCTAGGTTTAGGATGGATAACCTACCTATTTTTTCTCCCAATATTAGATCAGTTAAAATAGGTGGAATGTTCCTTTTGAAATGTGTCATTTATCCATGTTTATAAAGAAATAAATGCAGTGGTAGATCTTCTGTCCAATGAAGGTTTGAGTTTGAATTTCAATACAACCTGGGTCCTGCATACAAGAGTACAAAGAGGGTATTGGTATGCCAGATCAGCCATCGAAAGTTAATATGATATTAATACATTTGAAAGGAGAAGATTTTGATCATTGAGTTGTTTCAATAGCAAAATATAGTTAGGATACTATAAGGAAATATGCAGTTGCATTAGCTTTAGCTTGTGGTCTATAATTTAGAATGTTCAGTATCAGCAAATATCTTTGTGTTCTTATTAAGAAAATTTTAAAAGCTTTATTTTGCTACAAGATTTCATTCACAGTTCTACTAGAAAAGTCTCTTAGAAGTCTTCTATCAATATTAGTGCCCATAATCTTCAGTTTGGAGTATTCTAGTGTGGAGTATTCTATCTTCTAGTGTAGAGTATTCCATAAGTCTGCTAGTGTGGAGTATTATATCAATGTTAGTTTCCATAATATTCATTTTGGGCATGAAGGGAATCCACTATAGTGAGAAATATTGGGTATTCTAACAAACTGCTACCTGCAGGAAGGTCATTCACAGGCCTGTTATATTCATATTTTTTTACGGCCTCTCACTTCATTCACTTAAGCAAAGATTCTCTAAATCCATAACAAGGCCTCTACATTCTCCTATTCATAGAGTTAGTATTGGCATTCACTTGAGATCTGAGGCAAACAATCAAGCACTATTCACCTATAAGAAACATTTAACATCAATACACATTGTATTGTCCAGATGTGTTTGATGGAAGTATAAACCAGTCAATATTAAGAGTATTCAGTGGGAATTAGGCAATCATATTTGTTAAAACGGTAGAATGATGTTGCAGGATTTCTGTAGTAGTCTTGATTGGGTCTACGACATTATAGGGACAGAACCAGTCTGTATTGGAATTAAAATTCATTATCGGATTGGTAAGGATATTATAGTGGTGCAGGTTTCTTAGGTGCATGAGACTAAAGCAGGTTAAATAAACAGTTTCACGTCATATCTGACACAGTGCATGCCAGTATGTATGGGTTTAAAAACCTAGAGGTGATTCCAGTGACATGTATAGAATGAAATTTAGGATGCATAGCCAAGGAATCATAGGGAACATGGGGAATCTGTTTGTAGATAATCTTCTAAGGATCCAACAGAGGTTCGAAGATACGATGGTACAACTTCAGACTATCAATTCTAGACCCCATCTCAACAAAATTTTAAGAAGAAATATCTTGGAAGAGTTCAAATCAACAAATATTGATGAGCCTTGTGTGGGAATTCAATACAACTATCAGTTCCAGCCCCCATCTCAACAAAATTTTAAGAAGAATTTTTTTGGAAGACTTCAAATCAGCAAATATTGATGAGCCTTGTGTGGGAATTCAACACAAAAATCCAAAGCGAAAATAGGGGAATCAAGGGAAGTAGAAAATTGAGGAGTTCACAAGCAAAGAACAAATTTCATTGATTTCACAAGTTTCAGGATCTTCCAAAAAGAGCAGGAACCAAATGAGAAGGGAACATATTTATTTCACATGTCAGATAGCTTGGACCCCTGATCACATATATGATATGTGGAATCAATAAGGAAAAATATTTGTTCCAACCAAGTGGGGTTAAGACCAAATAAACAAATGAGACTCAAATCACATAACTAATTAATGGTTACACTAGAACACTAATTGAAGAGAAAAGGGAAAACTTAGGCCTCATGGCCAGTAGTAGGAACCAATCAAATCAAAAAACTCATTTATGATCCATAATGAACATTAAGAGTACAAGCTAATGACCAATAAAGGAGTCATTATGTACTGTTGATTAACTGGTTAAAATAATTTCAATTAATAGAGTGTAAGCCAATTTTGGATGCTACATGCATGTAATGATAACGAAATAGTTGGCATCCATTCATGTGGCAATAGTTCTCCAACATTATCACAAATTTCACAAACTAAATCGAAAAAATCATCCTCTTCCTCCTCAGAGTTATCCAACCCATCCTCCCCTAAGTCCCTTTCAGATTCTTCAGTTACTAAAATTTTGGATCTTTTAGCTTTGGGAATGATCTCCACATCCTGTCAAAACTCAAACAATCCAATTTCTATGAAACATCTCAACTAAATCACTAAGGTGAAATGCTGAGAGAAGGATGAGCAAATAAAAATGACTAGAAGGGAATGCAAGTTGAAGAATATCTTGTCAGAACCCAACCTCATCAGTTGGTTTCCTTTTTTTAAGATTTCATCTCCTGGATTTTTTTCAAAACCTATAAAAAATACCTAGGAGCAAGGATCATGTCAAAATGCAAATTCCATATTGGATTTATTAGAAAAAATTTAAACTTTAAGAGAAGGTGTTAATGAGTAATATCTGCATGTTCCAAGTTACTTGAATTTATTACAACACAATGAAACTAGTTTGTTATAGTACCCATCCTCACTGTATTGGATTTCTGCCTCTTCTGGAAAACAATGTTGATTCCTATATATCTAGACTTCCATTTTATCAGGATTCATAACTACAAAAAATTGAGCAAAGATAGCAGGATTTCAGTGAGGGCTTATGGGGTTAAACAAATTATTCCCAAAGAAGTGAAAAGCAAAGTTCTAAAAGAGTAGGAAAGGTATAGCAGACCAATCAAAATTATCATATAAGGCATAAAGAAAGGGTGGAGGTTAAGATCCTCTAGAGATCAAGAGAAGCTTTCTCAAAGAAAAGATGAATGTCTATGCTTGTTTAGATCAGCAACAAGGATGGGGGAAAAGGCCTAAATGATCCAACAAAGAATGCTCTCTAAAGATCATCTTATAGAGTATCCAAGACATAAATAAAATTCCCAGGAAATGGGACTACTAATGGGATTGATGTAGTTTATTGATTAGAGTTGGAATCTATCTCAAATTTTGTTCTAGAAATGATCTAAGTGAAAAGAGATAGACCCAAATAAGTAATCATTTGTATTGCAAGTTTGGATGAAAATTCTAGCACAACATAGGAAAACATGAGCAAACATGTCAACATGTGTCATGGGAACACAAAAGATACCTTAGTAAGTTCTTTTCCATGTATCTTTCTGTATGCTTTAGTCCACTTCACCTTTCGAGGGTTACATTTCATTTTGAAATTCTTATGACTTTTTGAACAAAAAAACTAGAATACCTGAAAATGAGAAAAAAGAAGTTAGGAGATAGCACTATCATTTTAGTTGGATAGGAAGAAATTGAAAAAATTCCAAGATATGGCCTTTTTGGACAGGTCAAATTCAATGTAAAATGTTATATTAATTTGATGATGGCTAGGTTTAGGATGGATAACCTACCTTTTTTTTTCTCCCAATATTAGATCAGTTAAAACAGGTAGAATCTTCCTTTTGAAATGTGTCATTTATCCATGTTTATAAATAAATAAATGCAGTGGCAGATCTTTTGTCCAATGAAGGCTTGAGTTTGAATTTCAATAGAACCTGGGTCCTGCATACAAGAGTACAAAGAGGGTACTGGTATGCCAGATCGGCCATGGAAAGTTAATCTTATATTAATGCATTTGAAAGGAGAAGAATTTGATCATGAGGTTGTTTCAATAGCAAAAGATAGCTAGGATACTATAAGGAAATATACAGTTGCAATAGCTTTAGCTTGTGGGATGTATTTTAGAATTTTCAGTCTCAGCAAATATCTTTGTGTTCTTATTAAGAAAAGTTTAAAAGCTTTATTTTGCTACAAGATTTCATTCACAGTTCTACTATAAAATTCTCTTAGAAGTCTTCTATCAATATTAGTGATGATGATCTTCAGTTTGGAGTATTCTAGTGTGGAGTATTCTATCTGCTAGTGTGGAGTATTCCATAAGTCTATTAGTGCGGAGTATTCTATCAATATTAGTGACCATAATATTCATTTTGGGTGTGAAGGGAAGACCCTATAGTGAGAAATATTGGGTATGCTAACAAACTGCTACCTACATGAAGTTCATTCACATGCATGTTATATTCATCTTATTTGACTACCTCTGACTTCATTCGGTTATTGCAAAGCTTCTCTAAATCCATAACAAGGACTCTACATGCTCCTATTCATAGACTTAGTATTGGCATTTACTTGAGATCTAAGGAAAACAGTCAAGCACTATTCAACTACATGAAACATTTAACATCTTCACCATTGTATTGTCCAGAGGTGTTTGATGGAAGTATAAACCAGTGAATCTTAAGAGAATTCAGTAGGCATTATGAAATCAGATTTGTTAAAAAGGTAGAATGATGTTGCAGGATTTACGTAGTATTATTGATTGGGTCAAGGACATTATAGGGACAGAACCAGTCCGTTTTGGAATCAAAATTCATTGTCGGATTGGTAAGGATATTACAGTGGTGCAAGTTACTTAGGTGCATGAGACTAAATCAGGTTAAATAAATAGTTTCGCATCATATCTGACACAGTGCATGCCAGTATGTATAGGTTTAAAAATAGGGAGGTGATTCCAGTGAAAGGTAGAGCATGACCTTCAGGCTGCATAGCCAAGGAGTCATAGAGAACATGGGGAATATGTTTGTAGGTAATCTTCTGAGGATCCAACAGAGGTTGGAGGAGACGATGGGACAACTTGTGGCTATCAGTGCCAACCCCCATCTCAGCAAAATTTTAAGAAGAAATATTTTGGAAGAGTTCAAATCAACAAATATTGATGATCCTTGTGTGGGAATTCAATACAACTATCAATCCCAGCCCCCATCTCAACAAAATTTTAAGAAGAACTATTTTGGAAGAGATCAAATCAACAAAAATTGATGAGCCTTGTGTGGGATTTCAACACTAAAATCCAAAGTGAAAACAGCGGAATCAAGGGAAGTAGAAAATTGACGAGTTCACTGTTAGAATAATCAACCCATAGTTAGATACATTAGACATTAATTAATCCATTTTTGTCTTTTTTGCATAGTTTCCAATATTCCACTATATGCAAGTTGTCTTCCAGATGTCCTAGAAATCAAACTTGCTAAAAATGAGTCATGGAGTGCTTGTGAAACCTCCTGGAATCCATATTTAGCATATCTACTTTATTCCAGATCCTCCCTAGTGCATGTCTATTTTTCTGCTTTATTGCCTTCTTTACTGAGTTTTATGGCAAAAGGGAAAGTAAGACTAGGTGCAGTTGACTTGTTTTTTTCCCTCATCATCCTCCATTCTTTTCTCCTAATAAAAACATGTATGAGTTTTCTTTCCATCAACTATTATCTTTCCTACTTGACTTTTCCAATTCATGAGCTCCTAGGCAGATTTGGAAACTGCTTTATGCACCTGTGGGGGATTTGACTAGATTTAGTAAGCCTGCTTTTGACTATTTCGAATGGAATCCTTATGCATTCAAATATCTCATGTAATTATTTATTTCAGCAGCCTATGACTTCACAAGGTTGGCTATTGTACACTTATTCAATACAGATTAGTGTTATGCTCCAATTTCAGTCTCCTTTGTGTGTAAATTTGCATGTTTGATTAGTAATTTTGTGAGTGCAATTGATCTATTAGCTGGGTTCAATTTCCACATGGTATCAGAGCCTTTGTAGATCAATTTCTCTCCTTCCATATTGTTATTGCAGGTTTGATATCTTGACTGGGAGCTATTTTGCTGACTGAAGGCACAATTTCTGAGCTATGGATCAATCTCAGAAGATCATCTTGACTCCATTTAATTTCTTTGAATGGAAAGTAGAGATGGAGATACTATTGAGAGAAAAATTTCTCTATAGGGTGACTATGCAACTGAAGCAGAGCCCAATGCAGCTGCAGAGAAAATTAAATGGCACAACATGAGGGATGAGGCTTATTGTCTCTTGTGTCTGAGCATATCCAGAGACCTCCTCTTCCATCTTGATGGATTGACATCACCAAATGAAGTATGGGAGAAGCTTGTAGATCCTTTTGGTAAGACATATGAGATGAGAGGACATCAAATCGAGAATGATTTGATCTCCTTGAGTCCCAACAGCTTTGAATCCCGGCAACTCTACTTTTCCAAGTTTAAAGCCCTTGTTTTGCAGCTAAAACAATGTGAAATTCAAAATAAGGAGGAGAAAATAGTTTTGGCCATACTCTTGAAGCTTGGCCCTGACTATTCAATGTTTGTTTTGACCTTCCATGCCACCAAGTTGACAACTCGAGCCTGGAAGATGCCTAAGCTTGCAGAGTTCATGGAATCCCTCACACAAGAACAATATAAACTGGTGATGATGGGCACCATCAAACCTTCCAAAGACCAAGATTTGGTTGCTGGAGATTCTAGGGTGGATTCAAAAGGCAAGAAGAAAGCTAAGAAGCCACATGAGCAGAAGAGAGACAAGAACAAGTCTCAGGAGGAGCCCCAAGGATCTAAGAAGAACTTACAAAAGAAGAAGAACAAAGGAGAAATAAGAAAGTGTGCATACTACAGCAAGGGATTTCATCCTGAAATATTCTGCATGAAGAAGCAAATTGACATGCTAAACCAATGCCTAGAGAAGAATAACATCTCCCTTCCTGATAGCTCAAAGAAGAGGGAAGAAGGATCAAATTCAGAAGACAAAGAGAGAGTTCATGCATTGGTTGCTGGCACATCAAGCTCACCTAGGTTCATCATAGACTCTGGAGCTTCAAGACATATGGTTTCGACCAAGGACCCATTCTCTTCTCTTGACATGTCGAAAGGTCCACCAATAGTGCTGGGAGATGACTCTCTCACTAACAGTTTGGGCAAAGGAAGGATTGATCTTGACCATGGTAAGTTCAACAATGTATTGTATGTCCCAGGTATTTCCTATAACCTCTTGTCAGTGTATCAGATGACCCACATAGGGTCTCCAAAGAAGTTAATATTCTCCCCTGATGATGTTGAGATCATGGAGATCTCGACTGGTAAATTCATTGCAAAATGAGTTGTAGATCACACTTCGAAGGTATACTGGTTTTCACATTTTCTACCCTACTCAAACCCCTATGCTCTTCTGATTCATGCTAATGACGCAAGCAAGCTTTGGCATGAAAGATTTGGCCATCTTAACTATATGTATCTTTCTTATCTAAGTGAAAAATAAATGGTCATAGGGTTACCAAAGATTAAGTTTTCCAAGGCAGTATGTTAAGGTTGTGTTGAGAGAAAACACCCAGAGAATAAATTTGAGAGAGCTAGTCATGAGAGAACCTCTGCACCTCTTGAGTTGATCCACAGTGGTGTTGCTGGTCCATTTCCTCATATTTCAATGATTCAAGAAAAATATGCATTGAACTTCATATATGAATTTTCCAGGTATTGTTGGGTTTACTTACTGAAGCATAAGTCTGACGTTTTTGGCCTCTTCAAAGTCTTTAAGGCTTTGGTTGAAAACCAGTCTGGGAGGAAGCTCAAGATCCTCATATATGAAAATGGTGGTGATTATGTCAAGTCTAAGTTCATTCAATATTGTGAATATTAAGGTATTCATATGCAGCATTCAATCCCTTACACACCATAGCAAAATGTTGTTGCTGAGAAAAAGAATAGATCACTGAAAGAGATGGCAACCTGTATGTTGGAGGCTAATACTTTGCCACCAAATTTTTGGGCCGAGGCTATAAACTGTGCATCCTATATTCAAAATAGGTTGCCTCATAAATATCTTGATGTTATGACTCCTTTCGAATCATGGAGTGGGAACAAGCTAGATGTGACCCATTTCAGGATTTTTGGCTCAAGGGCTTGGGCTAGAATTCCAACAGAAAAGAGGAAGGCTTTGCAGCCCCAAAACCAAGAGTGTCTATTTGTTGGGTACTCTGAAGATTCAAAATGTTAAAATATTATCAATTTGAGCACAAACAAAGCCTTCATTGAAAGGAGTATTTAGTTCCAAGAAGAGCCTTTAGCAACAGTTGAAGTTGGAGAGTCTTCTTCACCACCAAAACCATTGAATGTAAGTGAAGAGACAAATGAGTTTGCTGGTTCTGATATGTCTGATAATGATGATTTAATTGCAGATCCTAACAGTCCTACAAGACCAAAATGGACAGAAAATACCATTCATGCAGCTGGGGAACTAGCTAAAAATCCTAGTGATCCTAGGAGGACTAGATCTCAGTTGGAGAGTCCCCTGAGTATGAAAGACCCTTTGTTTGTAGAGAAATGATATCTGATGGTTGAATCAGACCCACATACATATTAATATGCAGCACATAATCCAATATAGCAATCATCCATGAAAGAATAATTCAGCTCACTCCAGAAGAACAACACTTGGGAGCTGGTTGATATTCCCCCAGGGAGGAAGCTAGTTCAATGTAAGTGGGTTTTCAAAACTAAGTTTGCTGCTGATGGTTCACCTTTGAAATATAAGGAAATATTGGTAGCCAAGGGCTACTCATAGGTACATGGTATTGACTACAATGAGACCTTTGCACCAGTGGCAAAGATGGACTCCATTAGGCTAGCCTTAGCCATTGCAGCTTCGAAGCAGTGGGAGGTACATCACATGGATGTGAAGTGTGATTTACTGAATGGAGATCTTACTGAAGAGATTTACATGCAGCAACATCAAGGGTTTGTTACTAATCCATCTTTTGTGTGTAGGCTAAAGAAATCATTGTATGGGCTTAAGCAAGCCCCCAGGGCTTGGTATGCCAAGATTGATGGATTTCTGCTGTCATTGAGTTTTGTTCGATGAAAGTATAATCCAAATGTTTATTTGAAGATGATTCATGGTTCTTTCATGATTATTGTCTTGTATGTGGATGACCTTCTGATTACAAGAAGCTCAAAGAAATAAATTGCCTCCTTGAAGGATGCAATGAACCATGCATTTTCTATGACTGATTTGGGGTTGTTGAGCCAATTTTTGGGTCTCAAAATTGCTTAATGCCAACATGGAATAAAATTACATCAGTCCAAGTATGCTTTGGATTTGCTGAACAATTTCAACATGAAATATTGAAATCCAAGCAAGACTCCCTTCCTTTCAGGAGTTAAGCTTGAAGAAGCAGGTTCTTCTCCTATGGTAGATAGTACACTGTATAGACAACTGATTGGGTGTTTTCTCTACCTTACACACTCTCAACCTGATATTTCTTATATATTAAGTGTGGCTTAAATATACATGGATCAGCCTCATGAGATCCATTGGAGAGTATCCAAAAGGATCCTTAACTTTGTTCAGGGAACAAGAACTCATGGGATCTTCTACAAAGCTAAATCTGATCTTGATTTGATTTGGTTTACTGACATTGATTGGGAAGGTGACAACAATGATTGAAAGTAAACATCAGGATATTTGTTCATGCTTACTGAAGGACCAATCAGCTGGTCAAGCAAGAAACATAGTGCCATTGCACTCTCATCTACAGAAGCAAAGTAAAGAGGAGTTGTAAATGCAGCAACTCAATGTTTATGGTTGTAGGGGTTACTTGGTGAGTGTGGCTTCGAAACAGAGTTCTCAACTATAATCTATTATGATAATCAGAGCACCATTTGAATCTGCAATGATCCAGTTTAGAGACAGAGAACCAAACACATTGATATCCATATGCACTACATCAAACAGCTTGTGCATGATGGCACCATTCACCTACACTTCTGTGCATCTTCAGAACAAGTAGCTGACATCTTCACCAAAGTTTTTTGTGAGAAGACATTCAGCAATCTCAAATCACTACTGGGGATTTCTGATCATGCTGTGAAGCATGATTGATGACAATATTTTCAAATTTTGTTTTACTGTCCATGTTTAAGGGAGGATTTTCCCATTGGGTTTTTGTTTTTTTCCTTGGTTAAATGGACATGCAGTATGTAAAGGGTGACTAAGCCTTGTTTCTAGGCCCTATAGTTTTCTAATATTTACTCATAAGTTAGGATTAAGGGGGCGTGTTAGAATAATCAACCCATAGTTAGCTACCTTAGACATTAATTAATCCATTTCTGTCTTATTTTCCTAGTTTCTAATATTCCACTCTATGCAAGTTGTCTTCCACATGTCCTAGAAGTCAAAATTGCTAAAACTAAGTCATGGAGCACTTGAGAAACCTTCTGGAATCCATATTCATCATATCTTCTTTGTTCCAGATCCTCCCTAGCGCATGTCTGCTTTTTCTTCTTTATTTCCTGCTTTACTGAGTTTTATGGCAAAAGGGAAAGTAAGACTAGGTGCAGTTGACTTGTTTTTTTCCCTCATCATCCTCCATTATTTTCTCCTAATAAAAGCATGTATGAGTTGTCTTTCCATCATCTTTTAGCTTGCCTACTTGACTTTTCCAACTCATGAGCTCCTAGGCATATTTGAAAACTGCTTTATGCACCTATGGGGGATTTGACTAGATTTATAAGCCCGCTTTTGACTATTTCAAATGGAATCCTTATGCATTCAAATATCTCATGTAATTATTTATTGCAGCAGCCTATGACTTCACAAGGTTGGCTGCTGTACACTTATTCAATACATATTAGTGTTATGCTCCAATTTCAGTCTCCTTTGTGTGTAAATTTGCATGTTTGATTAGTAATTTTGTGAGTGCAATTGATCTATTGCCTAGGTTCAATTTCCACATTCAAAATCAAAGAAAAATTTTCATTGAGTTCACAAGGTTTAGGATCCTCCAAAAAGAGAAATAACCAAATGAGAAGGGAACATATTTATTTTACATGTCAGACAGCTTGGACCCCTGATCACATATATGATATGTGGAATTAATAAAGAAAAATATTTGTTGCAACCAAGTGGGGTTAAGACAAAAGAAACAAATGAGACTCAAATCAAACAACCAATTAATGGTTACACTAGAACACTAATTGAAGAGAAAAGGGCAAACTTAGACCTCATGGTCAGTAGTAGGCTCCAATCAACTCAAACAACTCATTTATGAGCCATAATGAACATTAAGAGTACAAGATAATGACCAATAAAGGAGTCAATAAGTACTATTGATTAACTGTTTAAAATGATTTCAATTCATAGAGTGTAAGCCAATTTTGGAAGCTACATGCATGTAATGATAACAAAATAGTTGGCATCCATTCCTGTGGAAATAGTTCTCCACCATTATCACAAATGGCACAAATTGAATCGAAGAAATCGTCCTATTCCTCCTCAGAGTCATCCATACCATCCTCCCCTAAGTCCTCGTCGGATTCTTCAGTTACTAAAAATTTGGATCTTTTAGCTTTGGGAATGATCTCCACATCTTGTCAAAACTCAAACAATTCAATTTCTATGAAACATCTCAACTAAATCGCTAAGGTGAAGTGCTGAGATAAGGATGAGAAAATAAAAATGACTAGAAGGGAATGCAAGTTGAAGAATATGTTGTCAAAACCCAACCTCATCAGCTGGTTTCCTTTTTTAATATTTCATTTCCATATTGAAATGTTTCAAAACCTGTTAAAAATACCCAAGAGCAAGGATTAGGTCAAAATGCAACTTCTATATTGGATTTATTAGAAAAAATTTAAACTTTAAGAGATGGTGTTAACAAGTAATCTATGCATGTTCCAAGTTGAATTTATTACAACACAATGAAACTAGTTTGTTATAGTACCCATCCTTATTGTATTGGATTTTTGCCTCTTCTAGAAAACAATGTTGATTCCTATATATCCAGACTTCCATTTTATCAGGTTTCATAACTACAAAATTTTTAGCAAAGAGATCAAGCTTTCATCCATGGCTTATGGGGTTAAACAAATTATGCACAAAGAAGTGAAAAACAAAGTTCTAAAAGAGTAGGAAAGGAAGAGTAGACCAACCAAAATTATCATATAAGGCATAAAGGAGGGGTGGAGGTTAATATCCTTTGAATATTAGGATAATCTTTCTCAATTAAACGATGAATGGACATGCTTGTTTACTTCAGCAACAAGGATGGGGAAAAAGGCCTGAATGGGCCAACAAATACTTCCCTCTAAAGATCATCTTATAGAGTATCTAAGATAGAAATACAATTCCCAGGAAAGGGGACACATGAAGGGATTGATGTGCTTTATTCATTAGGACTTAATACCTATATGATAGTGAGAAAGATGAAAAAAATGGGAAAATGTCAAAGAGGTAGCAATGAAAATGAGTTATACCTTGGAATGAGAAGCCCAAAGTGGATGAAATCAGAAGCACAACAGGGAAGTAGGATAGTGCATCCCGGGTGACACAAGGAAAGCTCAAACTAGTGATGCAGAACTATCATAGATACTTATCGAGGAGAGGTTAAGGATTAGGAGAAATAGATGAAGGATAGTATGTAGTTATCAGTTATCCTAGTTGATATACATGAACATGGCATGTAGAATCCATAATTTACTAGGTTATAAGAAGTGGTCACTATGGACCTAGGTGTCAAAAAGTCACAAGGGACCATAGGGGACACAAAGGAATTCCTCGTTTGTTAAAGGATATATGAGAAAACAACATCTTCATGGGAAAGACAGATGCCCACAAAAAATACATGTGGCCAAATATTTTTGTTGGTAGTAGTGCACATGCTTCATATGACCAGTTAAATGTAATGGATTACATCATGTGCATGGCTAGTAAGCTAAAGAAACTTCAAAAATTTAACATTGACAAATGCCAATAAGATGTTTGACCATGGGCCAATCTATGTAGAACTCAGCCAAAGGAAATATCATTCCATATGAGACAGAATATGAACAAGATAAAAGGATACTTTCAATTCTCCACATGTCTATTATTCCAACCCCAGAATCTGAGAGAAGCCAATAATCAACATAAATATGCCATGAACATATGTGGTCTCTGATTCAGTAACTTATTTTCATCATTTAGTACATAATAACATTTTTCAAGCAATTACTCACATTAGCATCTAATGGAACTATTCTCATAATTCCACCAACAGAATCCTATGGGCTAGTTAATTATGTATAGGGTTGGAAAGTTTCCCGACCTTGGCATTCCATCTCAACTGAAGTTGCACCTTCTTGAACACTGGGTATAGGTACCCCTTCTGCAGGAGAAGGTCCCTGAAGGAACAAGTTCTAATGCTAGATCAACTGCATTCATCTCTTCAATATTCTCCTTAGATTGGATGAATGCATTTGTATACAAAAATACGAATTAGAAATAATCCTTCAACATAAAAGGCTACCCGATGTAATCTTCATGACTTTAAAAATTCTCTTATATTGACATCCAAAGAAGATATGGATTCCTGGTTGAAATTCGCCAATGCTCTGATTATGCTGAATGCCACAATATTTTATGATTTAATTGTAATAACTCACCAAATGGATATAAGTAGAGTGTTGTCCCCTCTCTTGGAATATATTAAACCCACTCATAACTTAGGATAAAATAATTAATCATTATTTGATGAATTCTTCACCCACTAGCTTAATTAGTTGGAATCCACTTGCACCTTAAAGTCAATACATGCCATCTATATCCTAGGAATGATTTATTTCTAATTATGGGTTGATCTTGACCACCTTTTGACCATCCAGAATTAGTATACAACACTTTACAGTAGATTCTGCTTTTTTCTGCTTTCCTGATTTTCTGTGGATAAGGTAAATCTAGTCAAACCAGGAAACTGGGTTCTTTTGTTGCCAACCCATCCTTCATGACTTTTACTCCATTTTCTAGGATTAGCATGTTTTTTCCATCTCCTTGAAAACTCACTCATGCTTTTTCCAATACGTGAGGTCCTTGATAAATTTGGGAAGTGCTTTAGCCACCTATGGGGGTTTGCTATATTTTGATAAGTCGGCCTTTTTGAGCTTTATGAGTTGTCTCCATACAAATCGATTTTCCCATAAGGGATTTACTATTTATGTACACTATTATTCATCATTATTCAATGGAAGGATACACATTGATAGTCATCTCTTCATTCATGTGATTAAGTCTCTTTTCCTCTCTCTATTTTCCTGTGTATGTGAGCCGAATAATTTTTTTCTCACACAATGAATTCACCAAAAGACTTGGTAAATCAGATAAGTGATAAGGCAAGTATATATTAATGATAAGATAAGAGATGATGTGTTACAATGGTGGCCCTGCCTTAAATATGGCTTGGGCATTTAATGTTGAGGAGACACCTCATTTCATAACCTAACTTAGTTAACCTAATTATTAATTATTTAATTATTATCTTATTTTATGTTCATTACATTGCCACTCTCTTAGAAAGGATTTGTCCTCAAAGACTTATAATGTTGTCGCGTCGTTCTTTGTGATGTCGTGGCTGATGACACATGTCGATACGAACTGCTAAGTATTGAGCATAAATTTCGATATGTGGATGGGTCAATCCATCCTAAATTTATTTGTTGTTGACTATTGGGATTCCCTACTGATCTATTCTCAGGAGATTTGATCATATTAGTATCATTATCTTTCGACATTTCCCACTTTTTAGAATTTTGGTTTTTATGGTTGGGGTGTTGATACGGAATTTTCACAATGTCATTTTCTTTTACGAGTGTCATCTTTTGAGCATTGATGTGAGTTGGAATTTGTATTTTCATTCCTTGAGGTTTTAAGGTTTCATTCTGTATCTTTTCCAACTTGTTTTCCAACTGCACATAATCATTCTGAAACTTCTTAATCACTTCTACTTACGCTTTTCTGTCATCTTTAGACTTCTTAAGTTGTTCCTTAAGATCTTTGTTATGACTTCTAATGCAACTATTTTCTTCCTGCTTGTCTATAAATTTCCCTTCAATGTCTTTCGTAGATTGTTCTGTCTTTCGACTATTTTTCAACTTCTTGATTTTCGTGAGTAGTGTTTTGTTATGATTCCTTAATCTGAAAATTTCTTCAGAATTGTTGGATAGTGTTTTATTACTTTTTGTGATCTCCGACTTATGAGTCTTTTTAGAGTCATGATTTTGTTATTGAATAACTTTTAACTGTTGTCGATATTGGTCGATCACTGATTCTTGATTTTCTAATTTATGTCGTATCTACGTTAGTTATTCATCCTTGTCGCTAACGATTTTTTTCAACCGTTTTATTTCTGCTTCGTAATCATTTATTTCTTTCTTTATGTCTCAGTTTTTCAATCTCTGATTAAAATCGTTTTCGTCTTTTAATTTCTCAATTTGGGTAGACAATTGTTCTATATGATTTTTCTGGTCGGAATTTTTTTTGTTCCTTGAGCTCTTCTGCATCTCATGTATTTTAATTATTACTTCCGAGTTCGTATTTGTGTCTCGTAATTATTCATTGTCTCTTCAATAATGCTTTAACTTGGATTCTAATTTCTCTATTTGTAGTTGCAAACCAGATTCCATGATCTCTAACTTTTTTAATGATAGATGGCTATCGATTTCTTGACGAGTCTTCCTTGGATTTTGTTTCTTTGACGATATAAAGTCTTGACTTCTTGTCTTCTTTTCTTTCGCATCTTCGATGATAGAAGATCTTCCTTTTCTTTTTCTGATACTGTCCTTTTTTTTTAATAATAAATATTAATTATTTAATTAATATTATTATTGTTTTTTATATAAACTATATAATATTTGTATATAGTTTTTTTTTAATGTTTTTTAAAAATAAATATTATAGTATAATAATAATAATATTTTATTATTATATATAATATTTGACTTTTATTAAAATTTGTTTTTTGTTTTGTTTTGCTTTGCTCTTGTAATTTAATAATTGTACTTAATACTATTATTAAGTAATTATAATAATAATAATATTAATATTTTTCTTTTTCTTTTTTTGAAGGTTGATAAATACTTCTTGTAGATTGGGTGGTTGGGAGGAATGATTGTTACCTTCCCCACCTAAGTTCAAATCTTACTTGCTTCTTAGTAGAAATTATTATGTACTTTTAGATTTTTTGTTTCCCTCAAGTTTTGTAAAATTCTAGTAGATTGGGTGGTTGGGAGGCATGAATGTTACCTTCCCCACCTAAGTTCAAATCTCACTTTCTTTTAGTAGTATTTATTATACACTTTTATATTCAAACCCAAACCCACTTTAAGAAACCAGGGGTGGTTTCAATTTTACCCTCTCTCTTTTTTTTCCTTTTACTTTTATCTTTTCTTTTTTAACCTTTTTTTTCTTTCCTTTTTTTTTGTTTTTCCTCGTTCTTTTAGTTTCTTAGTTTTTACTTTTTTTTTCACCTTTTTTTTTTACTCTCTTTCCTCTTTCTTTTTTCTTTTTACTTTCTTTTATTTATTTTTACTTGGTCAAAGACCATAAATTTAGGGACTCCCCAGGATTATGATTAAAAATCGGGATATGGCCAAAGGCCTGGATCACAAACTAGCTCTGAAACCAAATGAGCCGAATAATTATTCGCTCACAAAATGAATTCACCAAAAGACTTGGTAAATCAGATAAGTCATAAGGCAAGTATACATTAATGATAAGATAAGAGATGATATGTTACAAATGGTGGCCCTGCCTTAAATATGGCTTGGGAATTTAATGTTGAGGAGACGCCTCATTTCATAACCTAACTTAGTTAACCTAATTATTAATTTATTAATTACTATCTTATTTTATGTTCGTTACAGTATGCTTGTGAAAATTCTTAGTAGCAAGATCTATTTTGTGTGCTTCTTCTTAGCATCATTGATCATAGCATTGATCTATTATTTCTACATGGTATTAGATCTATAGGTAGCACAACATTGCAAGCTTCTACATGGTATTAGAGCAGCAAGGTTGATCAAGTTCTACAGAGTTGAGGAGCACATCCAGTCTCCTGTCCCTCTCTGAAGAAGAGCTTGTCTAGCTTACAAGATTTTCTCCTAATTTGTTTTGCAGTTGTAGAGAGTTTATTCTTGAGAACATCAATTTAGAAATATGGATTCTCCTTCATCAATAATTCTTACTCCCTTCAACTACCACGAATGGAAAGCCAAAATCTACATTCTATTGCATAGTAGAGGATTGTATAGAGTTACTCTAGCTTTGGAGAATGAGCCCAATGTTGTGATTGAGAAAGATAAGTGGAATAATAGGTTCGATGAAGCATATGGATTGATTTTCCTCTCTATTTCTCCTGATATACTCTTTCATCTAGATGGTTTGACCACTCCAAACCAAGTATGGACTTAACCAGAGTCTCTCTTTGGAGTTCAAGATGAGCTAAGAGCACATCAATTCGAGATTGAGTTATTCTCATTGAGTCCAAGCAATTTCGATTATCTTGAGGGTTTATTCACCAATTTCAAGTCACTTGTTCTAATTCTCAAGCAATGTTGGATTGAGAAAGAATATAATCAATTAATCCTTTCCATTCTTTCAAAATTGGGTCCTGATTACTCAGTTTTTATGTCTACTTTTCATGCTACTAGGCTTGTTGTTCCTAAGTGGAATATGCCTTCTTTAGATTATTTTATTGATTCACTAACAAAGGAGAAATATAAATTGATCCATATGGGTTTCCTTAATTCTCCCAAGATCAAGGATTATTCTCTCTTGGTTCAAGGAAAAAAGAATCTCAAATCCAAAGAAAAGCAAATTGTGAAGAAGCCAAAGTCAGAAATTGAAGATGAAGATTCTTATGAAGATTTAATGAAGAAAGTTAAGAAGAAAGGGAACACATCCAAGTGTTATTATTTCAGAAATGGTTTTCATTTATAGAATAAGTGTTTCAATAAGAATATTGACATCATGTCTCAGCTTCTTGAGAATCACAAGATCGAAGTTCTAGAAGAACTAGAAAATCCTGTTGATTCCTCAGAACAATGTCAAACTATGTTGTTCCAAGGTGATATAACTTATGCTTTGAGTGCCAGAGTTATATCCTTTTCTCATTTCTCTGATATATTATAATGATAAATATCATATCCTTTCTTTGATGATCCTCCTCTTAGTCTACTAGATTCACCTCCCAAAAATTGTGATTTTTCACTAGATATTGACTTGTCTTTGAGCAACTATTCCTCACAAGATTATATATCTGATTTAGAAGATTGTTTTCAGGATGATATGCATGTCATGAAACATATAATACCACCATACATATAATCTACCATACCTCTAAATAATCGTAAGATTATACAAATCCCAAGTTCACTAGTTGATTCCTCATTGGTCTCTTATGCAATGATATTTATCTTACATGGTTTGAAGTATTTCCTATCTTTAAGTGACTAGTTATCCATGTCCTTATTCATATTTGGACTGATATTAAATATTTTTGGATCTGTTCTAAACACTTATGGTTAATATCTTATTCCCATCCATCATTCATATTTTTACACCTATCAGTTTTCCCCAGTTGCTCATAATTTTCGTAGTCTAACCCTATATCCTCATGGAGCCACTGAAGCCTTTGTATTTTCTGTTCAATATGCTAATATTTCTGATATATCAAAGTTTTATCAGCCTCATATAATATATATACATGTGCTACATCAGATTGGAAGATTGACATGTGATTCACATCACAATTTTGTAGCTATTCAGGGAATTGGGTGTGAAATAAATTGTCTTAATATTTGTACTCTTTGGGAAGGTGTATGAATAGATCTCTTTTCCATTTCAAATTATGTTTTCAAATCAGATTTTGAAAGCAGCAAGAAGAATTCAGATAATTCTCCTACTTCATCAGATGATGAGATACAAGGAGTCTCTCCTCTTCCTTCTTGTAGGTTCTACACTCCAACGCATGATCATGGAGTTCATGATTTCTTCAACAAGTATTCCATCCATAAGTAGTTCACTCAGATCATTCAAGTGAATATAAGGATATGTTGAAGACATATTATTTCAAATTTTGTGCCTTGTCCTTTCTTGAGGGAGGATTTTCCCCATGTGGTTTTGCCTCTTTCCTCACTTTTCTGGACATAATAATTGTTAAAGGGTGACCATATCCTTGTTGTTGGGCCCTATATGCATCTATATTTTTTTTCATACCATCATAAATTCATACTTATAGGGGGGTTTTGGAATATATTAAACCCACTAATAACTCAGGATAAAATAATTAATCATTATTTGATTAATTATTCACCAACTAGCTTAATTAGTTGGCATCCACTTGCACCTTAAAGGAAATACATGCCTAGGAATGATTTATTTCTAATTATGGGTTGATATTGACAACATTTTGACCATCCAAAATTAGTATACAACACTTTACAACATATTCTACTTTATTATGTTTTTCCTGCTTTTCTGTGGATAAGGTAAAGCTAGTCAAACTAGGAAACTGGGTGCTTTTTTTGCCAACCCATCCTTGATGAATTTTCATCCATTTTATAGGATTAGCATGTTTTTTCCATCTCCTTGACAACTCACTCATGATTTTTCCAATTCGCAAGGTCCTTGATAGATTTGGGAAGTGCTTTAGCCACCTATGGGGGTTTGCTATATTTTGGTAAGTCATCCTTTTTGAGCTTTATGAGTTGTCTCCATACAACTCAATTTTCCTATGAGGGATGTAATATTTATGTACAATATTATTCATCATTATTAAATGGAAGGATACACACCGATATTCATCTCCTCATTCATGTGATTCAATCTCTTTTATTCTCTTTATTTTCCTATGTATGCTTCTGAGAATTCTTAGTAGCAAGATCTATTTCTTGTGCTTCTTCTTAGAATCATTGCTCATAGAATTGATCTATTATTTCTACACTCTCATTTTAAATTAACATATAATATTCTTTCTAGGTACAAGAATGATTACAATTAAGTAACTGTATTGAAATAATGGTTTTTTCCATTTCAGCCAGCTATTGCTACCTTCCTATTTAGGTTAATAACAATGCTTATATTCTAATATATTGGTGATTATTCACATATTCGGATGCATATGAGATGAAAGTGTGTCATTTTCTATAATATTTTCATTTTAGGAAACATTCTTTTTTACATATAAGCAAAAGGCACAAAGGATTGTTATGTAAATGAGGCGCGACTCACTGAAAACTAATGATTTATAGTCATGTTTAAAAATAAAAAATTAATGGCATATCAAAATTTGTATCTTGAGCAGTTGAGGTTCCTAAAGTCGGCAACCTTTGGTTCAAAGTACAATGCTGTAGAACCTGCTTGACATCCTTTAATGCACACCAGTTAACAAGCCTATATCAATAATGTGCCCTTGCAATGCAATAGAAAGAAATATTTCAAAAAGAAATCAAAGGACATAAAATGTACTTCTCAGTATACAGACATGTCAAGGACAACCCCACAACTTAATGTTCCATAATTTAATTAACACTCATTAAACACAGCAAGAAATTGATTATATTTTGACAATAGAAAAATAAATTGTCATAGATGTTCTTAGTTATAGGTTGGAAAGGCCATAATATAAGTATAAACCATAATCACTTGCCTTTTATATGAAGGTACTAATATCCTATATAAAGAAGCATATATCACTCATTCACGTTAGTTTACTTGAACAACATTGATTCCGAAGCATTGTCTTCATGCATGTAAAAAAAAATCTTACTGTATGAATGTGCCTTGTTTGGTGTTTCTATGCAAGACTGGTAGACCACTTTAAATGCACAAGTAAAAATATAGCAAGCGATAGAATTGAGAGAAGAAACCCCAGCACATTTCCAGACAAATGGTAATTTTGCAAAAACACCTCCATACCTTACAAGATAAACATCAATTGGCCCCATAGTACTTCGTAAAAGAATCTGGTAACATATTTTTGGGTATTCTACTAGATGTTGGTAATATTAGAATCACATAACTTACAAAGAAACTAGCTTCAAATAGAATGGATAAGGAATGATCAAGTGGATTTGGAGGAGAATGAATGATCAGAAGAACCAACGATGCAAAACAAAATCAAAATGTAGAAAAATTTCATAAAGACCATGAGAAGATCAGCTCACATAGCTTAAGTTTCCTTGGAAAATAAATAATAGCCAATGAAGTGCAAAGAATAGATGAAATCCATTAAAATCAGCTTAGTAATATGTGTAAGCCAAAACAATCAGTGAGAAAAGTAAGCAACAAACAGATTTAGTTCAATAAATATGCAAAAAGAAAATACTAATAGAAATAAAAATCAACCAGTATACAAGCAGATTGTGAAGACCCAAAGTGCAAGTTTGTAAAACATGCAAGAGGTAGTAGTAGACATGGAAAAAGAGAACCCCAAATATTTTAGAAGCAGTTGCAAGTGAAAAACAATTACATGAAACAACATATCAGGGGCACAATGGTTGTCACATACAAAGAATAGTCCTAAATTGTTCCCATAAGTGCCTCACATCCACAAAAATGGCCCAAACTGAATGTTGAGGCTTCTAGAAGGTGAAACACACCCAATAAGGTGAAACTTAATTATTGTTGTAATTTGTTGTTATAGGGCCCAATTCTACTCATATATGAGGTACAAGGGCTGTTCATTTCCTTTCATTGTCCACGGGTGGCATGGATTGCCCAGAATTAATTTTACAACTAAGAAAAAGACAAAATCATACTTTATACTTTCCCAGAAAACTCAAGAACCAACCCATAAGCAGGGAGGGTTCCAGGATGCTTAATTGTCTCCTACAGTCAAAATCCATAGTGGAGATGTTTATCTAGAGTCAGGGAACAATTTCCTCTTAAGCAGGGAGGAAATGACAAGAGCATGATGATATTTTCTGTAGAAACTGTATGTTACTAGTATTTAGTCATATGTTAACATTAGCATTTAGTTTTAGGCTATGTTAGTGGTCAATTTATTAGTGTTCTGTCTTGAGTACTTTTGTCAATTTGTTAACTATTCTTCAATTGCATAGGAGCCACATGTTATGTTAACGTGAGTCTATGTTAGTGATCAGACATATTAGTGGTCAATGTATTTTGGAATTTTTGTTCTTAGTACTTTATGTTAATTTTCTGAAACTGTTCTTCAATTTCTACTCACTAATCCAAATGTACAACCAGTTTCTCAATCTTAATACAAAACATCCCATTTACTCTCAATTTTCTTTATGTGTACAATGTTCATGCACTATTAGAAGAATGGTCTTCTCATCTTACTTATCATCTTGCTTATTCTCATCCATATCAACAATTGTCAGGAATATGGTGATGTAGCTCTAGCATGTGTAAGAATAAAGTGAAATCCCCTAAAGGAAAGAAAGTAGAGCAGACTTATGTAGGTAGGAAGAATAACAGAAAACCATGCTGGGGATGAATTTGAAATCTAAAGAGAGAGATGATAGGAAATTTGAAGAGAGTTCATAGAGTGATTTAATCTAAGGAGAAAGGTGATAGGCAATTTGAAGAGATATCATAGAGTGATTTGACAGGGGATTAATCCATGAAAGTGGAACATAATGTTCAATAGGTGTATTTTCTAGTGAATTCAACAACGATACTCAATAGAAATCGCCCATATGAATTAAAGGTTTAATCAGTCTTTCCTAGGTGAAGAAGACAAACAGTGAAGACAGAAAAAGGAGCAAAATAGATGAGTATACCTCCAGAATCAAAATTAAAAATGATTTAGAACTTGTTGAACGTAATACGGCATAAAAATAGTAGCGCGTGAACTATTCAAGGAAACACTCTACCCCAAAAAGGAAAAGAAATTGAAGCAGTTATTCAATCTCCACTAGAAGGAATGGAAAAATGGATCTTAGATCCAGCAAAAAGGTTGCAGATATGAAATCCCAACCTGAGAATTGTATGAAATTTTATAAGTCGATCAACCCAAATAGGGTGAACCATTTTATCTTCAAGAAGAAGTAGTCTTAAGAACATTTATATAGTAGGTAGTTGGTCTAAAACAATTATCCAACTATTCATGGAGAAGTTTCTTGTATCAAAAGTAATCATACTATAAACATGCAAGGGTAACATGTACATAATTTCAAATTTTTGCAATGAATATAAAAGTTGTAGTTAAAGAAAAGGTGAACTTTTGTTGAAAAAGAGTGGTAGTCTCACCCATTTGTTCTCGATTTATTTATCTTGGAGATATCCATTGCTACACCGTAGCAATAACAGTGCATGACAAATTCATAGATAGAGTTCTAAGTCATTCAACATTGGGGATTTTTGGCCTTGGTTACTTCATTGCTTTGACTAGATTGGTGGGTGGCATCAATACAAAAGTAGCTGAATCCTTTGCAATCCCAAACTATATGGGAGTAGGATGACTCCAAAAAGATATCGATGCATTCTCAATGATTGACTATGTTTGATGGTATAAGATTCATATGTTCTCACATAGTCTGGTTCATCCAATGTTTACCATGGTCCATGACATAATTGGTGTGTAGTCTCATGGACTTTTCATGTCTATGGACAAGTGAATCATAGATACACTTCAAGAATCATCATTCAGTAAATCAATACCTTAGATAAATTATCCCATTCAATTATTTCTAGTGGCATGATTATATGCCTAGATTAAAAATGTTAAGTACTTATTCAAAACATAGCATCTATTGTATACTGGTATGATGTACACATTTCCATGCCGATTTCTAATTACTTGCAATATTTCCATACTTATTCATCACAACCAAATAGGGTCCTTCAAGAATGGTCTTATTCACACCCTCTATGCATATGAAAATTGTATGGTTTCATCTGGTTCTAATTTGCATCCTATGAACTTCCAAAGTTTTTATCAAGAAGACATAAAAGTGATAGAAAATAACAACGACAGAAAGAAAAACCAAGCATAAAATAACAAAAACGGAAAATTACAATAAGTATCTCTGCCACCATTCAAGTGGGATATATCATAGATGTTGTAGGTATTACAATGTTATCTACAATGGAAAGTGTTCACGCCATATCTGTCATGTAAAGGCTGTAGGTTCTAGATTCTATTGAGATTCATTATTTGCAATTACAAGATTTAGTTCCAGAATAAAATGTTAAATGGATTGATACGATTGATCAACTAGTTGATGCTACAAGGAATTTTGCTGAGGCTGAGGATGTTTTAATATATGGGATGAAACTATTGAGTAAGGAGTGCAGAGATGTCTGATAGGTATAGCATCATGATTATTACATCATATTTTTTTTTTCTAGTGGACTCTACTCAAGGAGGAAACAAGTGCAGTTAATTTCTTAAACAGCAAGGAAACCCAATGGCTGAAACTAATAAAACAACATCCATTAGGTGTTAAGGAATGTTAGTCAATGGTCGGTAACAAGTCATCTTGAAGAGACCAGTATTCATGCAGTTTACTGTTCACTTATTGAAAAGGAAGAGAATTTCATATAATAGAGAATTGGTTTTTTTTAACCTGGTCTTGAAAGAGATGATACTATTTAGAACTGTGTTTTGCAATCATTATATGATGATATCATTCAAGCCCATAATGAAAAAAAACGTTAGGTTTATTGTGGTTATACCACTTTCACCTAGTTTCTAGGGAGGCATAGATAATGCATTTGATGCATATGTTAGGGCCATAATACATTGGCAGTATCTGGAAATATGTAGAGAAAATCATATGTTATTAGAAAATCTTCAACATATATTGGGTGCCAAACTATGCAACTATGTTTCCTTTTATGGACTTGGCTATTATGGCAGACTTTATGAAGGTGGTCAATTGACCACCAACCAGATTTTTGTGTACAGCAAAGCAATGATAGTTGATGACCATGTTGTATTGATTGGATCATCTAACATAAATGATAAAATTTTGCTGGGAACTAGAGACTCTAACAACTATTCATATTTTAAACAAAGGATTCTTGGTTTGAACTAACTTATTTCCTTACAAAGTTTCATACAAAGGGATATTACCACATATAGCTTTGAATCTCTTTAATACTGACATAATTTGCAATTTATTACATTTAGCATATCAGATATTCCCATGGAAATTTTACTTACAATTCTGGTCCACTCCTCTGCTAGTTTATAACCAATTTAAATTTTACTGCAACATTGATTCATCGCTTATGAAGGATAACCATATCTCAGCTAAGTGGAATTTAACAAATTTGTCATAAACAAGGATGGTTTGATACTACTTTAGATAGTGAACTAGACAGCACTATGGGTGGCAGGGAAGGAAACTAGGAAAAGTACAAAAAAGGCAAAAAAAGACACGAAATTTTAGTATAGAGAATGGAAAAATGGGAAAGCATAAACCATGGAAAATAAACTAGGGTGATGAGAAGATATTTCCTCTTACTTTTATGAATCTCCTGATTATCCTACATGCACATTTGTATATAATGTTAAAAACCAAGATATAATATGAATTCAAAAGCACAGTTGAGAATCCAAATGTAGACATGGTTTAGTATTTTCGGTCCACCCTAAAAATTTTCCCTAGGGTTTTAAATTTTATCCACAAACCCTATAGGGTATCCTCTTATGAGGAAGTGCATTGGGATACATGAAACCCTTGTAATTGGTGAATTAGATGGCATGTGGTTTTTCTGGCTTATCCTCCAACTTCGCCCTAGTCCAATTGTTTCTTTCCTTTGAGGGTGCATGCTTTGGAGTATCTTCCTTGGGAAGTGTGACATTGCCTTGGGATACGTGAAATTGCCTCAAAAAGCATGATATTATTTGGAATTTGTGTAGAATTCAACATATTAACAACACATAACATGCAATAACATGCAGCATATTAACAACACATAAGAGGGCACATTCTATGCTAGCCCTGAGCTCTACTTCATGCATTAAAGACACACTTAAAAACTACATTCTCTAATATTCAAAAGATGAGTTATCTGAGGATTAAAGATCCATGTATATGTGCACCACGCTAAATCATGGGTAAAAACGATAGTTACAACAAATATTACTCAAGATGAGGGAAAAAAGTCACATGGGAAACAGGGAGTAATGCCTTGTTGGTATAAATAGTTAACTATATTAGGGTACATGCAGGCAACTATAAGAAAATTTTACATACACTTCAAACTAAAACAATAAGTTTAGCTACTATTCGAATTTGACATGCACAGAGTTAGGGCACATTAACCTAGGACACTCATAAATATAAATAGTGATCATGATTCATAGTAAAGGGTTTGGAATCTCAGAGACCACCCATTGTATTTCGAGATTGACAATTAATAAATCTTTTTCATTTCCCCACCATTTCCTTATTGCTTTCATGTGTGCTTAGATATTTGGATAATATATGCTTGATTACTTTCTCGTACAGGTTGTTAGGTTGATTGGGAGATTGGAGTGTAACATTGGAGACAATGCATAAGAATACAGACTGTTAAGTCAGGGATTCCCACAATATTTGTACTCCATTACTGATTAATCATTAAGTAAACTATCCCATTGATTTATTTATCATGTGTCTCATGTCTGATTGTATTGGTGTCTAAACCCCCTCTCCCAAAATATGACACTATTGCACTTACAGATTTGTGTGTTCACTAAAAGAAGGCACAAACTTAGTTATGTGATTGGGTGTTAATGGCATATTGAATGATGAAAACATTGAGGACTTGAATAACTCTAATTTCAAGGGTGAATTTCACAAAATAATTGGCAACACTAGAGGTACTTGTTGATGGTATGTGCTCTTTTGGGAAATCTATCAAAATAAATAACGTGTTGTAATTGTGCAAAGTAAGGTCATGAAGGAATTCATAGATGAGATGGAAAAATTGTCCAACCTTAGTCATGATCATTCATGGTTTCTTTCAATAGCATTTTTTTTTCTTTCTACACACTCAAACCCATGCTTCAATCCTATAACACAACATTATGACTTTTACTTTTTCAAGTGTTTTGTGCAGAATTTTCTCAAAGGTATGGATTTAGAAAGCAATGAGATCTAGCAGTTACCATCAACATTTTAAATTTTTCATATTTACAAGAAACATAAGTTAAACATTTTTATGGAAAATAGCCGTTGATTGAAATGGTTGCTGAAATGGTAACAACCAACATAGATTCCTCTCAAATAGAATACCTAGTGGCCCTTTAAAGAAAAAACATGGGATGGAGTTATCTTGGCACCTAAGAGAATTGGGTTTTCGAGTCCACAAAGCATCAGTTATTGTATTATAATTAACACCATAGCCACTTACTTATCCTATTAAAAACATTCATAGTCTAGCTTTGAACTGTCAATTCATGGGAATTTTTACATGATGCCCAAAAGGAATGAATAAAACTAAAAACAAACCCACATTTTGCAGACATGGAAACTAGATAAATACCCACAAAATCATATGAATCAAATCCATATTTTATGGTGAGGATATGAACTTTCTTACCCTGATCATAAGCCGTGATGTTTTCACAAATCAAAAGCACCATCGAGAAAGTAAAATCGTTGGGCCTCATCCCCATCATCAATGCTTTCCAATGTATCTTGAGAGCCTCTTCATATTTCCCATTCAGAGCATACCCTACAATCATATAGATCCACAAAGCTGCATTCCATTCAGGCATATTGTCAAACACTTTCCTTGCATCCTTAAGAATAAAAGGAACATAAAAAATAAACATGTTATCCCCACATCCTTTCAGGACTACAATGAGCAACAAAAACACCATTCAGTGATCAATTACCCCCCAAAGGTGAAATGACAACAAGCAAACACGGGCATGGCATCATTAAAATCGCTCATTCCCTTCTTCCTTTTCCTCAATAACTGTTGGTTTTATTCTCACATTGAATTTCCCAAGTTCACCTGGACAACTCATGCTTCATGCTTGCAAGGATATTTGAGCCATTTCATATCCACCACATCCACAACAATGAAAAAAACCATGAATAAAATAAAAACACAATAGGTAATAAAGAAAAACTTAGAAGGAAACAAACCTCAAGGTATAAACATTGTTGCCATTCTGGAGGTGGGGCAGGTGATTCTAGAAGCATGGGATCACATGCGAGGGGAGTGGATGATGCACTAATATGAAAATTCCTTCACCCTCCCTTTCTGTAAAAAAAACATCATAGTCTTTTACAGATCCTTCAGTGAAAGTTCAAAATCGAAAACCCCCAAATGGGAGTCGGAGCAGAGCTTGTTTGAAAGGGAGACATTGAAAAACTCACTTACAAACCTCCCCTGAGATGTCGAGGTCATTTATGCAGGGAGGAAATTGGGGACCAAAACAAATACATGCATCCATGCAATTCTTATGACATTTTATAGAGTCAGGAACCTTGAGGTTGTTCTACTCACACATATGGACCATCTAAGAATCCTTCCTAGGCTTGAGGTTCTCTTCAAACTAGTCTTGGTTATATGAGTCCCTCTCTCTTTTCCTGGCTCCAGGGATTTTCTGGGATGATATTTTTGCTCAATACCAAAATTTTGACAGTTTCAATTTCTGTCCACTGACACCAATCTCATCACCATGTTTAGAATTTCCAGAATTCCAACTCCATTTACTCTTCTTTATCCTGGGGAGGTAGTGGAGACCCAACATTAGCTCAATACCAATATTTGACAGTTTCAATTTCTGTCCACCGACACCAATCTCATCACCATTTTTAGAATTGCTTGAATTCCAACTCCATTTACTCTTCTTGCTTCTGGTGAGGAAGTGGAAACTCAATGATGATGCTCAATACCAATATTTGAAAGTTTCAATTTCTGTACACCGACACCAATCTCATCACGATGTTTAGAATTGCCTGAATTCCAACTTTAGTTACTCTTCTTAGATGCGTCTTCAACCATCTTCTTAGATCCATACATATTGCTTCTAAATCCTATCCTCTTAGCCTAATTCTTCAACATCGTAGGGTAAGGTTGTGCGGGGCAAGGGTTCCATTCTTGGTGGCCATGGCTCCTCATAATCGACCAAACCTTCTTAGCCACCATTCATCTAAAAATATTTGGCACTAACGGTATGTTTGGACAGGTTATTTGGCGCCAACGGGTTTGTTGAGTAGTCATTGATGGAATTGGAGGATGAAATCTTCATGGGTTGAGGAAAATCAGCCATCGGCATTGCCATGAATGCCGCTCAAATAGAGGTGAAGAGGTAGGTTTTTGCATATAGATTTGTTTGTTTTAGTTATATATTTTGTTGTTTTATTTTTATTATTTTATTATATAAATTATGTTAATTATTTATATATTATATTTTTTTAATAATTATTATATAAGTTGTTTAGTTTTATAAATTAGGATTAATATAAAATTTAGTTAATTTGTGTTTTATATAAATATAATAATTTATGTTTTTTATAAATATAATATTGTTTTATTATTATATAATATTTGTCTTAATGGTATTTTTTGTTATAGTATAAGTATATATAATAAACTTGGATCGAGGACGTTTTCCAAGAAGAGTTGTACACATCGTGAATCAGGTGGGTGGTGATGTCAGATGCAAAATTTACCTAGCCACTAATGCATAAAGGAGGTTTAACTTGCTAGTGATAAGGAGAGGTCATCACTGCATTATATATATCATATTCTGCGTGCTCATGAGACCTGTAAGAGGTCGAGGAATCGAGATATTTACATGAAACTCCAAGATGGGGTCGGTACTCTACCTTTATAATGCATATGGATCTGAGCTGGTTCTGGGTCACCACCCCAGTTTAATTATAATTGTGTCTTTGATTGGTTAAAATATTGTTCTTGGTGCTTCCAATGGTTCAATTATTATTGGATCAACTACTACAACATTTAAAGGAACTGAGCCTGGTGAAGCTACATTGACTGGTGCAGCTAGTTCGATGGTCACATGTCATGATAGTTATATTGAAGATAGAAAAATCACCTCAGTATGCTGGGACTTGAAAGGAGTCTTACATTGAAGGATCAACAACTATCTATGATGCTTCTAGGTATCGATATGGTATTGGTTCTAGTACCTAATTCGTAATTGATGTATAAGAAAAATAATTTTCCTTGGGCATGCGCTTAACCGAGTTTGCTTCAATGGTGCAGTAGGGATAAATATGGTCAAGAGAAAATTCGTGCAATTGCTTTGTTGGATCTCTAAAGATAGAGGTGCATGGCACCAATATTACTAATAGAAGGTAGACAATTTACAAAATTTACACTTCATTGTCAAAATTGCAATTTTTCATGACACAATTAAAAATGACTAACATAAATGACTAATTCATATTTTTCTAGCTAGTCATTTTTTATGCTGTGACTAAATTAGTCACTTATGTTAGTCATTTTTAACTCTGTCACTTATTATCTAGTCATATTTCTTAACCGGTGACTAAATTAGTTGCTAATTTTAGTCATTTATAGTTGGCTCAATCAAAATTGCTCATATTTAGTAGTAAATCACTTGAAAAACCTATGGTGACTGGAATTTTTAGTCACATAGTAGCTAATTCCTCATTGTGTACTAGTGCCACTTAAACCTACTTAAACCACAGGGGTTTTAATAGAAGGAACTTTGTTCGCTAAAAATTGAACTAGTCTTACAATGTAACAACTATTGATCAAATTTGATGCTACTGAACCCTACGTTTTTACCCTTTGATCACTTCATTGTTATGGTCCCTTCCACCTAAAAACCTTGGGGGCATCTGAATGTGATCCAACTGTATTCGAGAAGAGGTTTTAATTCGGTATGTCATGACTACGCGGTGTTTCTCCCTTCAGGATACAAAACCCCGTGAAAATCCCATGCTCCCCTTGTCAAGCTGCAAAACCGTGAAAAACCCCATGCTACAAACTAAGCTCTAGTTTATGTGTGGAATGTCATAATTACTTGATAATTTATGGACTGTTGTTTTTTGGTTTGCTACTCCAGTAATTAGGGATTCCTTGCTTGTCGACTAGGTAAATGAATTTATTCTCTCTCAGGTATGTCCTTTTTTCTTGTAGTGACTTGTCTCTTAATAGACAAGATCTAATCGAAAAAACTATTGTTGAGCATAAGGAAGGTTTCAACTCTCCTAGTGGGTTATATTATTGTTTTCTTTGTACTTTGAGTTAGACATGAGCATAAGAGGAAATTTGGGGTCTAAAATGGGCCTTATAAGAAAACGTGCCAACAATAAATTTTGTGAGTTGGAATTCAAGAACCAATAGAATTTCAATAAAATGAGTCAACCATAATGGTTGAATTGACATATTTGTCATAAAAGAAAACTAGTTTTTTGTTCGTATTTTCGACATATCTTCCTATGTTTTTACTCAAATTCTGAGCAGGAGAGCTTGTTGGATGCGGAATTTAATTTTACATCCAACAAAAACCACAATTCATACTTTTGATAGACCCCGCTACCCCAAAAACAAGAAATACCTGAAAAAACGTGATGATGACATCATCATCACGTTTTTTCAGGTATTTATTGTTTTTGGGGTAGCGGCGTCTATAAAAAGTATGCATTGTGGGTACTTGTTGGATGTGGAATTAAATTCCTCATCAAATGAGCTCTCCTACTCAGAATTTGAGTAAAAACACAGGGAGATATGTCGAAAATACGAACCAAAAATTTAGTTTTTTCATTCTTCCTCCAAAATTAATAACTATTATTTTATTATTTTAACTATTATTTTATTATTTTCCTTAGGAGGCCCATTTTAGACCTCAAATTTCCTCTAATGTTAGATTTACTACTGATGTTATTTATTGTCTTTGTATGATTTTTAGTTGTAACTAGACAAGAGTGAGAAAAGATAAGCTCAAATCATAATTTTCATCTCTTTCAACTTTTATACTCCCGAATGTGGACCTTTGGGAGTGTTAAAGTTGAAAGAGATGAATACTATGTGTTCAGACTTGTGTGGACTGATATATTTGTTGCATTGTTTGGGTTTTCTAAGATGAGTATAAGGAAGGTTTCAACTCTCATAATCGGTTATCTTATTTGTTTTCTTTGAACTTTGAGTTAGATTTACTATTATTGTTATTTATTGTCTTTGTATGATTTTCAACTTTAACACGGGGACCTTAAGGAGTGTTAAAGTTGAAAGAGATGAAAATTATTCTTTAAACTTATCTTGTCTAGTTAAAATGATACTATTTTGTTTATAGTACTTTTTTGTCATCGTTTGTCATGGTTTATGTCTATTTGAGATGGTTTACAATTGCTTTGATTCCTATTTGTGGATTTCAGTTGTAGTTGCAGTTTCCAAGCTAACTACTTTTTATGGATTTCACTTCTCTTCCTTATATAAGTTGTTATTTTGGTTCTAATTTCTATAACCAATGACTCTTATACAGTGATGAAAAAAAATATAAAACTGTGTACCTTGAGAGAGAGAAACGATTATTGGTCTTGTTGGTCCTATAAAGGAGATGCTTGTCCACCTTATATAGTTCACCTTGACCTTGTGGGTTTGTGGTTTGTTTTTTTGTGGACCCCTTGGTTGACTCATAATACTTTATCTTACTTGGTCCATAGGTTATGTTTATTAATGTTTTAATACCATGTCTTAAGGAGTATCTAGATTATAAATTAAATTTTTAATTTAACATGAGAGATGGATCCAGTTCATGGTCTATTGCTCCAACATGATTGAGCTCTCTCCCCCTATATGATCTTTGTTGCTGCTCCATGTGATCTCTTGCTGCACCACCCACGTGACTGGGCTTTCCTTGTTACACCTTCCATGTGGTCACTTTGCACCAGTGTGACCGTGATTCTGTTGGATTGTGGGTCCTTCCCTACATGACCGTGGCTCGTTTCTTAGGTGGACTGTGGGTTCTTCCACAATGTAACCATGATTCTGTTTCTTTTTGGACTATGGGTCTTTCACCAGCATGATTGTGATTTGTTTCTTGGCACTTTCCTGGTGGACTATGGGTCCTTCACCAACATGACTGTGATTTGTCTTATTGAGAAGACCATGGGTCCTTCCCCACCATGACCGTGATTTTTTTCTTGGTGGACAATGGGTCCTTCTCCAGCAGTACCATGATCTATTTTCTTGGGTGGAATGTGGGTCCTTCACTAGCATGGCCATGATCTATTTCTTGGTGGATTGTGGGTCCTTCACCAGCATGACTGTGATATGTTTTATTGAGTGGATTGTGGGTCCTTCCCCAACGTGACTCTGATCTATTTTCTTGGTGGAATGTATGTCCTTATCTAGCATGACCGTGATCTATTTTCTCGGGTGGACTATGGGTCGTTACCTAGGGTGACCATGAGCCTATTTTCTTGTGTGGATTGTGAGGTATTCCCTAGCGTGAAAGTGAGTTTCACTTTATGGGTGGACTATTTTTTTTCAAGCATGACTGTGCAAAGTATGCCCGTGTGTCTCTGGAGTATGTAACTTCATCCTTACCCATCATGGATTGTTATAATTGATGTTCCATTTAGATCATCAATCAATGAGTCCAATATTATTGATGCAGTAAAAGGAGAATGAATATACACACTGAAAAAATCAAACCACACAGGAAACAGATGAGTATAGCTTAGAAAATTACAGTATAATTGCTATTAATTAAATCCAATATTACAATAGTTTACATAAGGAAGAATTCAAATCCATTAGGAAGGAATTCGAATCTACCAACTGGATGTGACTGTACCTAAGTGACTAGCTAACTCAGAATGTCTTAATCAATATCGGAGTCCAAAATGGTTAACTCCAAATGTCTAAACAACTCAGACAATCAGTAATAAACAGTTAACTTAGTCTAATTGAAGTGGTAGGTGAGAAAAGGAACCTAATCCACATGCATCCATGCATAACTGGCACTAATTGAACTGATTATGATCTAACTGAATGTAGCTGGAAAATAACTAAGCTTAACTAGTCCCAACTCCAACTAACTAAAGGAGGTTGGTGATGGGACTCCCAGTGGCTCCTAAAATGTAGGGATTGGACTAGGAGGCACCTAAACTTATGCATGTAGGTGTAGTCAGTGGCAGTTAGCCTCTATTGGTGTTCCCCACACTCTAGTAACTTGTACATGTGGACCCATTAGGAAAAGTGGACCCAATGGTACTAGTGGACTCAATTAATTAAATAAAAATCGTAAGTTAGGATAAAATAATCTAATAGAAAATTGGTCAATGGAGGATTATAAATCCTAACATGACTATGTGTACTTTGTTAGCATGATTTTACTGGGAAACCCCGCCCCCCTCAAGATAAGCAGAAATCATGAAATACAAGTTAAAAACTTGCAAAATCTTTTGCTGCAATTTGCAGCAGTATTGCAATATCCCAGTTCTTCTATGCAATAGAATCATGAATCAGTGCATGTAAACCTCCAAATACAAACAAATTGATTATTTCTGGAGGAATCTTCCTCTTTGGAAGAATAATAATGTACTCAATTGAATCAGAAATATAAATAGTTGCACGGTGAAAACTGGACCCATGTAGAGCAGTTGAAATGCATTGATGAGAGAGAAAATGTTCTTGAGAATTCAAACCATGTGAGGAACACCCAAGAAACTAATATATGGAATCCTTGAACATCAATCCATGTGAGTTAAAATCATCCCAAGTGTTAGAAGCAAGTGTCCAAGCAGATGCAGAATGTCTCCAACTTTACTAGTTCTGTGAGGAGATGAGCATGTGATAAAAAAGGTAGGTGGAGAAGCCCCGAAACTGTGGAGAGAGAATTCTTGAGCTCCATAAAATGATATAGCTTCATAAATAAACAATAATTCACAAAATCTAATATCAGCAATCTCATAAGATAAAACTAACATCGAATCCTCAGCAGCAAAATTGAAGGAGACTTGTGGTGCTTGATTTGTAACACCAAAATTGATGAAACCAATTACAAGAAATACTGTAAGATCTTGAATATTAAAACCTGAACCAAATATTATCATATCAGAAAATAAATCAGATCCAAATAGGTTCATATCAGATCCAAAACTGTGATCCATCGAGATGGTAGATGCACAATTTTCTCCTTCTTCAAAATTCTGATTTTTGGCGCATGCAATCCTGTAGGAATTTACCAAAAATTCTAGATTAATGAGAGTGAATGGATCACTCCTATAGTCTGAGATTATTTCCAGACTATCCAAATATTTACAAAATATAATATCATCAAACTCATAAGAGAAAATTGACATCAAATCCCTAGAATAAATTTTGAAAGAGATTTTTTGTACTTGATTCTTCACACCAAAATTGATGAGAACAACTACAAGCAGTACTGAAATATTTTGAACCCTAGAAATAAGTAATATCAGATCATATCCAAATAAGATCATATCAGATCCAAATAGGTTCATATCAGATCCAATAGTGTGCTCCACCGAGATGGTAGATGCACAATTTTCTCCTTCTTCAAAACCCTGAGTATCAGTGCATGCAATCATGTAGGAATTTGTTGGAAGCACTTTATCAATGAGAGTGAATAGATCACTCCTAAAATATGATATTATTTCCAAAATATCCAAATGATTACTTATCTTCACACCAGAAACATCATTAGAGACAGAGAAATCAAATTCCTATCCCTTTCCTGGAGCAATCACTGGTAAACTATGCACACAATTTATAATAGAAGCATAATTGGAGAATTTTTGCATATAATAGGAGAGATTTTCTTCAATAATAGAGAGTCAAATTTCTTCTTCTAGATCAACCATATGAGAATATGAGATATCATAAACTTCTGGAGTAGCAGGAGAAGGAGTCACTCCAAGGAGACTTTCTTCAATTCGAATTGACTGTGTGGAAGATTCTGCTTCTTCTTCATCTTGAACAAATTCATCAGAGAGAGTAGAGGCCAAGAATTTTGAATAAAGAACTCTTTTGGTTATGGGTGTGCTCTCCACATTATTATAATAATCCTCATTGTGCTTCCCAAAGGTTCTATCCAGTTTTGTCCAAAGATCCTTTAGGTATTCTGCAAAATCAATAAGGTAGTGCAAGCTTGGAGAAAAGGCCTCACATATTGTTCCATAAGCTCTATCACCATAATTTATCCAGTCATTCTCATATTCATAAAAATATTTACCAAGTCCAAGAGATACCTCACAGAGACCTTGTCTCTTTAGAGATGCAATCATCTTCAACTTCCATTCTGAATATCTTGTGGATGGAGTAAGACGAGGAACTGATAATATCGAATCCATATGAAGTTGAACCTACAAAATATCATTGCAAAAATAAAAATATTTGAACTATGTTAGAATCATGCCTTTCCTCTCAACATGAACATGTTTTTAGGATCCGTCATGCCAACACCGCCACTTTGAATAAATTCAAAGGAAGCAAGGAACTCTTTATGGGACTTCTGTATAAACACAGTTGCTTCTGATGTTCAATGGAGAGAGACAAACATGAATCTTGCTTGAAATGGATCTGATACCATGTTAGAATTGTTGTGCCATTTATATCATCAAACAATGAGTCCAATATTATTGATGCAGTAAAAGGAGAATGAAGATACACACTAAACAAATTAAACCACACAGGAAACAAATGAGTATAGCTCATATAATTATAGTATCATTGTCATTAATCAAATCTGGTGTTACAATAGTTTACATACGGAAGAATCCAAATCCATTAGCAAGGAATTCAAATCTACAACTGAGTATCAATGTACCTAACTTACTGGCTAACTCAGGATGTCTCAATCAATATCATATTCCAAAATAGTTAATTTCATATGTCTAAACAACTCACATAATCAGTAATAAATAGTTAACTCAATCTAACTGAAGTGGTAGGTGAGCAAAGGCGTCTAATGCACATGCAGCTATGCATAAATGGTGCTAACTGAACTGATTGTGATCTATCTAACTGTAACTGGAAAATAACTAAGCTTAACTAGTACCAACTCCAACTAACTGAAGAAGGTTGGTGCCGAGAGTCCCAGTGGATCCTAAAATATAGGGATTGGCCTAGGAGGTACATAAACTAATTCATGTAGGTGCATCCATTGGATGTTAGCCTCTATCGGTGTTCCCCACACTCTAGTAACTAGTACATGTGGCCCCATTAGGCCAAGTGTTCCCAATGGTACTAGTGGACTCAATTAATTAAATAAAAATCCTAAGTTAGGGTAAAATAATCTAATAGACAGTTTGGTCAAGGGAGGATTATAAATCCTGACATGACTACATGTCCTTTGTTAGCATGGTTGTACTGGGTATGAATGTGCTTTTTGACTAATAATTCTAGGTTAGTATGTGGTCAATATGCTTCTTATTTAACCCTCTCATGATCTCTCTCAAGGTATGTTAATTGTTTGTCTAGATTAACTTGTCCCTTCGGTGAGAAGATCAAATCTGAAAAATATGAGTATATGGTTGATTCAAATATTGGTTATGATTATTTACTGTTGATATCTACTATACATTATTTTATCATGTTTTTACTGTACATTGAACTTGATGATTCTTGAGGACCAACTTTAAAGCAATGAATAATGGAGCGTTAAGTTGAAAGAGATGAAAATTATGTTTGTTTATTACAGTTCAAGTTTTATTAGAGCAGTACTTTTCTGAATCTGATTTTATATGTTCATGCATTAAAGTTTACTACTTAAATTAAAAACTCCTTCAACCTTTAAAATTCAACATCAATTACTTTGGAGACATGTAGATTGCATATTCCATGCTTGGTTTTTACGATTTTTGTTATTTGGCTTTCCGTTTTATCCTTGTTTGGTTTTATTTAAAATTATTGGTTTTCTTGAAAAGTATAGGAATGTTACTTTATAATTTTCTCTTTGCTTTAATGACACCTCTAATTCTCATGTCCCTGATTTAAGAATTAGTGCTATTTTTCCTTTTATGTTAGATATTACTTATTTACAATATGGCATTTATATGTAGATTTTGAGTTGTAGTTAGCAGAACAAAAATAGGATATGGATGAGAATACGTATTCCATTTTTTAGATTTCTTTTTGGATATGGAATATATAATAGTACATATAAAAATATTGATATATATATATATATATANAAAGTGATCCTTCTGGGAGGACCATCTAGGTCAGCTACCACCTTTGTCTTTGAATCAAAACTAGAAAATGTAAAACAAATGTAACTAGAGATTCAAACAAGGATGTTGTGTTTAAGGTATTGTTTCTATTGTTGAACAACAAAATTATCAGATCTTGTATATTGATAGTTTGCTAGGTTTTTGTTTATAATTCCACTTTCTAGTGCTTAATTATTATGGTAATGTGTGTGAAAATTATGAGTAAACATGGTAGTTCTTTGGTTGCGATGATCAAACAGGGATGGATTGAGGAGATGACTATCCATTGATGGAAACCATCTTCTGGAGGTTTGTTTGGAACGTGTTTGGAAGGATTTTATGGAGAATACAATACCAAGATCAATCTAGGCTTCTCTGTGGGGACATATTTCATCACCAATAACCAAATCAAAGGAATTGGTTTTGCAACTATTCCTTCATATCCTGACATTTATTAAGTCTCTATATTTTTAACCAATATTTATACTATATTGGAGTGATTAAAAGTTTGAGAATGATATGGTTTTACAAAGTTAGATCTATTTTATAGAATTTTATGTATTGTTAAATGCTAATCTGTAATATTAGTAATTGTAATAAATAGTAAATTGTAATTGAGCAACTACTACTATTTTATTTTTTGAATTTTAAAATTTGGAGTTAAAAATTTAGAGTCTTATTTAAAACTTGAAATCCCCTTGTATGCAATGCATGTCTATATTATTTTATACATTTATTTATATGTGGTATTACGATATAGCTATACTCTTGTACTTGCATCCCCCACTTTTTGGGATCATGTTGCGTACTCACTGCACTCTTACTCAACGTATCCCTATAGCCACGGATCCATGCGACCTTGGAGTTGATTTATAAACTTTGTAGACATCTAAATGAATTAGTTATTATATACCATATCTAGATGGTCAAAAGTGGAACCTGGGTGCTACTCTATACAGCTTGTCCTGAAAGTTAAGCTTAAAGGTTAAGAACCTAAACATAATTTTGATGTAGGGTGAACATGTGCATCATAAAATATTTGGAAGCTTTAATATATGATATCTCATGTTATTTACAAATTTACAACGTCCAATAGGCCAAACAATAGTGCAAGTGACTTCAATTTGTTTATTGCAAAGCTTCTGCAATTATACTTCACTTGTTAGGAGATATTTTATACTAGAGAAACAATGAAGTATAAAATAGAATAAGATTTAGGTATTCATTTACAAAAACAACATCATGTGAATTTCAATCATTAATTTGGAGAAGTCATCATTATGAATGTATTTTTCTTATTTTTGTGAGTTTACTATTTCTTCTCCAATTCTCCTAGTCATCTATGATATTTGGTAACACTTTTTTTAGACATATATTTGCAATTTTTAAAACTACTTATCCTCTTTAAGAAGGTTTTGGTTATGGTTTCACAATTTGCACATCTTTCTTCATCCTTTTCCCTTTTTTTATTAGGACAAATTCTAATTCTTTCAAAAGATATGAGTCAACACTTTTATAATAAATATAGTTTTAAATTCTGAGTCTAGAACATTTCACATCTATTTTTGGTTAAGAGTGGTCCACCATGTCCACACTTTACATGTTAACTTCCTGTATGTTTCTCCTTCCAAGAAAATCAAATGTAGTATAATGGGACATACATGAATATTAAAATTCTTCCACAGTAGCATATTCATTTCTCTTGTCAATATAGGATCTATCTCTGTTGTTTGTAAAGTACACAATACAATTATTGAAAGTTAATGTCAATAGACATGACTTACATTTTGCTTAATCGGAATTTGAAACTGTGTAATCATATAATACTGTATTTCCTTCATAATGCTTCAAATCCTGCATCAATATGATCTTTGAGCTAAGAGATACATAGTATTTATCACATGTTAAAGTTACCAACAAAAAATGTCCATTTCAGGATCTCAAGCTTGAAATATCAATTCTCTCTAACCATTTATCTAAAATAACACATATTTTGATTGAATATTCTTACTCTGGGTGTCTCCTAGACACCTTTTGAATCACCTAGTTTGGATATAACAATCAAATTTTATTTATAATTTAAAATGTATGTATTTAAGATTTTTCTCTAGGATTGGAGTAGTGGTAATCCTTGTACTAATTTTATCTTAGTGCATTCCCTCTAAATATCCAAAAATTCAAATAGATATATCTTTAGATGTCTTTTTCCAAAATAATCTATTAGTAGTGATTTTGGATCATCACAAAGTTCACATTATAGTGACTTGATATTTTTTACCAACCTATACAAATTAGCTCCTAGAATATCATGCCAAATCCCTTAAAAACTGGCTTGTGACAACCTGAAATATCTTCTTCCCAATGTATCAGGTTGTACTAAATCTGGGCCTTTTCCATTAAAAGCTATGCACAATTCACGACAACCTATACATTTTGGAAATTCTTTAATACTAGGGATTAAATTATAAGCTCGTACTAACTTTAACTTTTAGAACTCCATATAATTTTTGTGAAAATTTAACTTATGAAATATTCTTTTTCTAACAAGTCAATGTGCATTGAGAGGTGGAAAGAACATGCGGGGTTCTCTTTGGCCTTGACAAACATTTTGAAGCAATCTATTCCTAGGGATTGGGAATAACAATGAAAAATCAGGTGGGGCTACATGATTTACTTTATAGTTAAGATCACCTTCAATATCTCAATTAATTGTTTTTCCAACAAGATCATTCCCTCCATAATATCCATATTTGGAAATGAACAACCCTCCATCTCATCCTCCAAACCAAGAGTGTTTCCATCAAACTCACCAATGTTCTTTATGAAGAAAATTATATGCACATATTTTTCAAAAACTTTCCAATGCTTCCAATTATCTGGCACAAATGTCCTAAACATCACCTTTACCTGGCCATTGTAGTTCAGATAACTCCTCAGAAACATCAAAAGTGCTAGCTACAACTTCCAGTGAATCCATAAGAGAATTCATACTTCTTGGAACAACCTCTATTGCAAAAGCATCAAAAAGCTCAATAGAATCCTAGACAACATTTCTATATACCTGCAGTTCATCATTTTTTGCTATAAATTTATTCTCTATCTGGGATATTATTAAATCTAAATCACCTATCTCGCCAAGATTTGGCTCTTCATTTGTGAATTATATAGCTGATTGATTTATATACATTTGTGTAATCCTTTCTATCTCTCTGTACTTGTATTCAATATCATGTTCAATTGATATCAATTAGGTTGTAGCATCCAATCCATTTAACTCTACAATACCTTAGAAGTGACCGTCGGGATTAAATGGGGGTAAAGTTTTCACAATGCTTAAGCTCTGTTGAAATTTGAAACCATATTCAGTTTATTATTACTTCTCAAAGGATCACTCCTACACTTGAATCGAATTTTTTAAGAATATTTGGCACCTTGGGATTCTCTAAAAATACCTTTCTTCAGCCAGGTGGAAACAATGTTAGGAACATCCAAGTCAAGTATTATTTATTGTTCTCACCTCCTTAATATTTCTTTTCATATCTAGTTTAATTTTCTGTATATGTTGCAATAAATAGGGAAATGATAGAAGCTTCAAAAATAGAAATGGTTTTGGAAACAAGCCTTCTTAATAGTGAAATGATTATATTCCATCCTTGTATGTGTAACTTGCATAATTTTACCATTAATTTTAAAACTTTCAATATATGAAACTCAAGATGTTACAAACACATTTTGGATTATGTGAAGGTATCTAAATTAAACTATTTGTTGTATTCTCATTTGGTGTCTCATTTTATTAGCAGAAGCAAAGGCCAACCTTAGAGATTCTTCAATGTGTATCTACAGTGTGCAATTATGCCTTCCTAAGGAACCTGCACAGTTATGGAGTGCATAGTTTGTCTAGGTAGAAGAGCTATTCAACCATCCTTCAAGAGCTAACAATTGTCTCAGGGATAATCGGTAAATGTTGTGGACTACACATAAATATTTAGTTCTAATTATCAACATATCTGTAAAATTATTTTCCATGTAGAAAGTGTTTAGTTGTAATGCATTCATTTTAAAGTAGGCAAATGATATTAGAGAATCTGGTGACATGTTCCTAATGTGAAATTTAAATGTATCTTTAGGACTAGAAGTTATATGACTATATTTTGAAATTTACAAGTGGATGTAAACATGACTTGTTTCTAGGATATTATACAAACACTTAGAAAACTATATTTAAATAATTCATCTTTTCATAGTTCATAGTCTGTCGTTATCTTCAAACCTCCAATTTTTTCATTTGTAATTTTTCACAATTCTTAGTTTTGGATTTATCTTCAAATCTCTTGTTTTTCCATTTGCATCTTTAGTGTAGTATCATATTCCTTGATGAAACACAACTTAAATGGAACAAATGCACACATTGTTCTTCCTCCCCCTGAAACACGTCAGGTGTGAGCTTCAAGAGCAAAAGTAGGTGTATTTCCTAAACTAGACACTTTTCCCCAACAAGTAAATGGATTTCTTAAACATGATACTTTTCCCCAGCAAGTAAATATATCATTTATTTCACAAAATTCAGTGGAAACAGCTCCAAAATCTGCAACATATTCATCCATGGTAACAAAAGATGTAAAGGAGGCTTCAGCTGGGAAAAGTACAAATGCTTCTTACATAAGTAAACCTTATGTAGCTGTTACAAAAAAAGAAGAAGGAACATAATGGGAAAGCTACAATAGGAGCACTAGCAAACTTGTGGGTTCATGCATCAAGCACTACAAATTACAGGTGTAACACATGCATTTTTTATAGGAGATCCAGAGCAGTTACCCGCAACAATAATCAGTAAGGTTTGTTTTCAGTGGATTTTTTGAATGGCTATTTTATTATTTAACTTTGCTTCTATAGTTTTGTAAAATTTTAAGTCAATGTAAATTTGGTTCATCAGCTTGCAAGGAAAGTGAACAATGGAAGAAGCCTCTTTGAAAGATTGGAGAGAATTGGAAACCCTATCCATATTCTAAATATACCATATCAGATGCATCCATCGATAAGTATTTTCCCAAAGGAGTTTTATCAAAACTATATCAAGAATGGTACCAATGCTTAAATGGATTCACATCGCTATAATTATCTCACGTCTGAAATGTATGGAGCATATGCATTTATTAATGTAAAATACGAAAAATTAGAGAAAGATGATTTTGGGAAGAGTAAGGGTAACATCATAGACGTTGTTGTTTTGATGTACATATTGTCTAACCTATACAAAGGTAATTTCTATTTTCTGTTTCTGATATATGCAGATATAATTTGTATTTATTTTTTGAAGTCCTAGTTATAAAATGTCTATATTTGTAAATTATTGTTGAGAAATGTCTTATTTAATTTCAAGTGAGGTGAGGAGGAAGGGTAATGAGCACTGCGAACCCCCTTCCTTTATTTTGGTTCATCCTTGATGGGTGTAAACATGACATCCCCCATCCAAAACCTATATTCATCAACTAATGCATGTCCACACTATACTTAACAACCATGCAATGAAACCTTGGGTTCAGGTGGTCCCCTCCACTATGCTTTAGAAGCATGCTTCTCTCAGGGAGAAGGGATCCAACATTTTCCATATAATTTACAAGTTAGTTCAGGGGCATTTGATGTGGAAGTGGGAGAATTTCTTGTAACATTGTAACTATGAGTCCATCCTGGCTATTTTTAGGTTTGAGGAGGACTCTCCATGCTGCAGCAGTATGATAATAAATAGTGAGTATTCCATGATGTTGATGGTTTCCTTGGGAGGCTCTAATCCTCCCAAGGCCTGTTATAGACCCTTTTTAGGCCTTGGGGGCTTGGATTCCTAGCCACTAGTTCCTAATACAGGCCTTGGGAGAATTACTTAGCCTCCTAGTGCTTGCTACTTAGTACCTACAGGCCATGTGGGCTTCTATAACCAACCCACAAGAGGATTAGTCAGCAATTAGGTACCTGCAACATTGAATCTAAATTTTGTACTATGGGAATTGGCTCTAGTCACATACAAGAAGTGATCTCTCATCTCTTCATTAGACTATTAGATTCCACAAATCATAATGATATGTGGTTGAGTAATTGCAATGTGGGTGAAGTAATTTGCATCCACTATATACATCGAAAGAAGCAAGGCGCATTGTAGAATGAATATGGGGTATCATGTCAATATAATAGGTAGAAATATAAATGGGTATAAAAAATTTAAATGAAAAAAATGGATACATACAATATATAGTCAAACTAGGGTTTTTTTAAATTGGGAAGGCGTATTGGGAGGGGGTTAAAAAAATGATTTTGGGAGGTGTTTTCCAATATTTACTGAAATTAGGGGTATTGTCTCATATGCCACAAATAAACATGCTATGTTATACATTCATTGAGTGAAGCCCCTATGGGGTAAACACCCTACATCAACTCTACTCTACCATCATTGTTCTATGGGGTATCGTCATTGAAGAACCACTTTGGGAAAGTCATAGTTCTTGTCAAAACTCATGCTTACCCACAATTCATATAGATAGTGATATTCAAAATTAAACAACATGAAAATTGGTATAACATTGTTATCCTCCTGATTTCCAAGACATCTCGTGCCCCTTAGCACTGTAGGAATTTCATTATCTCGTAGGAAATCAACATGTGGTTAGTTCACCACTAACATAGATCTCATGTATAAACATTTTCAACTATTTTAGATGATAATATATATCACTAAAATCACATTTAAATAATCATGTAAGTACCTTTAAAACATAAATTGTTCTTATTCTATCTCAAAGTACACTTCAACTCACATTCATGTATCAATATTCCACATTTAAATGCATGTTCAAATGACATAAGATATTCATCAATATTAATAAAACAAATGATAAATTCCATATACTATCTATTAGATTTTTATCATTCAAGCTAGCATTATATTAGGATCTTTAACTGAGAGAATAACAAGCACAACAATCAAACACAAGAGACAATAGACACAAATATTTTCCTCGGGGAAACCATAAAGGAGAAAACCCCACAAATTCCTCAGAGATAGAATCAGCACCAAAAGTAAAACCCCAAAACAGTAAGATGATCTCCCGACAGCAGTAGTCTCTCTCTTGTCCCAGCAACTTCTCTCTCACTCATGCGCCCCAGTGAGTGAGTGTGTGTGTTATAAATAAAGAGGCTCACTCTCTATTTATATTCTTTCATTCACTTAATGTTCACTCCATCATGTCGGCCTCACTTAACAATTACTTACTAGAGCCGACATCTCTAGGAGAGTCTATCAACCCTAGTGCCCCACAAATTGTGGGGACTTTTCCCCTCTGATCAACAAGGAGGGTTATCCTTAACAGAATGGTGGGGACTATTACCTCGACTTACAATAACTAACCTAGGGCCAACTTCTCTAGGATAGTCCAATAACTCTAGGGCCCCACAACTGCGGGGACTTTAACCCTTGAACAATAGGAGGGTTACCCACAATGACTTCACATGACTTGTTTACATTACAGACACTTCCTGGAATAAACATCGGGGTACAATACGTAAGATATACAAGTGAATACATTTCAAAGTTACAAATACATAAACACTCCCTCTTAACTAGGAAGGTATTCTCTCGACACAATTTGTCAGCATTGGTCTTCTTCTCTGTGTCAACTGGATCATCTTGTCATCTTCATCTTCAATTCATCTTCATCTTGGATCTAGATCATCACTTGATCTGGATCATCATCACTGGATCTGGATCATCATCACTAGATCTGGATCATCACTCGATCTAAATCATCACGAGGACATCATCATTGGATCTAGATCATCATTGCTAGATCATCATCACTGGATCTAGATCATCACTCGATATGGATCATCACTAGGTCATAATCACAGGTGTTATCTCATGATTCTTCTTGTCACAGGAAGTTCTATAGAGCCATCCCTTTTTTATGCTGGTTGTAGGCCTAGCCTCCATGTAGGTCTTCTTCAGCGCTTATATCTGACCCTCAGTCAGAATGGCCAGCACTCACATCTGACCATGAGAGGAACACATCCAACACTATGTCAGAAAGGAACAACACTTACATTCACCAACATGATAGGACACAACTACTATCATCTGTGAAAAGGCACAGCACTCACATCCACCAGCATGGTAGGACACACCTACTACCATCTATGGAAAGGCACAACACTCACATCCACCAACATGGTAGGACACACCTACTACCATCTGTGGAAAGGCACAACACTTACATTCACCAACATGGTAGGACACACCTAATACCATTTGTGAAAAGGCTCAGCACTCACATCCACCAACATGATAGGACACAACTACTATCATCTATGGAAAGGCACAGCACTTATAATCACCAGCATGATAGGACACAACTATTATCATTTGTGAAAAGGCTCAGCACTCACATCCACTGGCATGATAGCAAACACCATCTATCATCCATGGAAGGGATCAACACTTATATTCGACCATGCGAGGAACCAATCCAGCCTACATGTCGAAAGGGCTCTCAACCCCAGGTTGAGGATTCCTGGTAATTGACCAAGTGCCTCCATTCTCCCAGAGAATGGCATCAACCCTTATATCTAATCAAGTGGGAACACATCCCTCAATCACATCAGAATGGCCCTGCACTTATATCTGATCATGTGAGAACACATCCCACAGTCATATCAGAATGGCCCTCAGCCCCAGATTGAGTACTCCTGGTAACTGACCAGGTGCCTCCATTCAGAGAATGGCATTAAGCACTTATATCTAATCATGGAGGAACCAACCCTACACTCACATCAGAATGGCTCAGCACTCACATATGACATGGAAGGAACCAATCCTCTCACCATGAAAGAATGGCACAAACCTTACATCTCATCATGGAAGGAACCAATCCTCTCACCATGTCAGAATGGATCACGGACTCATCACTTCCCTTTGGAGGGAACCTCGATCTGGATAACACCAATATTTTCCCCGACGTACTCGAACTTCACTCTGGTCATTTCTAGCATAGAATCATATCAGGGTTGATTACGTCCAAGGATAACCTACAAGCTTTTCCAGGACCAATTACATCTGAGGACAACCTATAGGTCCGTTTACGTCTAAGCCACCTACGAGCTTCGCCAGGATTTTATGCTTAGACAACCTGTCTCATCGACTATGGTAGAAATCCCTCTTTTGAGAGATCTCGATCTGGATCACATACTGGAGCTTCACTGCTCCTCTCTCGGTTGTACTCAGTTCCACATAGGACTGCTTCCTACTACACCAAGAGATCACACCTGATCTCATACTAAAGCAACACCCCAAAGTGCTCTTCCTATCAATGGCACTGTCCAATCTGAATCCACATAACCTTCCAGGTTAATATTCTGATTCATATCATACTTGAGCCCATACTCAACTATACCCTTTGCAACCATTAGGTGAACATGTCTCAATGTGTTCACAACAAAGAAAATATCTAGTTTTATATCTATCAGGTACATCAAGGAACAAATCATCTTACGATACATCGTGGCATCCACCGAATTTGATGAAGCAACACTCAATAGCTTCAGGTTCGATGCCATAGGTGTGGTCATGCAGTCCATCATCCTGAACCTCTTTAGGATCTCTACTGCATACTTCCCTTGTCCACACCTCCATGCCTAGAACATAGTGCATCATCCCCAAGTCCTTCATCTCGAACTCGACAGCAAGTGTCCTTCCTGCAACTTTGATGAGTTCCTCTTTTCTATCAGGAACAAGTTATTGACATATAACAGGAGCATCATTGGTCTTCTGCCTTCAACCTTGAAGCAAAGCTTGGAATCCGCTTTACTCTCAGTAAATCCTAGAGTCATCAGTAATCTATCCATCCTATCATACCATGTCGAACCTCAGGATCTTTTGCAGTCACTCCCTCTGAAGCATCATACTCCCTATGTCTTCCGTACTCTATGCACTGAAACATTCTGTACTCGAGCGACAAGTAGCTTCCTTTGCTACTAATATTCTATGTATCAATCTAGGGTCACTGGATACCAAGATCCTCTATCTTTGAAAGTGCTCTTCTCGCACCCATCTATGAGCTTGTCATCCTCTATAGGATTTCATCTTCAACCTTGTAGTAAAGGTTAAGATATTCATCAAGCTCCTCATGTATGTGTTATCCCATGGGTGTCTTCTGAGCTCATACAAGGCCTTCTTTCATTTGCACACATGATTCTTCCTATCATGTGACTTCACTTCCAGTGGCTGCAAATGTCTCTTCGTAGTCTATGCCTTCTTTTCGTGAGAAGCATCGTGCTACGAATCTTGCCTTGTACCCTTTGGTTTCTAGGTCATATTGATCCACCAAACTAGGGATTTTTTTGAGGGTTACATGCCTACAAAATTCCCAATCAGGGCATGATATGACATATATTGGGTCTGTTCTCTTATCTTCAAGGATTGAACAACCAAGGATGGAGTCATGGCGTCTTTTGGCATGCATTTCCTTGGTTTCCTAACCATTGGTACTTTACCTTGATTCTTTCCATAATAAAAATGCATAATAATTCACAAATAAATTATTCACAACAAAAATAATATAAGAATAAAGAGTTGGGGAAGAAGGACTACATTTATATGGGATCCTTACATGCAATGAGTTCAATTTTGTAAACTTAGCTTTCTACTTCCAAACTCTCTCCATATCAATTTTTATAATGAGTGTGACTTCATCATCTTTGATTTACGATTCATTTAATATTTTTCAGCTATATTTGGTAGTTTACACATTTATTACAAAAATGTATTTATACCAAAATAAAATTTCCAAACCTTGGACTATTTAAACTTTATAGATTTATGTGAGTTAATTTTTTTTTTGTGCTTTCTTCTTTGAGCAAAAACTTGAATATTTTTGTAAAGATCTCGAAGAACCTTCTACAATTGTATTTGGATGTTTGAAATTATGATAATATTGCAACTATTACTTTTAACTCCACTTCATGTTTTATTTTTCTGGGATTACTCTTTTTGATTCTTAGTGAAGTAATTTAGATATGAGGTATGATGCTTGGAATAGCAAGAAATACAATATTAGAATCCATTGGCATTGAGATAACTAGGTTGATAGTATTTTGTTCTTTCAAGTAAAATGTTATTGATGTGACTCTATCCAAAAGGTTAGTGTTGCCACTTGTTATAAATATGTATGTTTTCTAGAAGTCACATTGTAGCTTATGACACTGTTTAGTATTCCTGAATATGCATTTAGTTCCTCATCAACTCCAAAGTTAAGAGATGTAACTAATTTGGGGTTTCAGAGTTCAACAATTGTATTATAGTTTTTACATGAATTCTAGTAAGAGATCTAACTCTTCAATTTTTAGGTTGGGATGTAGGTGGATATTGAGATTCAATCAAACCTTGCTTGATGACAACCCAGAAAAGTGAGATCAGTCATTCTTGGCTCATTGGAACCAAGAAAATTTAGATTGGTATTTCTTGACTAATTATTTCTTTCAACTTTTTGTATTATTTTTTAACATTTTTCAGATTGCCAGTTAGGAATAGTTGTTAGATTGAGTTATATTTGACACACTCATTATTGTAATTTCAAGTCTTATACGCAAGGAATATGTCTTAACATTGTATTGGAACTGACATGAACATAAGTGAAAATATGAATCCTTATTTACATACTGTAAGTGTTATTGTTACCATGAAATGAGATATATAAGTTTCACCATTTGTGTATATTTATAACTAGTGCATGCTTGAAACTTAAAATGGAGATTTTCACCTCCCTCGTAAAGATGAAAAAAAACCTAGATATAAACCAAGAAAAGGTAACTAAATGTTGATAATTCCCTTGTTTTCAAGAATAAATGTTGATATTATATGGAGTACTTTCTGCAAAATATTCCAGGAAAAGTACATGTCCAAAAGATTATTTGATAGAAAAATAAAAGAATTCCATGAATTAATGATGGGCTCCATAACTGTGGATTCCTTTATCAACATATTTTTAGATCTGTTGCATTATGTACCTTACATAAAAGAAGAAAAAGTCAAGATATAACGATTTTTGGGATGTATCCCTCCAAATTTTCGAGAGAGAATTGAGTTTGACATGCCCAAAAATCTAGACACCGTGTTGCACAAGGATGGACATTGTTATGAACATTGACAACTGAGACATGAAAATGTGAAAAAAAATCAAGACAGATTTAGGTCCTTCTCATACAACCAAAAACTCGGTTTTAGGCCACCGTTATACAGAAAACAGAACAATAGTTTCCCACATAACATAAATTTCAACAAACTCGGTGCACAGCCAAATGCACCCGCACCAAATTTTAATAGACCAACAGTAAACAAAGGATCCAAGGATGCCTTGTTGCAGGTTAGATGCTGGAAATGTCAAGTTCCCCATTATTTCATAGATTTCCCAAACAATATAGATGGAGTCCTACACAACTTACAAGAAAAACTAACAGTAGGATACATGGTTAGGACACCTAGGATCTATGCAGCACTCGATGGCTGACAAGAAGACCATCATGCCACTATAGTCGAGATAGAAGGTAAAGTTTTGAATGCATATAATTCAAATTTAATTGATCCTGGTGCTTACCGAAACTATGTTTCCCCCAAGATTATCGACACATGTAAACTAAACAAACAGAAACATGAGAAACCGTGGTTGGTATAGCTAGCCACTATTACAAAAAGGAAGGTTTTAGAAATAGTAAAATAATGTGATATATACATGAATGGTTTTCCAACTAAGGTAGACTTAAATATATTACCCTTAGGATCGTATGACGTACTTAGAGGCATAAACTAGTTGGAACAACACCATGTCATGCTTGACTGTTTAAACAAGTCAATATTATGCACGGACAGCCAGGGGAATCAAAGAAAGATTAAGGGCATACCCAATAAGGTTTCTGTTAGATAAATATCCTCCCTACAAGCAAAGAAATGCATAACAAAGGGTTGAAAACTTTTTGCGGTTAACATTCAAAATGTAGAAGTCGAGAGAGAACAACAATTTGAATACTTTCTGGTTCGAGCGTAGACTACAAAGATGTATTTCCATAGGAAATACTGGGACTACCACCCAAGTGGGACTTAGAATTTTCCATAGAATTAACACCAGGGCCATTACCGGCTTAAAAATCTTAATACCACATGAGCATACCAGAGTTGGTGGAGCTCAAGTTACAGTTACAGGAATTGATAGATAAGGGTTATATCTGACCTAGTGTGTATCCATCGAGAGCACATATACTCTTCGTAAAGAAAAAGGATGGTATGACGAGAATGTGCATCGATTGTTGAAAACTCAACAAGATGACCATAAAAAAACATTATCCACTCCCTAGGATAGATGACTTGTTCGATCAAGTCATAGGAGAAAAGATATTTTCGAAGATCGACTTGCGATCTGGATACCATCAGGTAAGGATCTATGATGAATACATACACAAGACCTCTTTTTGGACTTGATATGGACATTATGAGTGTGTGGTAATACCTTTCGGGCTAACCAACACACCAACCAATTTTATGTGCATGATGAACAATATTTTTAGTAAATACCTTGATAGGTTTGTATTAGTCTTTATCGACTATATACTAATTTACTCAAAGAGTATGGAAGAACACGAGGAACATCTTAGATTCGTATTACGAGTATTATGGGAACACCAAATTTACGCCAAGTTTAGCAACTGTGATTTTTACAAACCACGGATACTATACCTAGGTCACATCATTTCATAAAAAGGGATAGTCATAGACCCGAAAAAGATTAAATCCATCGACGAATGGCCTACCCCTACTTGTGTCACGGAAATTGGGTCATTTCTTGGACTAGGGGGTTACTAACAAAAGTTCATTGACAAATTTTCAAGGATTGCTTGTCTCATGAATTCCTTACAGCAGAAGAAAAAAAAATCACGTGGACAACCAAATGCGAAGAAAGATTCCAAAAGCTAAAACAAATTTTCACTACTGCACCTATACTACAAATTGTGGATCCTCATGGGGATTTCGTTGTTTGCACATCTGAAAGCAAAGAAGGAATTGGTGGATTCCTCATGCAAAATGAATTCACAATCTATTACAAGTAACATAAATTAAAAGAACACAAACAAAACTACCCCACGCACAATCTTGAACAAGCTTCCATCATCCACGCCTTGAATATGTGGAGGCACTACCTCGTGGGGAAGATGTTTCTCTTAAATAGATATGACATAAGTCTAAATTATTTATTCGACCAATGATATTTAAATTCCAGGAAGGACAAATGGTTGGCCTTCCTTAGCGAGTACCACTTTGAATTAAAGCACATAAAAGGAAAGGAGAACAAAATTGTTTATGCTTTAAGTCGATGAGCTCATATGTTGCATGAGATAACTTTGAGTCAAGCTGATTCATACTTTCATGATAGGATTAGAAAGACAAGCAGGGTTGACCATTTCTATGTCGAAGTCCTTAAAAAATATTCAGGAGGATAGGTTATTCCAACAACAAAAGGAATATAAAGTATTCGATTCAGGATTGTTTTGGTCTAAAAAGAGACTCTATGTCCCAGATGGAGGAGACATCAGGCTCAAAATTTTAACAAAGTTTCATTGAAATCCCTACTCGGTGCATCTAGGATATCAAAAGATGATATTGGAAGTGAAGAATGAATTTTCTGGCCTAAGTTAAAGACTAACATAACACTATTCATTTCAAAATGCCAAGAGTGCTAACTGGTCAAAGTAGAGCGCCGACACCCTTCAGGGTTGTTACAACCATTACCCATCCCAGAATGGAAATGGGAGGTTATCGGTATGGATTTCATTACGGGATTACCAAAGAGTAAGAAATAGAATGACTCCATGTTTGTACTAGTCTATAAGTTGTCCAAGGTGGTACACTTTATTTCAGTAAAGTCAACGTATAAAGCAGTCAACATTGCAGACATTTCCTAAAGAAAATATTTCGATGGCATGGGATACCCAAGGAAATCATCTCAGATTGAGATACAAAATTTACTGGTAAATTCTGGAGATCCTTATTCTTCGTCTTAGAGACAAAATTAAATTTTAGTACCGCCTACTACCCATAGATAGATGGACAGATGGAACGAGTAAATCAAATATTGGAGGACATGCTTAGAATGTATGTAATGAACAATCCCACAAAGTGGGAGGATTACTTGCACCTCACAAAGTTTGCATACAACAATGGGTACCCGACCTCCACCAAAATGAGTCCCTTTGAGGTACTCTATGGAAGAAAGTGTAGGACATCGGTGAAATGGGATACCCTGGTAAACAAACTCATTCTAGGGATAGATTTATTGAAAGACCTAGAAGAACTAGTCACCAAAGTGCAACGTAATCTAAAAGAAGCACAAGACCGCTAGAAATGTTATGCATATAAAAAGAGAAAAGATAAATATTACCAAGTCGGAGAAAATGTATACTTAAAAGTGAAGGAAAAAATAAGCTCATTGAGCTTGGGGAGATGTGGAAATTTGGCACCAAGATTTATTGAAAGACCTAGAAGAACTAGTCACCAAAGTGCAACATAATCTAAAAGAAGCAAAAGACTGCTAGAAACGTTATGCATATAAAAAGAGAAAAGATAAATATTACCAAGTCGGAGAACATGTCTACTTAAAAGTGAAGGAAAAAAGAAGCTCATTGAGCTTGGGGAGATGTGGAAAGTTGGCACCAATATTTTGTGGACCCTTTGAGATATTGGCCAAGAAAGGGATAATGGAAATTGAATTAGCTTTACCTTCTCATGTAAGAGTTCATAATTTTTTTCATGCATATTTATAAATAAATATGTCTATGATACTAAACATGTGATGGATTGGTCCTTTCTATAGGTAGAACTTGAAGGGGGGTTTATTCCAGAGCCCCTTCGCATTTTGGACAATAGGGAAGTATAGCTTAGGAAGTGAACTATTGTCCAGCTAAAAGTGTAATGGAATCACTTTGGGCCCTATGAGGCCACATGGGAGAATAAAACCACCATGAAAGAGGCTTATCCCACCTTGTTTCATGATTTCCTTTCTATTTCCTAGAACAACGAGACCATGTTGTTCTAAGACGGGAGGGATGTAATATCCCAAAATTTTGACCTTGATTATATTGGGAATAACCCCCACTGCACATGATTTACTTTGATGTTATATTTATATTTATATATTGGGCATATACCCCACTACACATGATTTATTTTGGTTATATAGATATATTGGGCATAAGCCCAAATGCACATGTTTTACTGTTTTTCTATATAAATATATATTGCGCAAAGGCCTTGTTGGACAAACAAAAGTGATATTAAAAAAATAAATAAAAGATAACAAAAGTTACTAAGCGAAAATATGTGTGTGTGTGTGCGTGTGTGTGTGTGTGTTATTTTATAAACTAAATAAATACATTAGAATTCCTTTCTAAACTCAAATAGGAACTAATAGAAAGTTCCTAGTTATAAAAAAATACTATCTTCTAAAATATATTACATATAAATCAAACTAAGAGTTATTTTCAAGAAAGTATTAAAATATTGATGTAACTCTTGAAAGATAACCAGAACTGCCCCATTCCAAAGAAAATATATAAAAGCAAGAGCTAAGAGAGGGAATTGGATCAGATCATTATTTATGTATGGGATTTGAGAGAATTCCAAACCTAGTACTTAGAAATACAGATCTTAACTCCAAGATACTAGCAGCCTCATCCTTAGGTGTTCTAGTTTTCTATTTCATGTTGGAGCCAACTTGAGGGATCTGATTAAGAACCAAAAACGCTTTCAGGTCAAGGTTGGGAGGAACATGGAAGTTCTGAGGTCATCCAGTTACCACTCCATAGGTCAAAAACAAAGAATTTCCTATTAATTTTGTTTTTGAAGTGTGTAGGGTGATAGAGCTATTAAAAGCCATACAGCTTTAGGTAAGAGGATGAAATTTACAGTTATCATATTTTCTCCTCTTTTAAAGTAGAAAACAAAATTTTTAGATTTGTTCGAAAACTTCGAACCCCAAAACCCCTATTTCTCAAATTCTACATTTAAAACTTCAAGAAGTTAGAATCTAGGATTAATCTTCTCATTAAGGTTATTATAATTTATTTCCAAGCATCATGAATAGTGTCGATTCCACACAGAATCCTCAAACATAGGAATCATAGATCCTAGAAACAACAACTTTTAAAAATTAAATAATTATTTAACCTTTTAAAGTATAGGACAAAGTCATTTTCGAGCGAAGATCGCTCCAACAATGCAGCTCGTGTTGGGGCTCTATTTCGTGAATCTAGAATAAATACTTAGAAATTATTATAAATCATCCATGCAGGATTTACAAACTTAGACAAGAAATAAACTAGAAGCAGAGTCTCCTTACAAGATTACTCTGTTTTGTTCTTTTTAAGAATAAAAGTTGTTGACTACCATTTTCACGAGACCCTAGAATCCTCTAAACTATCATTTAAATAAGCATTTACATACCAACAATAAACATAATAGAGAACCATAGGTCATTCACGACATAATGAATCCCTTGGAGTTCCAAATATACGCTATCAATGTTTCCAGAATTACAAGTATGACTCCATAAAACTATGCATAGCGTTGGCTAAAATCCATGCTTAAATTATTTAAAAATAAATAGATAATACATATCCATCCAGATAATCTTAAATAGGGTATCACGGTATCCCTTATACCAAACATTGAATCCAGTAAAAAACTCAGGCTCGGGGTTCAAAACCCATAGAGCTTCCTTGCCATGCATCCTTTAGAAGGAGTGGCCACGCTTCAAGCATTGGCATGAAAACTCATCGGTGTTTAACATTAATATTAATAAGAAAATAGGTTTAGGTATTTTCTCGTGCTTCTACAGAGAATCAAAACAAATAAGAGGTTTCCACTCATACAATATTTACAAACACGTTATCCACAATTCCATTGCTGCAACTGCTAATGCAGAGCGTCCCCACCCTAACAGAATACATTGCTCACCAACAACGCTTTTCCCATCAATTTGAATAAACAACGATTCGATATCTTCAATACCAAAAACCAATCAAGAGATTAGTAAATGTTTCAGTTAAATATAAAGAAAACAAAGTTATAAGATAAATTGAATAGACACATACCTAAACAACAAGGGCGATCCTATAAACACCACAACCCTACTGTCCATGCCGTTTCCAAAAACCACCAAACAAGTATCTCAACTCCCCTCATCCATTTTAACATGCAAATAGGTTTTCAAAATACGGTAAATCTCCCTTATACCTTGAGCCAGCATGGAAAGAGACCATGAGGCCTTCACATGGAATTCTTTAATGCTTCAACTACCTCCACTAGTACTCAGATCGAATACCCACTCCCTATAGTTGTTAGTTTCCTCCTTGTTGTGAATATGTATTCCTCTATGCATACATAACCTTGGTCCCAAAGTTTAAACATTTCATTTCTTGATCAAATTAATTTCTTTAAGCAATACACTCAGCATAGGGTTGGTTCTTAGTACCTACAAACAAAGAGTTCCTCATGTCTTAGTTCATAATGAAATATAAGTAAGCACAAGTTCATAAAAGTACTTCATACCATTTCGTTGAGTCGTTATTTAAATCCAAATTACTCTTTTCCCTTTAGAAGCAGAGGTAAGTTAGCCACAATATTTTAACTTAAATGAGACTAGGTTATGTGTTAAGTCAAACGTCCATTATAAATGAGTATGAAGTAAGTAGACAAAACAGAAAAATAAACACCAGTACAGTATACAAGAAATATCATTATATAAATAAACGACATAAATATCACCGTAAGAAAATAAGCCACCACGTATTAATCAACGAAAGAAATCCAGATCAAGAATACAAGTATATTTCTTAATAAGATTACATAGGTAAAGTTAATGTTAGATGAACCTTAGATCTTAATGATTTTATTAACCCATACAAATGTTTTTATTTTTATTTTTGGATTTAAGGGACATTGCACAAACATTGATATATTATAATATCTACGCATGTCTAGACTTTCTATTAGGATGTGGATGCAAGAATCTAAAACTTCTCCATGCATCTATCCATGACATTTGGGAAAGGATATTTTGGTATCTAGCTAGAATGTAGCTAGAATGTAGGAGTGGAAATCCGAGGCTATTAACTTGGATATTTAGTATGGGTGCTAGCAAATTTTGGAACAATAGTAGAGAGGTTGGGTTCTTCCTCTGTAGAAGATATATCTATGCAAGGAGGCACGATGAAAGAGAAAGTAAGCTACTATTATGGAGATCTAAGAAGTAAACCCAAGGTGGAGGACTCGCTAGGGTAAATATGAAACAACCTTAGAAACCAAAAGGGAGAGTCATTCAAATGAGATGATAAAGTGTAGATAAGGTATATAAGGTGAACCAACATAAGGGAAGAGTCCCTGTGGGATGAGACTCTCAAAAAACAAAAATATGTCAAGATTTATGTGGGTGTTGAGCCTAAGGAACCATATGATCCATGAATATGTGTGTTGAAGATTAGTTCTCTTGGGAGATCAAATGGCCAAGAGAATCGAATGAAAGAGAATAGTTGTTGTGGTAGAGGAAACAAAAAATGTAAAGGAACCTGAGGCCTAAAGAATGTTTGGGTGGGCATGGGGCCAAGAGAACCAATAATTCAAAAGAGTATTTGGGGTGGGAGGGTGGCCCCCAAAAAACCCAATGGTGGGATGATGGAGAAGACATAGAAAATTTGTTCTACTGCAAAATGGTAAAACAATAATAGCTTCTACGAGATTTTTTTTACTTAACAAAAACCCTTATCATAGACTTTACAATGGGTCCAAAGTAAACTAAAATATATATTTAACTAGATGCATGCATCTTGAATGATAAAAGAAATCATAACAATGCAAAAGCACACTCCTCAAAGGTTGAAAGTATGCAACTAACTATTAATGAATGCAACTATTTTAGCCGAAAATGAGATTCACAATATGAAATTTCAAATGTAAGTAGTGATTCCCTCATATTACTTAATAATAATAATAAATTATTAAAAGTAATTAGCATTTAACAACTTACATACTAAAATGTATACTTGATGCTCATATATACAATAATTTGACACTAGACCGAGAATGGTATACATCTAATGTGTATAATAATTTGACACTATACCTAAGATATGATAAAATGGTATAAATTTACCTCTTTTTTGTTGGATGAGAATTACACATATTTTCAAAAATCTTCATTTTAATTTCAAGAAATATTTGAATGTTATGTAATATAATGAATAGAATATTCACTAATGAATCTAATTAAATTTTTCATGGTGTATAAATTTTCAAACTAGACCATGGTTATTTAATTGAATTCTTCATCTTCTATGAAGTTTTTCATTGGGCAAAGTTGTAAATATTTGGTTACTATGGTGTAACTTATTCTTGAAATACACAAAATACAATTTAATGACCCTAGCACAAAAATGAATAAAAGATACATTTTCCATACTTCACACTCCAAGCCTGTTGGGCGCGTGTTGATTATATTGGAAAAAAGTGCCGTGCATGGTAAGCACCATGGTGTATAAAGATGTATTATACCTCGTGACAAATATGTACATGAAGAGAAGCTGGTTATTGCATTTCAACTTGCAATAAATTAATTAGGGGTTAAAACTCGGCCATTACAACAAATATGTTTGGACAAAATTTATTAAGGTTTAGACAAGTTTCATCTAGTTGAACCCATCCCAATTGATAGGAAGATGGTTGTGGCTTAGTGGCATGCAAACGTTTGCATTCGATGAAAGTAAAGGGAATTAGGTTATTTTGGATCCCATTATCGAGGGTGATAGTTTTAAGTTAATCTTTGATTTGACAATTGTTGGAAAATGAGATATAAAGATAGTGGTGAGTTTTCTTTTCTCATTAAGGATAACGATGTATGTTATTCCATGTTGCTAAGAAAAGTTACGATACTAGGTAGAGGAGAAGGATCATTAGAATAAGGTGTATCAACATATTCAAGGGATTTCTTCTTAGTGTGTGATGTTTTGGACATGGTTTAACATTGTAAAAAGTTGTAATTTGTATATTTTGTTTTTTTTAATGATATTAGCACTTTTCTTGAGAATGAAAAGAGCTAGAGATACCATTGAGGAGATTAGGACATGTTGGAGGTGATATGTAAGGGGTATCGGTAGTTGTAAGAGGGAGGGAGTTAGTGCTAAAATTAGAGTTACCAAGGTAATGAAATAATTTTTTTTTCTCTAAGTTGCATCCCACTAAAAGAGAAAGGAGAAAACCATGGCATGCGCAGATGCTATTGAAACAACTATACTTAAGTACCAAAAATACTTATCAAGTTAGAATTAAATTTAAGCATGGGCACCACCTTAGAATCTTAGATCTAGAATTGGAATTGGAGTTTGGTAAACACACACATTTATAAATTTTGCATACTTTGTCCCTAAGATTGTAAGATAATTTAGACCACTTACACATTAACTTAAATGGAAAATGAATAGGATAAAAACTTCTTCTCAAGGCCTAAGATAATGCATCCCATATAGTGATGCATATTGATGTATTACTAAGTGAATTGTTCTTCATTGAATTTATGCTAGATCTTGGAAGAATAGTGGGAATGCAATTAGGTATAGGGCGTTAATCCTTCCTATAAGAAACAAACATTGATATATAATCATATCTACGCATGTCTTGACTCAAGCTATTAGGATGTGGATGCAAGAATCTAAAACTTCTCCATGCATCTATCCATGACATTTGGGAAAGGATATTTTGGTATCTAGCCAGAATGTAGGAGTGGAAATCCTAGGATTATAACTTAGATATTTAGTATGGGTGCTAGCGAAAGATATATCTATGCAAGGAGGCATGATGAAAGAGAAAGTAAGATACTATTATGGTGATCTAAAATGTAAACCCAAGGTGGAGGACTAGCTAGGGTAAACACCAAACAACCTTAGAAACCAAAAGGGAGAGTCATTGGGATGACTCATGATAAAGTGTATAAAAGGTATAGAAGGTGAAACAACACAATGGAAAAGTCCATGTGGAACGAGACTCTCAAAAAACAAAAATATGGGAAGATTTATGTGGGTGTTGAGATTACGAAACAGTATGATTTCATGAATATGTTTGTTGAATATTAGTTTTCTTGGGGGAGCCAATGGCCAAGAGGAACAAATGAAAGAGAAGAGTTGTTGTGATGGAGGAAACAAAAAATGTAAAGGAACCTAAGGCTGAAAGAATGTTTGGGTGGGCATGGGGCCAAGAGAAGCAAGAATTCAAAAGAGTATTTGGAGTGGGAGGGTGGACCCCAAAAAACCCATGGTGGGATGATGGAGAAGACCTAGAAAAATTGTTCTACTACAAAATGATAAACTAATAATAGCTTCTAAGAGATTGTTTTTTCACTTAGCAAAAACCCTTGTCATTGACTTTACAATGGGTCCAAAATAAACTAAAAAATATATTGAACTATATGCACCCATCTTGAATGATAAGAGAAATAATAGTTCAATGCAAATGCACACTCCTTAATGGTTGAAAGTATGGAACTAACTATTAATGAATGCAACTACTTTAACCTAAAATGAGATTCACACTATGAAATTTCAAATGTAATTGGCAATTCCTTCATGTTGCTTAATCATAATAATAAATTATTAAAAGTAATTAGCACTTAACAACTTACATACTAAAATTTACACTTATGCTCATATATACAATGATTTGCCATTAGGCCTGATAGAATGGTATACATGTAATGTGTACAACAATTTGACATTATCCCTACGATATAGTAAAATTGTATACATTTAACTCTTTTTGTTCTATTAAAATTACACATATTTTCAAAAATCTCTATTTTAATTTCAAGAAATAGTTGAATTTTATGTAATGTAATAAATAGAATATTTAGGACTTATTAATCTAATTGAAGAAATAGTTGAATTTTATGTAATATAATGAATAGAATATTCTGTTAACCTATTAAGGATATGAAACGTTCTTTTCCATGAGCAATAAATAAACAGCGGAATATAGACAATAAAATTCATAATACCTTGATCCATCTTGACAGCCTCAGACTAATTCCAGACACCTTTGGCCCTGCTGCGTTTTTCCAGAAACGTATTGAAGAAACTTGATCCCAGCATAGAATAGAAAACGGTTTCTCTCTCTTGCCCTGCACCAATGCGTTCCTTCAGCTTATCTGATGGGTATTCTGAAAGGATCATTTATAGGCAGAGAGAGGAACGGTTTCCCCATGACACTTATTCTCCACTTGTCCATCGGAGTAGGAGAAAAAGAAACAGCTGCCAAGAACCCGTCTCTTCATATGGACAACGTAAAACTGAATTTTCTAAATTTAGTCTTACATTCTCCCACTTGGCACATATGATAACTTAATGTTAGAGTTTATCAAAGTATACATTAGGTGTGCCATAAGTCACATTCATCTTGGTTTTCAGTTTGGTCATCATAATACTATAATTAAACAACCTAGTAATGCGAGTCATGACGGTTCCATGTTGATAGGACAACATAGTCCCTTTCATGCACCACGACATTAGTAACCTGTTTAATAAGTCTGTAAACAAGGAGTGATTTCATAAGGTCCAACAATAATGTCCCTTGTCAGAGACTATTCCTGTCATCATTCATTATTCTCATACATGTACGTACACTTTTAGAACAGGATTTATCAAACAGAAACACTTTTATTAAGATCTCAGAGTGTCAAATAAAACAAACAACATTATGTGATTCATTTCATAAAGGTAGCAACTGTTATGTGCTACGTTCAATCCCCATTCTATAAGCATGTTCTTTAAATGTCTTCGGTGGCAATCCTTTTGTCAATGGATCTGCAACCATGAGCAGAGTGCTTATGTGTTCAATTGACACTCGTTGTTTCTGAACTTCTTCTTTAACGGCAAAGTATTTTAGTTCCATGTGTTTAGCACCATTAGAATACCTGTCATTTTTAGAGAAGAATACAGCTGGGGCATTATCACAGTAAATCCTCAGCGGCTTGGCAATAGAGTCGACAACCCCAAGTCCTGAGATAAAATTTCGCAGCCACAATCCATGAATCGTGGCCTCAAAGAATTCCACAAATTCAGCTTCCATAGTGGATGAAGCAGTGATGGTTTGCTTCGTACTTTTCCATGATATTGCTCCTTCGGCTAATAGGAACAAATAGCCAAAAGTAGACTTCCTACTGTCAACACATCCAGCGAAATCTGAGTCTGAGTAGCCAATCACCTCTAGATTATCAGACCTCCTAAATGTGAGCATGTAATCCTTCGTTCCCTGCAAGTACCTCATCACTTTCTTTGCAGCTTTCTAGTGTTCCAATCCAGGATTAATTTGGTATCTTCCCAGCATACCTACTGCAAAACTGATGTCTGGCCTAGTGCAAGTCTGTGCATACATTAAACTTCCTACTGCAGAAGCATAAGGAATTCTTTCCATCTGTTTTCATCCCCATTCATTCTGCGGACATTGCATAAGGCTGAATTTACCCCCTTTCTGAATAGGGACATCACCAGCTGAACATTTATCCATTCCGAATCTCTCTAGAACTCTTTCGATATAAGCCTTCTGAGACAATCCTAGCATTCT